>OU015761.1:57740826-57778117 GCA_907173295.1 Fagus sylvatica | reverse complement strand
TACTGGTACTACATCACAATTCACATGATGTTATTTTGGTCACATTGGAGTTTTCGAGGTTATTTTGGTGGTTCACTGATATTTTGGTCGTTTTAGGAGTTTTGAGTGTATTTTGGTTATTATGGTATTTTTTGGGGTGAATTGGTCATATTAGAGTTTTAGGGGTTATTTTGGTCATTATGGTCATTTTACAGTTTTCGGGGTTATTTTGGTTATTTTAGGTGTTTTGAGTGTATTTTGGGGATTATTTTAGCCATTTTAAAATTTTTGAGTTTATTTCGGTCATTTTAGGGTATTGATGTTATTTTGGTCATTTTAGGAGTATTTGGGTCGCTTTGATGATTCCATGAGTATTTTTTTTTTCATTTTGGTAGTTTTGTGGGTATTTTGGTCATTTTGGAGGTTTTTTTTTGTCATTTGGTATTTTTGGGGCATTTTGGTCATTTTAGAGCCTTTAGATGTATTTTAGAGGCTCCAATGATATTTTAGTTATTTTGAGTGTTAGCATCCAATGAGAGGATTTGTGAAATTCCTACCTTAAGAAGTCATTTGAAATCCATGGATTTGGACCTTTAAAATCCTAGATGGATTTGACCCAAATTCAAATCCTAATGATTTTAAGTCATCCAAACGAAGAATTTGGATTTGGGCCCTCAAATCCAAATCCATGAGCCCAAATCCACCCCATCCAAACAAACCATTAGTTCTTTCATCCCTTGAAACATATTGGCTGGGAGCATCTGTGGAGTGTCTTTGCCGCATGATAGCTGCAGAAGCTCAAGTTTCGGACACTCTATGCCATCAGGATGCCTTTTCATTTCTCGAGAGAAAAAGGGAAATTGCAGCATAATGCCCATATGTATCTTTCTCTGTCCATTCTTGCATTTTATCATTACATCCTACCAGAAAACCTTGTTGATCTGCAATTGATATGGCCACATCCCAGACAACATCATGCATTTTCACACATTCTTCTTTCTCGCTATTCAACAGTAGAAATGATCTTTTAAGATCCTTAACCATTGCATGGACTCTACTTCTTGCTTCTGCCACATTATCAATCTTTGCAAACAACCTTCGTCCAACTCCATATCTGACTAAATATTCAATGGGAATATCATAATCTTCTGGAAATAGACAACATAACAAAAAGCATGACTTGGCTTCATCACTTTCTAAATAACTGTAACTGAACTCTATTCTGGAATAGACCTCTGAATGCAGTCGGGAAATATTTTTTGGGATAGACTTTTTAAGTTGTTGAAGTGCAGCAATCCACTCATCCTTTGTTTTGTTTTCTAGAGCTCTTGCAACAGTTACAATAGCAATAGGTAATCCCCCACATTCCTTTGCAACTTTTTTTGCTATTGGACATAGACCGGGAGTATCCACACAATCACCTGCCATCTCTCTGAAAAGATTCCATTCTTCTTCTCCAGATAATTCTTTGATTGGAAAAATCTGACTCTGTTTGCAGGCTTCTTCATTTCGTGATGTCAACAAGATTTTGCATCTCTTGTTTTGACCTCCACAAGGAATTCCTACATCCATTAGATTAAGTGCTTCCCAAACATCATCCAGTATTACAAGGACACTCTTGCTCATTAATCTTGAATATAACTGATTTTTTCTTTCTTCTAAATTCTCTGTTTTTAGTTGCAAATGTAGCATATCCGCTATCTGACCTTGAATGTGTTTCACGTCTTTATTATGGGACACCACTGCGATCACATCTTCATCAAATAACTTAGCCTCTTTTGCCATTTTCGCTACCTCTTTTGCCATTGTTGTTTTCCCAATCCTCCCCATACCGCATATGGCAATCATGTTGATGTCGTCGTCCCCTAGAGCCTCCAAAACTTTTTGCATTATTGATCTTCTTGATTCAAAATGCTGGAAAACTTCTGTGGAAACTATTCCCAGTGGAGGAGGAGAATAGGCCATTTCAGTAACGAATGGTTCTGCCTCCTTTAGAAGCCCATCAATTTCCAGAGTCTTCTTCTTAGCTTTCCTACTCAAGGAATAACGTGACTTCAGATCCAAGCACATCTTATCTTCAATATCAATGAATCTTTGCAGACCTTGACTGATGTTGCCTACCCACTGCTCAACCTCAGGTGCGATTACCTGATCGTTTCCTGTTTCTGCATCAATTTCCAGAGTCTTCTTCTTAGCTTTCAGATCCGGACAACAACCACCCAAACACATCTTATTCGCTTTGACATCTTCATCAATGAATCTCTGCAGATCTTGTTTGATTTCATCTACCTTCGCTACCCAACTTTGAACCACAAGTAAGATTTCCTGACCGTTCCTTCTTTTTGCATCAATCAATGATTGCACATCATGTCTCTTCTCACCTAGCTTCTGAAATTGAACTTTGAGATTCTCGAAGTTGCTATTCAGGTGAATCAGATAGCCAATGTGTTTTCGGACTCGCTCCACCAAGCATTCCAGGATTGGGTCTACCAAGCATTTTTCTATAATTTTACTAGGACATTCCATTTCTTTCCTTTCTTCTTTTGGATTCTCTGCATGGAAAGATAATAAGTTCAAAGTTTCAAGTTTTTAAAACTAAGTTACAAGTGATGATTGTAGAAAACCTCAATCTAATAGAATATAACAATGGAGATAAATATAATTGAGAGATAGAGAGAGAGAGGGAGAGAATGGAGGCTAGGGTTTTCAAGTGGTTCGGCTATGTGAGCCTACGTCCACATGATGTAGCCAATGGACTACATCTTTATTATATTCTCTTTGTTTGATATTTTTGGATGATTACAATGTGTTATGAGGTGTCCTATTTATACATAGGACTACTAACACAACTTTCCTATCTAACCTATGTGGGATTCCTTAACATTCCCTCTCAAACTCAATGTGTAATTTTAATGAAGCCTTTGAGTTTGTTTACAAAAGAATAACTCAAATATCTTGGTTCAACTTGGCTTGGCTCGTATCTCGGCTCAATGGCTCGGATCTCGGCTCAGAGGCTCGGTGGCTTGGATTTTGGCTTGAAGTAGATCTCGACTTAGCTTAGTCGGATCATGGCTCAATGGCTCGGATCACGACTTAGTGGCTCAGAGGCTCGGATCTTCAAACGGTCTTGGCTCAAGATCTCAACTCAGTTGCTCTATGGCTTAGCTCGATCTTGGCTCATGAAGATAAAATAAAAAAAAAGTATATCCCACATTTTTTTTTTTTTTTCTTACTGGTCAATGCCAGTTTTCTTTTTTTTTTTTTTTTGAATATTGCAAATAAAATAAAAAGGCATACAAAGGAAAATAAAATGACTTTTTTTTTTTTTTTTTTTTTTTTTTTTTTTTTTTTTTTTTTTTTTTCGGGTCTGCTGACGTCAGCAGTAAGCTGTAGAGACCTAGGGCTGACATCAGCAGTGGTTGGCGTGGCTCCATTCGATGATCGACACGTGGCAGAAAGAAGCTAGAGGCACGTGTGGCACATGCTGAGACTGGGGCGAGTGGATCGGACGGCAGGAGATGTTAGTGGCGTGTGATACATCGGATCGGCCTTATTTTTGTTCCATTGAATAGATCGGCCTCTTATCTTTCGATTTATGGTGTTTATTTGGTGTATAGGCGACGGGAGATGGTAGATCAGAGATGCGGTGGTTCTGACGGCGCTGGAGGTGCGTCCTTACTCCGATTGTGCCGATTTTTTCGGCTTTGTGTAGATCGGCTTCCGATCTATCGATTGAAGGTGGTAGTCACTTGAATAAGTGGCTGTAAGATGCAGATCTGGAGCGTTGTGGACGGCGGCGCGTGAATGAGGAAGCCGATGCCTTTTGCCGCGCATGGAGGCGCGTGAGGTAGGTGATGGTGATCGGAAGACATGGGTTTTTCTGGTCTTGAAGTGAGGGATTGAGTTCTGTGATCATTTTTTTGAAAAAGAAAGATTTGTGGTGAAGGAGCTTTGGATGGGATTTTTTTTTTTTTTTTGAAATGCGGAAGCGGAAGGATCGAGTTGCTCGTTAGAGCTCTAGGGCTCTGATACCATGTAGAAAACCTGAATCTAATAGAATATAACAATGGAGATAAATATAATTGAGAGATAGAGAGAGAAAGGGAGAGAATGGAGGCTAGGGTTTTCAAGTGGTTCGGCTATGTGAGCCTACGTCCACATGATGTAGCCAATGGGCTACATCTTTATTATATTCTCTTTGTTTGATATTTTTGAATGATTACAATGTGTTGTGAGATGTCCTATTTATACATAAGACTACTAACATAATTTTTCTATCTAACCTATGTAGGATTCCTTAACATCTCATTGAAGAAGACATACTGATTGTCACCAACTATTTAAAATCACATGGGTTAACCAAATAAAACATATGATAGGAGTTGGTGTTATCTGCTAAGTTGGTGTTAACCAAATAAATCAATGGCATCACTCAATGATTCTGAAATTGAACTTTGAGATTCTCGAAGTTGCTATTTAGGTGAATCAGATAGCCAAACTGTTGTCCGATTGGCTCCACCAAGTATTCTCCAAGTTTTGCTACAATTGAAATAACAATTTCCATATCTTTGTTTTGTTCTTTTGGACACTTTGAAAGAAAAGATGAAGTTTAAACTTTCAGTTATTCAAAACCAAGTTCGTAATGATGATCTCAATGAAGTGTACCTACATATCATTAGAAAGTTTAGCGCAGCCATTATCACCAAACGTTCTCTAATCCAAAAAAAAAAAACTTGAGATAAGTAAGCTTGTGCTATGTGCATTTAGAATTTCTATTAGAGAAGTTGAGTGTAGAACCATAGCCTTCACAAACAGATCGAATGACTAATTATTCTACACCCCACGAGTATATCCAATTGACAAATTATTTCATATTTTCAATTTCCAATAAAAGTTGGTATCAGAGCCTCTAGCATTGCTCAGGGTTGGAAATAATTTATCTGCTTATATTGTAGATGAATTTACCTATCATCATCGACACCAAACCAGTTGGTGATAAATGATAGTCAAGCCGGGGTCTTTCTTGGAATAGAATTTCATCATGTGAACCTTTTCTAAAGCCCATATATTTTTTTGTTGATATGATTTGTATAAAAAAAAACTTAATAATTTTCTATCGGATGTGTATTTGACAAACAACGTTTAGATTATATTTTCCCCTTACACTCTCATGCTTGATTTTCTTTTAAGATGGTCAAATATCATTAGTTATTTAATTTATAGAATCTTTAAATTTCAAGTTTTTGTTATTTTTTATTTTTGTATTTTAAAATTATACACAAAAGTGCCAAGAGATTTGTAGCTCACTGTCACCTCCTAATATTTCCAATCAAATCCCCCCTCCCCAAATATCAAATTATCAACAACAACAAAATTATACACAAAACATGAATTTATGAATCAAATGATAAATAACATCCAATTCATACGAAAGTTGGCATACGTATGAAGAACAACGATAAATTTTAAATCTAACAATGAAATTTTAAAAATACTAATCCTAAATGTTACGTGTAACATTAACAAATTAAGTGTTACACTATTTGTAACTTGACATAGACTTTAAACCTTACACTATTTCCTCATATAATAAAAATAAAAATAAAAACTCACCAATATCTGCAGTTCTTTCATAAAACCTGAAATCGGTACAAAAATTCGTACCAATAAATTGCCCTTGAGCTACATCTCCGAGACATTTATCTCTAAGATTACCATAATTTTGATTGGTATATATACTTGTACCACTTAGTGTTCATAGGAATCTAACATCCCCTTCTTAACTTTTATAGAGTGTTTAAAGTCCCCTTCTTAGACATTTAGCTCAAATGTCCTATATCCTTTAGTCGTCATTGATAGAGTGTTTGCCATTAGTTCGTTGTTTGGCCACCATACCAAGCTAATCCTAACTACACCTAAAAATCTACAAGTTCAAGATCTGGGACACCAAATGAAGGAAACCAAAGAGAGTAGAATTTTATTGATTGTTAGGTGGAACAGATATTGTTTAAAAATCTACAAGTTTTAGTTAAGAGTTTACATATTGTTTGAGTGAGAGAGTATACCATTATGTGTCTTGTTAGTGAATTATTATTAGGAATTTTTTTTGGATGTAATGGAATTTATTGGGTTAATTTATGTTTGTGAATGTTTTTATGTCTACAAGTAATTGCGAGTATTGTTTGTTTGAAAGCAGCCATGTTTGTCCCAAATTCCAACAAACAAGTATTAGCATTTGTTAGGTCCATGTTATTTTAGTCTTGCTAATAATAGTTTAATTTTGCATATTTATATTATTATTAGTGAGCATTATCGTACTTATCTTCTTTTAATCCATGCAGTTTATGTTATGTTTTGGAAAATATTAAATAATTGATTTTGTACTTAAAACTAGTTTTAATGCATAGATATATCTTTAGAAGGAGATTGAAATTAATTGTAGCAATTTTTATCAAGAAAGATGCTAGCAAATTTGTTTAATTAAGAGGTCTAATGGAATTAATTTTGTTATAGGTCTTAATAAAGCTAAAGAAGGTCTTCCTAATTCAATTGGAGTCCAAATAGAGTAAGGAATTAAAAGAAAATCACACAAAATCTAAGTCCAATTTGGATTAGGATTCCAGCCTGTACATGTCTCAGTATTTTGCCCCTAATGTTTGAATCACTTAAAGGGATACAAATATGTATTTAATGAGCATTTCTGAATTCGAACATCTAGGGGTTCAAAACAGGCCCACAATCTAAGCCTAAAAGCTAGGTGAATTTCCATATGAAAATTCCTTCTCTTTTTGGGTTTTTTTTTTACAAGGACCTAGATGTGGTAAAGAGGGAGAGTAGCCGCACACAAGGAAAGAGAAGGGAAGAAAGAACATACAAGCCAATTCCATGAGTTTCATTTGTATCTTGTCATTATTGCTCAAAATGCTTGGGTTGATACTTTAGGGTTCCAATGGAGAATTACCAATTTAACCATTAAAATTGTTTTAATTACTCACTTCTACATATATTTTTAAAAAGTTCCAAGAGCTTGCTTCATCAAACAGGCAGTTCAGAACAAACTCTTGGGCACAGAGAAAAGGTGAAACACATGGTTTACCAAAACTGTCGCTCTACATCCATTTCAGGTCACATTCTTTATCACATGAAATGCTCTGTTTTCTCAGTCCCTTGGTTCATTATTTGGTCCCTTCTTTGTCCTACATGAGATTACCGCAATATGGGTAACTCTGATTTTTTTCTTAGTGCTGTATTTGTTTCTTTGTGACATCTAGCATAGAAGGACTGTGGCTGAAATAGTCAATGGTGATGCATGTGCATCTCCTGATGGGCAAGACTGATTTCTCCATTACTTGAATAAAAATTCACCAAATTAATAGAGCATCGGTACTAATGCGCAGGGCTGCTGATTAAACATATGTTGTTGCAACCAAATACATATGCTAATTAACATTTGGGTTGTATAACGTGTCAAGTCTTGGTGGAAACAAATTCATTGTTAAAGGGAGTTTGTGATATTCTTTAGAGTATTATACCAAACTCCCTAGAGGTTTATCAAGATGACCCCCCCAACAAAAAACAAAAAAAAAAAAGTTTGTATAAATGACACTCCCTCTTGGAAATATAGGATTTGAAATGAGAAAATACCCTTTAGATAAGAGAGGCTCCTATTGATGAAAAGATGAGGGAGAGTCGCTTGAGATGGTTTGGTCATGTTTAGAGGAGAGAGAGTAATGCACCAGCGAGAGAATAAGTGGATTTAAGTTGAGGGAACGAAAAAAGGTAGGGCAAGGCCAAAACTAACGTTACTAGAAGTAGTAAAAAAAGGACACCTTAATTAAGAAAATTCTAAAGTACGACTTCAAATAGAATAGAATGGCATAAAAGAATACATGTGGTTGGCCCTGACTATTCTATTGAGAATCCATAGCCGACCCCAAATTTTGGGACTAAGGCTTAGTTGTTTTTTAAATCAAAAGAGTGCTTCCATGTGTAGTTTTCTTTCTTAATGTTGTGAAGAGCTCTGGTTTTCTGAAAGTAATTTAGATGGTTTTGTTTTGTGTCACAGAAAAGGAGATGCTCAAATTCACAGCTAAGGAAGCTCGTTGTTGACTGAAAAACTGGTACATCAATGAAATCAATTAATGTAATTAGAAATATACAGGCATCTTGTACTTAGGATTGGTTGTATTTTGTTGTAAGTGGGATATTAGGGCTGTTGGTGAAACTTATGCCTGTCTGTTGTTCATGAGTTTGTATAATTTCTTACTCTCAATAGTTAGACTATTACAATGTTTTTATCTTTGAACTTGGTAAGCTTTGGACATGGTTTTCCCTTTTGCAACTTGGAAGATAATTTGCAGTGTCTTTTAATTGTCAATGTCCTAGGTTAAATCCCCATCCAAGGTGAAGTCAGGAGGTGCTGAAATGGAGTTCAGGTTGGAAGATATTGAATGAATTCTACAAGTGTTTATTTACTATTGGAGTTACTTTCAAGTTGAACATTTTTGCACAATTATAGCAATTTCTGATTTAGTTACATTTGCTTAAACAAAGAATAGGAAAGGAAGATGGAAAAGAAATTAAATTCAGGGATTTTTTTTTTAATTTTTATTTTATCTTTGTTGGCAACTATGGATTTGGGAGTGATCCTTAGAATGATTGAACTTAACGGCCATACATCATGCATTGGGGCCTAAGGAAGTCTCTGTCTCAGACTGAGAAGAACTCGTCCTTTTGTGCTTCAAATGATCTTTAGAATGATTAGACTGAACATTAAGGTGACATGAACTTGGGCTGAATAAGTCCCTGCCTTGACAGAAGGCAACGTATAATGTGTGCTATGACCATTCATTCCAACTACAGCTATGACCTTTACCAAAAAAAAACTACAGCTATGACCATTCCCAAAACCACATGCAAATTGAGACCCTCCTTCCGAAAAAAAAGAATCCCATAATCAAAACAAGGATTGTCTTCATATGACCAAGTACTTGAAAAGACAGCCGTAAATCTGCTGATGCAAATGAACTGGCTGAGGTTTGTCCCCACGGCAATAGTGCATGTCGACCAGAAACACAGAATTTTAGTGAATATTTTAGAAAGCAGCTAGCCTAGCACTTTAGATTGTTTGTAATTGTCAAGATACTGTATTACTGCATATCTAACTAAACTAAGATATCAGTGAACATAAACAGCTATCAGGATAGTTTTGTTTCCCTTTTGCAATGTAATTTTTACTCTTAATTTTGATCCAGTTAAGATTTTATGCACAAAACAAAGAGAGAAATAAAGAGATAAAGAAGAAGAAGAAGAAGGGGGAGAAGACCCAAGAAAGCATTTCAACGAACATATTGTTGGCAACAGTAAAAATCCAAAACAATATACCATTGGGATTTTACATTGCTCAAAAGCAGGAGCAACATATAAGATGAAAACAAATTAAACAAAGGAATTGACTTACCTGTCAGTGCTGGGGACAGAGAGAAAGGGCTGAGAAAGTTGAAGAAGAAGCAGATTGGTGTGGAGGGAGGGGCGACGATTGAGGTGGTCCAAGAGCGTGGTGATCGTCCTAGATGGAGGTGGTCGAGGTTGTGTTGAAGACGACGCAGATTGGCGTGGAGGGAGCGGCGACGACTGAGGTGGTCCAAGAGCGTGGTGATCGTCCCAGATGGAGGTGGTCGAGGTTGTGCTTTGAGATTGAGGGAGAAAGAGAAATACGTTTTCAATTAAAAGAGAATTAAGGATTAGCCGGTAACAGGTTTCAGTTTTAATAGGAATAAACGGTCAAGATTAAAACACTTAAAATGAATGGTTAATATTTTAAGTGGGTATGGTACCTACAAAAAAACTATGGGTACTGTAGAATGACCCTGTTTAAACTATATATAGTGCGAATAATCTGATTATGTTAGATGTTTAATAGAACCAGGAAGGAACATAGGATAGTATTTGTAATGTAGGTTACAGTAATCAATTTGAATACCAAAAATCAGATTTTATATTGGTGTTTGGATTTTTTTTCTTCTTCTTCAACATTTAAATAAGTTTTTGCATATGCACAATTTCATTGGCTATGATAATCCAGCAGGTTGGCTGTATAGTTTGGTTTTAGTGGTAAGTCGATTTTGCATGCTGAAATATTTGCTCTGTGGAAGTTTGGCTATTGTTGGGTTTCATCAAAATTATTTAAAGCTTTCTTGGACGAAGAAATGTAAAACAACTTATGCTATTTTGGATTAAATTAATTATTTTTTTTTTAAGAGAAAAAAAAAAAAAAGGGAAGAAGAGCCCTGACCTTGTTTGGAAGAGGGGATTAGGGAGGAATGTAATGGAATGGAAATATTTTTTTAAAGAATATTCTTCTCATTTCCTTTTATTGGAGTTTAATTAGAGAGAAAAGAATGAAACATTTTTCCTATTCCTCTTCCTCTTAACTCCATTTTTTAATCCCTCTAAAATTGGGAGGAATCGAAAGAAATGAAATATGTTTTAATATTTTCTTTTATCCAAGTCTTCATATTATTCTTATTTTTTCCTTAAATGTCTATATCTTTATTTTTATTTAAGAAATGATATAATACTGATTTTGTTATAAAATGATCCTATTTTTATTCATTTTCATTTAACTCCTAGATAAGGTTAGTTTCCATTCTATTCTTTTATATTCTATTTATTCCATTCCAATAATTTTTATATACTTTCAAACATGGTGTAAAAGTCTTGGCAATGGAGACATGGCAATTGATGAGGCATAATCCAAACAAGGATTTTTTATTTTTTTATTTTTTTGTTTTGCACCTGGGTACTATTGTATTGGGCTTATGGAGACTGAGAGAGTTGAAGCTTTTTAGTGCAGGACTAAATGCCTCATCAATTTTAAGAGCCCAAACCCATGTCAGAGTTTCCACTCAAATGAGGGTGCCTTAGATGTCCTCAACCTCGTGTACCTTAAAACAAATGCTCGAAGTCACTATCTCATGGGTTTAGTACTGGATTATTGCACGTGTCAACGCCATATCCAATTGCCATTACATTATTAAAACAAGGCCAATGCTAAATAATTTTGAAGAGGAAAATAAAAGTCACCTACGTCCCTATCTAAACCAACCAACTCTCCTTGATCCTTACAAATTTATTACCCAGGAAAATAAAAATAGAATTATAAGTAGCATAATGCTAGCACAAATTAATTATTGTAGAAGAAACATGGTTGTGTTCAAATTAATTACATTTAGTTTAAATATGTTATACTTATACCATATCTAATAATTTTCAATTAAATTAATATTTCTCCAACCTCACAGTTGGATTACATGTCCTCCATATACTCATCACTCTGTTTTTCACATAAATCCAATCCAAAACTTAGTTACATAGTAGAATTTTTTAACATAGAAAACAACCAGAAATTTTAGCATTTTTCTATAGGAGAATTCCTAATTTTGGATTTTTTTTAATATTTAGCAAGCACAAATGGGTTTGCAGTGTAGAGATAATATTATGGTTTGACAAAATATTGGTCATATTAAATGTTATTAGGTAAAAGAACTGCAATAAATAAAACTTCATCCTAATTCAAAGAAACTAACCATAAGATTTTCAAGAAGATAAACTAGAATTGAATATGAGTGTATTTACTTAGCATTTAAGTGCGGAGATAAATGTAACACATTCACATATAGATCTCATATATAATATAATCCTTGGGTCTCATGGATAAGATTTGCACATAGATGAATACAATAAAAATATTATCACACATAACAATTCTCTCTGAATACATATACAAACAGCATAGATCTAGCTAGCTATATCACAAAACGAAAATAATATAAGGCCCAAGAGTGTGGAATGAGCATAAGCTGTTTCCCATATCCTATGTTATGTGGCAATGCTTTCTTTCTAAATATATACGCCAACAATATCATATTCCTTACCAAACTTGAAGCCAAAAAGCATGCACATTGATACCACCTGTTGTCATAGATATGCAAAAAGTTACATTAGATTTAAAGTGAGTCATATGGCACTAGTTCATCACTTCTATACTTCTATATATGATAGGGAAAAAGAAAACCAATTATTTAATGAATTTCTCAATTGAATTTATATAGTATCATCTTTTCAAGATTTTAATTTTTTATCTTAATTTGATAGTTACAATAACGAGGAGGAGGGGTTTGCACCTTAATTCTTCTTGTAAAGAAGATCAGTCAGTGAAACTTACCTATAAGACTCTTGACAAGATTTCAGCTTAATTTCTAGAATGTAATGTTTTTGCATTCATATTAAATGTAAAATTAGATAATTGATTCGAGTGGGAGATAAAAGGGCATGCAAAGCAAAATCCCTTTGTATGAGATGAGAAATGCAAACAATTAGCTCGGAAAACGAGAAAGGCAAATGAGCCCTTGAAAGTAGAGGATTTCCCATAACTTATAAAGTGCACAACTCAGGGGCACTTGGTGATGTGGGACTCAACAACACTGCCCCCAAAGCAGAAAACTCCCTGGAACTAAACAAGGCCAACCCAATAACCTGGGGGCAAACCGGACTCTGATATTGATGTAGAACAGACAACACACACTTTCTTAGAACAACAAGATAGTCACAAGTTAGTGCGCAAACTTGGAAAGCAGAATCCAAAAGGGCACTAGGATTTCACATTCTGTACCAGGGATTAGGGAAGCAATTGAATAATGTTAAAATCTAATTTGTAATCCAGTAACCTTAAGAAACACATCTGGCAGTAAATTGAAGAAGCAATTGATTCAAACTCTCAACTTGTTGACACCTCACATTGACATTGTCGGGTGTCATTCAAGAAGAAAACATCATGTTCTAGAGCATGGTAGCATGGGTTCCCAAGGATTCTAGTTGATCTAGAAATCCTCTTGCATTCTAAAGCATTCGGGAAGCTTAAAAACTTAGTTATCACATGTATAAACAGATGCGGCTGTGCAATTAAAAACGTGTACAAAAGTTTAGCAAAACAGAAAAAGTACAAAAATTGCATTGCAATAGAAATACAACAGAGTAATACTCTGTTTTGTGTTACCCGTGCACCTCTTTCCAAAATAAAGCCTACTTCTTCTAGCCAAAGCTATTAATTTACATCCTTGCAACCGAACAAATAATATCTATGATCACTTTACCCTTCAACCTAAAATAATAAAGGTTCTATTTCGAATTAGCATCTTTCTTAAGTCTTAACAATACGTGATTTCTAATTCTATCAAACTCTACATGGTTTTCTCATTACTGATTATATTTCTTGGGGTCTTCCCTTAAATACTTGAAGTCTTACAAATGGTACCAATCAAATACTGAACAGTCTAAACTGATATAAGAAAAAAGTAATATGCTCACCTCCTGTATTTGTCTTTCCCAGCATCACATATTTTTCTCGTGGTCTCAGTTTGCTATTGTGGTGTTTTATAATCCACCTTAAGTTCCTGTACGAATAAAAACTATATATGTAAAGTAAAATCATATTTACGAGTGGAACAATGAAAGTTGTTATGTGACTAGTAGGTGCTACTATAAATATTGATCGTAAGTGGAAAAATTACTAATTGTCAAAACATTTTCTTGGTATAAGGAAAATAGTGTTTTTTCTATTGCTTTCCTCTTCCTTTAAAAAAAAAAAAAAATGTGATAAAATTTTTGGTAATCAAAAAACTGAATTATTTGCTAATTTTGTACTGCGATGGTCTATACATAGCTGTCAAATTGTCCTAGTAAGGAGAGATTTGTTGTGAAAGTGTGCCATACCTTTCCTTTGAATATGTGCTCTATGGTGGCATTAAGATCTCCCTTCCACTGTGCAGGCCTTTTGAAATTATATTTTTGGAATCGGTAGTCGAAGTCGTAGTCTTCGTATTCATCATAGTACTCGTTGTTGGAGTCATCGTGGTTGTCGAAGTCGTAGTCATCGATGTTGTAGTCTTCGTATACTCCTTCCAGCTTAGGTGTCTTTGGATTAGCTGGAACAAACGTCCTTAAATTAGGGCATCTAATTACCCCCACTTTCTTCAGGGATGGCCATCCAAAAGCATTGGCTTCATTGCAAAAACACTTGAGATTTAGTAAGTCCTCCAGCAAGATTAAGTTAACTTTGTAGAACAAAACGTCTTTTTCTTCTCTTTCTTCCTCTCTTGCTTTTGCAAGGATTTCTTCAATTTTTTGGCATTTCATAACTTCTATTTCTTCTAACATTACGAGCAGTTTTGCTATGGATGGTGAGAACAAATATGTCAAATTGTTGCATCCCTCTACTTTTAATGATCTCAGGTTACCAAAGCCCATGATTCTTTCTGGACCCTTCTTCCATATGTGCATCAGTTTTGGTAGGTAAATTAGTTTCAATTCCCTTAACTGATCAAGTATTGATGCTACGTGACTTTTCTCAACATTTATTTCCTCAAGTTGAAATATAATTTCCAGTGAACCACACCATTCCAATTTAATCTCTTCTAGATTCTTTAAGCACTTGATCATGCGAGATGAAAAGAGAGACCATATCTTTGAGGGGTGGTCAATGTCACTAGCTCTTGGATCCTCCAGCTTATTTAAATTTCCCTACAAATAATCAAAATAAACGTTTTATTTTTATTGTTTATATATAAAAACAATGCTCAAATTCAGGTGCATGAAGAATAGAGTGGATGAACAAATTGAAAAGTAATGCAGCATTGGATAAGTGAATAAACATTTTCTTGGTACATGCAAATTATATTTTTCATTTTCTTTCTTTTTCTCTTTTTAATAAAACTTAATATTTGCAAATTCTATATTACGATGGACTATACATAGGAGCTAAATTCTCCAATTACCGTTATTTCCTTCAGCGATGGCCACTCAAAAGCATTGGCGTCATTGCAAAAACACTTTAGATTTGGTAAGGTGTGGAACGAGAGCAATTTAACTTTGTTGAACAAAACATTCTTTTCTTCCTCATCTTCTCTTGCTCTTGTAAGGATTTCTTCAATTTTTTGGCATTCTGTAACTTCTATTTCTTCTAACATTACTACCAGTTTTGCTATGGATGGTGAGAACAAATATGTCAGACTGTCAC
The DNA here is from genome assembly GCA_907173295.1 of Fagus sylvatica. Classification (NCBI taxonomy): domain Eukaryota; kingdom Viridiplantae; phylum Streptophyta; class Magnoliopsida; order Fagales; family Fagaceae; genus Fagus; species Fagus sylvatica. The sequence continues at coordinate 57,763,062 of OU015761.1, read as the reverse complement.
ATTTGTAGACTCTTAACAATCTCAGGTTTCCAAAGCCCATGATCCTTTCTGGACCCTTCTTCCATATGTGTGTCAATTTTGGTAAATTAGATAGCCTCAAATTTCTTAAATGATCAAGTACTGATGCTACGTGACTTTCCTCAACCGGTAGTTCCTCAATTTGAAATATAGCTTCCAATGAATCACATGACCACAAGTAAATCTCTTCCAGATTCTTGAAGCACTCGATTATGTGGGATGAAAAAAGATACCATATCTTTGAGGGGTTGTCGATATCTCTAGCTTTTGGATCCTCAAGCTTTGTCAAATTACTCTACAAATAAACAAGTACGGTTAAAGAAGTAAAATAATCATATCTTTTAGATCCATCAAAATGATTTGGATCCAGCAAAACAGAACATGTAATTTCATAGAAGAAGATGGTTGAAATAGAGTGGATGACCAAATAAAAAATCAAGCAATGTTGTTGTTTATCTGATCACTCTGTTGAAGGAGTTAATGTTATGACTTACAATAGAAAAGCAATGCACCATCTTACAAATGCAGGAGAGGGATAAGTGCACAAATCAACAAATTCTTTTGTTTTATTTCATTAAAAATAAATAAATTACTTATCGGATGTGTATCTCTTTGCTCACCACCGAGGAGCTTCCATGGGATTTGTTGTTAGTGTCTCGGTTTGACTCAACCATTGGACCATAATTCCTGCTATGTGGTACACACTTGAGGCATCGCCTAAGAAAACCAGGGGAATCATGCACTAAGAAGGACCCAAGTCCAGGCTCTTGGGGTCTTGTATCCAATTCCTTATTGATTTCCTTTAGCTTACTTGGTCTCCGAATTTCTGAACCAATTGTTTTGAATTTGTTACATTGCGAAATCTTGATCTCCCTCATGGATGACCATTCTAAAGAATAAGCTTCCTTACAGAAAGTCACAAGATTTGGCAGTTCGTCTACTATGAAGGAACTAACTTTAGGGAACAGAGCAAAATCTGCTGCCTCTTCTTCTCCATCTCTTTGAACAATGTCTTCAATCACGTCACAATTGTTTATCTCAATGCTTTGAAGTTCCACAAGTAGTTTTGCAATAGAAAGTGGAAATATATATCTTAGACAGGGACATCTACTTACTTCAATTGATCTTAGGTTTTGAAAGACTTGGATTCCTCGTGGAACATTCTTCCACACATCTGTCAAATCATAATTTAATCTTAACGTCAAAATTTTCAATTGAGCAAGTGTTGTGATTGTCTGCCGATCATTGTCGACTTTTAGTCCTTCAAGATCAAATACCACTTCTAATAAATCAACATGGTAAATGTCAAGATTTTCTAAATTTGGTGACCACAAGATGGTCTTGGATGAAAATAATTTTGAAGAGATGGGTCTTGATTCAGGAAAGGAGCTAGTGTCCTCATTGTCTGTCATCTTGTCCTTGGTCAGTCCATTTGTTTCCATTCTTGCAACCTGATGAATCAATTAGATTATTAGGATATCATTAAAAAATTTCAACTTTTCAAGTTTCGATGAAAGAAGCATCAAATCCATACCAGAACTTGAAAAGTTATAAAAACAAGAGAGAGAGAGAGAGAGAATGATACCTCCAGATAAGAAGATGGTTGCGTGCTTTTAGCATGGCTAGGTTGGACAAGCTCAACCAGATCCATGGGTTTACAGAAACCAATAAGCCTTCGTAGTCCTAATAGATATATATGCGTTAACTTTGGAAACTGGATCATATCAACTTCTTTCTCATCTTCTCCTTCCTTAGAGAAAATTTCTTCCAAGTTATCACAACTAGATATCTTTAACTCTTGGAGTTGAACCAAACCTCTTGCTGTGGACAATGAAAAGACATTTCTCAGACGGTTGCAATAAGATAGACTAAGATATATTAGGTTGCCAAAACAAGCATATTGTGCACCACTGAAGGATCTCTTTGGGAATTGGCCATCATATATCTTTTCCAAATTATGCAAAACAGAAAGTTCCAGTCTCTCCAGGCTAGGGAAGGCAGCACGCAGATTCTGATCTGATGTGGCATATTCTATATCTTTAAGGTTTTTTAAATTTCCGATTGCTGTCAATTTCAAATTTTCAGATTTCTGTAACAGTTGACGAAGCATCAGACTCTCTACAATATCACTTAAGTCACGACTTTCAAGTGACAATGAGTTTTTAAATAAATAACCACCTGCTCTCTTCCAGCGATGGGCCCAACGTGGATCACCTATAACAATATGAAATTTTATCATTTGATTTTTGAAGTGCAAGTCTTTTGGCAATAACTTGATGCTTGGTATAATAATTTCTAAAGCCATCAAATGATGGGACAAAGAATTTAGTTCCGCAAGGCTTGCATTTCCCTCCCCGTTGCCTTCCAAGGGTTCCCACTTCACAACGACTCCGCCCATGTACAACTCTTCTAGTCGAGATAAACTCGATAGAAGACCATATGGAATTCGCTCAAGAGTAGAGCATTCTGAGAGATCTAACAACTTTAAATGACCAAGATTTCCTATTTCTCTTGGCAACTCCTTGACTTTAGAACCAAGAAAGCTAAGTATTTCAAGTTTCCCAAGTGCTCCAATTGCTGATACATTTTCCAACCCACAATACTCCAAATGCAGTGTCCGAAGGTTTTGAAGGACCTGGATTGATTGTGGTAGTGAAGGAAAGGACATACCTGGCATAGACAAAACCTTTAGTTCTTTCATCCCTTGAAACATTTTGGCTGGGAGCATCTGTGGAGTGTCTTTGCCGCATGATAGCTGCAGAAGCTCAAGTTTCAAGCACTCCAAGCCATCGGGATGCTTTTTCATTTCTCGAGAGAAAAGGGAAATTGCAACATAATTCCCATATGTATCTTTCTCTGGCCATTCTTCCATTTTAACATCACATCCTACCAGAAATCCATGTTCTTCTGCAATTGATATGGCAACATCCCGTACAACATCATGCATTTTCACACATTCTTTGTTCTTGCTATCCAATAGTAGAAATGATCTTTTAAGATCATTAACCATTGCATGGACTCTACTTCTTGCTTCTGCCACATTATCAATCTTTGCAAACAACCTTCGCCCAAATCCATATCTGACTAAATATTCAATGGGAATATCAAAATCTTCTGGAAATAGACAACATAACAAAAAGCATGACTTGGCTTCATCACTTTTTAAATAACTGTAACTGAACTCTATGCTGGAATAGACCTTTGAATGCAGTCCGGGAATATTTTTTGGGATAGACTTTTTAAGTTGTTCAAGTGCAGCAATCCACTCATCCTTTGTTTTGTTTTCTAGAGCTCTTGCAATAGTTACAATAGCAACAGGTAATGCCCCACATTCCTTTGCAACCTCTTTTGCTATTGAACGTAGAGAAGGAGTACTATCAATACAATTACCTGCCATCTCTCTGAAAAGATTCCATGCTTCTTCTTTGGATAAAACTTTGATTTGAACAATCTTTTGAGTTTTCATCTGAGTGCAGGCTTCTTCACTTCGTGATGTCAACAAGATTTTACATCTATTGTGCTGACCTCCATAAGGAATTCCTACCTCCTCTAAATTGAGTACATCCCAAACATCATCCAATATTACAAGGACACTCTTACTAAGCATTAGTCTTGATTTTAACTGATCTGCTCTTCCAGTTTCACTCTCTTTTTTAAGTTCCAGACCTAGCATATCCGCAATTTGACCTTGAATCTTTCTCAAGTCTTGATTCTGGGACACCACTGACATCACAACTTCATCAAATAACTTATCATCTTTTGCTTCTTTTCGCAACCTCTTTTGCCATTGTTGTTTTTCCTATCCCCCCCATACCGCATATGGCAATCATGTTGATGTTGTCGTCTCTTAGAGCCTCCAAAACTTCTTTTATCATTGATATTCTTGATTCAAAATCCTTAAAACCTTCTATGGATGAAGATCCTATTCCTTGTGGAGGAAGAGGACAAGACATTTTATTAAGAGATGGTGCATCCCTTAGAAGCTTTTCAATGGCCAAAGTCTTCTTCTTAGCTTTCCTACTCAAGGAATAGCGTGACTTCAGATCCAAGCACATCTTATCTTCATCAATGAATCTCTGCAGACCTTGACTGATGTTGTCTACCATCTGTACCCACTGCTCAACCTCAAGTGCGATAACCAGATCCTTCCTTTTTTCTGCATCAATTTCTTGAGTCTTCTTCTCAGCTTTCCTACCCAAGCAATAACAAGACTTCAGATCTTGACACCAACCACCCAAGCACTTCTTATCCGCTTTGACATCTTCATCAATGAATCTTTGCAGACCTTGACTGATTTCGTCTACGTTTTCTACCCACCTGTTAAACTCAGGTAAGATTTCCTGTCCTTTCCTTTTTTCTTCGTCAATCAATAATTGCAGCCCATGTCTCTTGTCACCCAGCTTCTGAAATTGATCTTTGAGATTCTTGATGTTGCTATTTAGGTGAATCAGATAGCCAACCTGTTGTTTGATTGGCTCAACCATGTATTCTCCAGCTTTTGCTCCAATTGAAATAGCAGCGTGAGCTTCCATATTTTTTGCTTTGTTCTTTTGGGCTCTGTGTAAGAAAAGATAAAGTATAAACTTTTAGTTATTCAAAACCAAGTTCGTAGTGATGATCTCAATGAAGTGAACCTAGAGGCTAGCTGGCTAGAGATCATTAGACAGCCATTATCACCAAACTTTTCAAAATCCAATAAAACTTTTGGGAACTATCCCTTATGGTTATCCTTTTAAAATTTTTTAATATTTTGTGATATATATTTTTTTTAACTTCAATCTTATGTCAAGTTGAAATATACATTTTGTTTTACTCTATTTGCATTTTTTTTTTGGTTAAAAAGAGAAGAATAATACCTCTTTGAGTTCCCACGTGAGATTTGTCTTAATATGCTATTAACCTAGAGAGTGCTTCTTTGAATGTTTTAAGACATTTGTGGGGCATGTCAAAACCATGTTTCTACCTTCAAGTGACAAATGTTTTGGTTTCTGCCCCATGAAGTTTTCAGGACCGTTTTGTTGAAGGTTTTCTCCACTTTATTTCATATCTTGTGACATTAAACACAATTTCAAATTTACACATTGCCAACTCACTATGAAATCGCATATCAAGACGTGATTGTGAAACTAATAACCAAAACAACAAAGATAGAAAAGTAACAGGATTGTAAAACCAATGTGCAAATTAAAAGTAGTAGCATTTACCTGTCGTAACAAAGCAATGCACAAAAGGATCCTTTGTCAAGCTGCAGGATATGCAAATATGGCAACATCTTCCTTCCGGAATTTCATATCTTTGTTATGTTACACTTCTGTACCGATTTTGTTCTGTAATATATTTAAAAAAAAAAAAAGAAAAAAAAAAAAAAGAGCATTATGATCAAAGAATTCAGCAGCAACATGGGATAGAAGGATGTTCAAGAAACATCAAAAGGAAGGAAAAGTGTTTAGGACATACCTCTCTACGCTTCTATACAAAGCAACGAAGTATAATTAAGGAAAAATCACAAGGATGATAGAGAACAAGCAAGTAATGTTACTATGTGAGGGTGGAAAGAAACCATTTCACCATCATTTTCTCATGTAAACTTTTGTGACTTGGGAAAAAGTGCAAGGAAAATAGTGGCATGTCAGTGACCCAGTGGGTGCTAAGCTGTGCAATGTGCATTGTGCCCAACACTATTTTCTTTCGTCGAAAATTATTAGGTACTCCGGGAGTACATTAAATGCGTACTCCCTCCTCTCACAGAAGTGGTGGGTCCCATCATGAAGTATTAAATACAATTGAATCAACATTAAAAAAAACAAACTAATAAATTATGTGGGTAGTAATATATAATGGCCAGTGCATTTAATTAATTATAAATGATTGTTTAATTTAATTTAATAGTTTAATAAACGTGTACTTTCATTCTTTTAGATAATTCCATTGCAATGTATTAAGAAAGAGTTTGTAGTTTGTATTTTTTTTTCATTGATTTGATACTTTCTTAATACAAAATGGATGTTACTTTTGAATTTCATTAAAAAAAAAAAAAAAGAGCATTATGATCAAAGAATTCAGCAGCAACATAGGATAGATGATGTTCAAGAAACATCAATAGGAAGGAAACTTTTGCTTCCATATTAGAGCTAATTGTTGGGCATTTAGCAAAAAAATAAAGACAGTTATGTTGAAATTATACTAAAATGAATTTTAAGCTATTTTGATTTGAAAGTTAACTTCTTAAATCAGTACATTATTGAATCCGAAGATGAAATTTTTGTATTATTCATAGATTTATCTTCTCTTTGCTGACATCAATTATTGACTGATTTAATGTTAAAAAGCTTGGAAACATGTGAGATTGGTTAGCAATGGGTACACATTTGCAAGGCATTGTTAAAAATGTTGGGCCAAGGAGGAGAAATTTTGAAATTTAAATTATGTCAAGCCAATAAAATAGTAGACATAAAATAAACGGAAATAAGTAAGACAAACAATTACATAAGAAACACCAAGAATTTACGCGGTTCAACAATATTTACCTATGTCAATGGGCCAAACTTCAATCAATCCACTATAATTAAATAGAGAATTACAAATACAATGGAGACAATACAGATTTACTTCACAATAATATCAACTCCAATAATATAACTTTGACAAAATCTCCTTGCTTTGATATAGTTGAACCTATGATGGAAAACCAAAATAGACTATAGTTCTCTAAGTTTTTTAACTACTAAGCCACTCAATAGTCCCGCTCACTCACTTTCTCACCACACTTGGAATGAGACACACTTTCTTCTTCTTTTTTCCTTTGACGCCAATAACATCCATAGAAACCCATATATATAGGTGAGGAAGGAAGCACCTAGAACCCGACTATCGAAATTCCCAAACAAAAGTTTTATTGGGAATTCATGCATGAACCTGGCATATGGAATTCCCATGCAATGCCATTACACTCATTTGTAATTTCAATTCATGTTACACTTCTCAAAGAGTCCAAATCTCCAGGCCAATTTTGCATTAATGGGCTTGTGGTGCTGGAAAAATGGTCATCACACATGGAAAACCCCATTTGGCTACAAGTGAGCCATATAACAGTATAACACTCAACAAAACCATTTGAGCTAACTAGTCTTGATTTTGTAAACACACTTGTTGAAAATTTCTAGTCGTGGACCCAAACTCATCTTAGCCCAAATAGATACAGAGCCCATATACCCTTAGTTGACTGAAACAAATCCCTTGAACGAAACTTAATACACTTAATACACGTGTGCGGTGGGTAGGTGAAATTTTCAAACTAGCTTGAGAGAGCATGTTCTAGAAATTGGTAGAAAGTCTTCCTTGCCAAATTCATCCCCTGTTCAATACCCATATTTTTAGCACATAATTGTTTCCTTTTCTCAATAATTGACATTCCATTCTCCTTATAATAGACATTCAAATTTGCATACTGATTTGTGCACACTAACAGAGTGGCTATAGTATCCTGGAAAGCGACCGCCTAAGCCATTTGCACCAAAGGTTTTCCTAACAGGTGTGAAATCATTTCTATAGGACAGACCGATTTGTGCTTTAATCAATTAACATAATGGCTGATGTATCGGACATGACAAAAAAAAATTATTCAGTTCACTAGGTAAACCACATCACCCGTCACCCACCCAATCACTAAATGTCATATGTCATAATTAATCAAGTTAGGCTTTAAAAGCTTACTAAGATCTGACTTAGTTAATTGTGACATATGGCATTTAATTATTGTATGGGTGGACGGGTGACGTGGTTCACCTGGTGAACTAAATAATTTCTCTCATACGTGATAGGGTTGTTCTAGCTGCCTTCAACTTAGAGAGAGATAGATATTTATTAAAAAATCATAACTCTTAAAAGTTGATAAGAAAGCAAAAAATGAATTCCCAAAAAAGTGTAATGCTTCCATTTTACTATTATACATTTATATTGTTAGGTGTCTTTTGGGAACTATACCTTATGGTTATCCTTTTATGACTTTTGAATCATTTGTGATTTTATTTTATTTTATTTTATTTTTATTTTAAAATTTCAATCATATGTTAAGTTGAAATATCTATTTTGTGTGCACATTTTCTTTACTATTTACATATTTGATTGAGAATGGAATATTGATTTGCAACTTATTAATAAGTGATAGTACTAGATTCTCGAATAATCTAGGGACCCTTTTTATTATGTTGGGTTGGAAATTATTTTATTTCTCATTACAAATTGAATAATTTTCCCTAACAAGGAGGAGATTGTATTATGGTCCAATTTACTTTCACTATATTATTTTCTCTTAGATAGGTGTCTTGCCTCTTTAAGTTCTTATGTGAGATTTGTCTTTATATGCTCGCTTTTGGGACAAGAACTTTTTTTTTTAAAATAAAAATAAAAATAAAAAATTTAGACAAGAGGTTTTTAAGATTATTGTTTTTTTTTAAATGCCATATATCTCTTACCACGCTAAAAATGAGAAGAAATTAGAGGATTTACAGTGAGGGGATCCTCTCCCCTACGATGTTTCTACATTAATATGACGAATGTTTTGGTTTCTTCCCTATTTCATAACGAATTCATATCTTGCCCCATTAGGCACAATCTCAAATTTTTGGAAATTGGCATATATGCATTGCCAACTCACTTCGAAATTGTATATCAAAGATGTGATTTCACTTCGCATTTTAAAGATGCGAGTTTAAAAAGTGCTGTTTTCTCACATTATATTTCAATTAGCATGTGTTTTCCACTTTTATGTTAAAAATATTATCTCCTGCTACCTTAAATTTTTGATAGGTGAGTTCTTCTAGTTCTGGATTTCAAACATTTAATGGTCATTCCCATCCATATTAATTTTAGGGTAAATTGTATTTTACACCCGTTAAGTTTGTTCAATTGTCATTTCAGTATATTAAGTTTAAAAATTGTCATTTCAGTCCAATAACTTTCATAACATTATCATTTTAGTACTTCTATCCATTCCGTTAAAAAATTTCCCTTAAACCTGTATAAAAAGACATTGTTTTAGTTTTTATCTCAATTTTATATTCTAAAAATTTATTTAGATTTCTAATAAAAAACCAATCTCTCTCTCTCTCTCTCACAGAAAGTCATAACACTAGCTATTTTCAACTTCCATCTCGATTTTTTTTTTTCTTCCTCTACAACCCGTTTCACTTAAATTCCGACACATTTAGGTTAATTTATCACAAGCAAAGGCCTGAAATCACTGTTCACTCTTCAAATAATGTTTTTACTCCCAAAGCAGGTCGATATGTATGTATAATCTACTAACAAATCATCTTGAAACCGAATCAAAATAAAATAAAATAAAAAATTGAATGAAGACAAAGAGAAATTAAAAATTAAAAGACCAACCAAACAATTCACATATGAATTCACCGAAAGGTCTCACTTTCAGATCCAAAACCAATAAAACGCAAAATTGGCTAAACCCATTGTAGTAGAGTCTTTGGTAGCACTTGAACATTCCACCACAAAATAAAGTAAAAATTGCAAGCTCAAACCAAATCGAATTAAACCACCCAATGAACTTAAAAACCCTAAAAAAAACTTCCCAAAACATGAACCAATCATTGCAGCGAATAAAAAAAAAAAAAAAAACGAAGTTCGTTGTCTTTTCCTAAATTTTTCAATGAATTCATAGTTTGGAATTTGGGACAAACTGAAAGGCAAAAGAAAGAACGAAAGAAAAAAGAAAATGAAATGAGATAAAAGGATACCTTCCACAATGTACGGAAAAGAACTTTGTGGAGAGCAAAGATCTTGATTTTGGTTTAAGAACTTTCAAGTTCCGTGCGAGAGATTTAAAAATAAGATGTTTTTATTTATTAAAAATCTTAACTACATTTTTTAGAATATAAAACTGGATTTAAGATTAAAACGGTGTCGTTTTATATGGGTCTAACTGAAATTTTTTAACAGAATGGACAAAACTACTAAAACTACGACAGAGTTATGAAAGTTAGTGGACAAAAATGAAAATTTTTAAACTTAATATGGTGAAATAACAATTGGATAAACTTAACGAGAGTAAATTGCAGTTTACCCTTACTTTTATCACTAGGACATTTGGTGTATAAGAGCCTTCACCACATTATGACCAAATCTTCAACACCTGACCCACCCATTCAAGGTATCGAATTCTCAAAATTATTTTATTCTTGCACCTACAATCTCACCATTCTTTTGCTTTCTTGCTGTTTTATTTATTTATTTATTTTTCTATTTTCTTCTTTTTAGTGTGTGTGTGTTTTTGTGAATACAGCCGCCCGTTTAAGATATAGAACCACAAGTCCACAAGCAATTAATGCCAATAACTAAAACAATAAACATAGAAATGTAACAGGAGTGTGAAACCAACGTGCAAATTAAAGTAGCATTACCTGGTATCAAAGAAATGGACAAAAGGATCCTCTGTTATGCTGCAGGATATGCAAATATGGCAGCATCTTCCTTCCTGAATCTCACTTTGTTACATATCTTTGTTATCTTACACTTCTGTGTGACTCTGTTCTGCAATAATTAAAAAAAAAAAAAAAAAAAAAAAAAAAAAAAAAAAAAAACATTATTATCAAAAAATTCAGCAGCAACTTAGGGTAGAGGGGATGTTCAAGAACCATCAAACAGAAGGAGAAGTTTTTAGGACATACCTCTACCTTCTATACAAAGCAAAGATGTGTATTTTTTGGTTTTTTATAGAAATTTAGTAGTAGGATGGAGTAGTAGCTAGATGTTAATGAGCGATTTTTGAGCAATTATAATTAAGGAAGATGAAAGGATGATAGAGACCAAGCAAGTAATGTTATTATGTGATTAATTCTTCCTTATTCAATGGTAGGCAGAAAGAAACTTCACCATCATTTTCTCATTTCAACTTTTGTCTTTTGTAAAAAGAAAAAGCAAAATGAGAGGAACAGATAAACCTTTAATAAACAAAAGGAGATGACATAAAAATCCAATTGATGTCTTGGTTTGATGGTAAAAACAATCATCATGTAACGGACGTTATTGATTGAAATTCTATTGTAACTATTAAAAAAAATAATAATCATCTAATTTGATCATATGTCTCACACTAATGCCTGGCCTGTCATGTGTTTTCGACCACAAACATATATAGGAAGCATCTTGTTGTAATTTATAGTCAATAATTTGATGATGACCCATGACTTTTTCTATGATCCTACGCATCTTTTTCTCATCCATTTTGGACAAAAGAAAATTGAGTAAGACATCTCTTTCTCATCCAATTTAGACAAAAGAAAATTGAGTAAGTCCTACTTTTTGGACAAAAGAAAAAAAAAAATCCACAAAGACAATTGAGTAAGTTGTTAATATTATATTTCATTTTCTAAGTTCTACAATTTGGACCAAACAAGTTGCAAGTAAAAAAAAAAAAAATCAACGAAGATAATTGAATAAGTTTGTGAGATATTTAGACACTAGCTGGGGTAGGTTTTAACCAAATTAATCCAAGTGATTAGTTAATCAATTATGCTTGGTCAAATTGAATTTAGTTAAAAAAAATTACAATACCAATATCACACTTAAATAAAGCAGCGCAATGATATGGTTATGAAGAGAAACCCAATAGGAAAAAACTCTACAAAAGTTTATTGATAACCTTCTAAAGAAACCACTAGAATAGAATTGAAGAATTACACAACAAAGAATATACCTAATCCTAAAGTTGTTACTTACTTTTATAATGCCACGATGCTTTAACACCCTTGTTGAACTCCTCTATGGCTTTATCATGTAAATCTCTTCAATCCATGAATATCCAATTTGTGAGTAAAACTACAACAATAAATATATTGAGGTAGGTTGGTGCAACAACTTCTATGTTCTCAACCCCAAAATTATTTTCATATGCTAATTTAATTTTGAATTTCATTATATTTCATATTTTTAAAATGGTCAAATTCTTTTCATGTTTTGGCACCCAAAATAAAAAATCCGGGTTCCGCCCTTTTAGAGATGACAAGAGCAAAAGAATTTAAACAATTTGATGAGCTTTCAATTTGCAAGAAATTAAGATCAATCCTTGCAGTAAGAAGACCAAGGACAATTGAATGGTCTGTCGAAAATTAAAGGTTTTAAAATCAGATGGGATATTGAGCTTTTCCTCTTTAAACTATTTCTCTAAACTAATTAATTTTGTTAATGCACTATAGTTCCACAACTTAAAGCATATGATGGTGGAAATAAATGTTCGCAACATTGTTTCCATAAGCAAGAAGAAAGTTAGATGGTCAAGCATGGGGTGGTTCAAACATTGATTATTCTTTTAAGACTTGGCTAATGAAATTTCGAGTAGTTGCTGAGACATCAACCCTTTTATAGCAATATGTGTCACTACAACTTGTTGGACTTTTATTTCTTTTTGAAGAGAACAACACCCAATTGGCGTGTTATTGCCACGATAAAGTCAGACTTCAAACTATTACTCATTTGTTAACCAATTGCGTGTTACGTTTTCCACATTGACTTGGAGATAAAAAATAATAATAATGTTGTAGGTACGATGTGAGTACTAAATACTACTAGTATATATGACAAGAAGCATACAATCAAGTTAAACAACTTGATGAACTGTCAATTTGGATAACAATCTTTGTAATTAAAACGACAATTAATCACGTCAATAAGATAATCTGTTTCTCTAAGGTACGTACTGGTACTACATCACAATTCACATGATGTTATTTTGGTCACATTGGAGTTTTCGAGGTTATTTTGGTGGTTCACTGATATTTTGGTCGTTTTAGGAGTTTTGAGTGTATTTTGGTTATTATGGTATTTTTTGGGGTGAATTGGTCATATTAGAGTTTTAGGGGTTATTTTGGTCATTATGGTCATTTTACAGTTTTCGGGGTTATTTTGGTTATTTTAGGTGTTTTGAGTGTATTTTGGGGATTATTTTAGCCATTTTTAAATTTTTGAGTTTATTTCGGTCATTTTAGGGTATTGATGTTATTTTGGTCATTTTAGGAGTATTTGGGTCGCTTTGATGATTCCATGAGTATTTTTTTTTTTATCATTTTGGTAGTTTTGTGGGTATTTTGGTCATTTTGGAGGTTTTTTTTTTTGTCATTTGGTATTTTTGGGGCATTTTGGTCATTTTAGAGCCTTTAGATGTATTTTAGAGGGTCCAATGATATTTTAGTTATTTTGAGTGTTGGCATCCAATGAGAGGATTTGTGAAATTCCTACCTTAAGAAGTCATTTGAAATCCATGGATTTGGACCTTTAAAATCCTAGATGGATTTGACCCAAATTCAAATCCTAATGATTTTAAGTCATCCAAACGAAGAATTTGGATTTGGGCCCTCAAATCCAAATCCATGAGCCCAAATCCACCCCATCCAAACAAACCATTAGTTCTTTCATCCCTTGAAACATATTGGCTGGGAGCATCTGTGGAGTGTCTTTGCCGCATGATAGCTGCAGAAGCTCAAGTTTCGGACACTCTATGCCATCAGGATGCCTTTTCATTTCTCGAGAGAAAAAGGGAAATTGCAGCATAATGCCCATATGTATCTTTCTCTGTCCATTCTTGCATTTTATCATTACATCCTACCAGAAAACCTTGTTGATCTGCAATTGATATGGCCACATCCCAGACAACATCATGCATTTTCACACATTCTTCTTTCTCGCTATTCAACAGTAGAAATGATCTTTTAAGATCCTTAACCATTGCATGGACTCTACTTCTTGCTTCTGCCACATTATCAATCTTTGCAAACAACCTTCGTCCAACTCCATATCTGACTAAATATTCAATGGGAATATCATAATCTTCTGGAAATAGACAACATAACAAAAAGCATGACTTGGCTTCATCACTTTCTAAATAACTGTAACTGAACTCTATTCTGGAATAGACCTCTGAATGCAGTCGGGAAATATTTTTTGGGATAGACTTTTTAAGTTGTTGAAGTGCAGCAATCCACTCATCCTTTGTTTTGTTTTCTAGAGCTCTTGCAACAGTTACAATAGCAATAGGTAATCCCCCACATTCCTTTGCAACTTTTTTTGCTATTGGACATAGACCGGGAGTATCCACACAATCACCTGCCATCTCTCTGAAAAGATTCCATTCTTCTTCTCCAGATAATTCTTTGATTGGAAAAATCTGACTCTGTTTGCAGGCTTCTTCATTTCGTGATGTCAACAAGATTTTGCATCTCTTGTTTTGACCTCCACAAGGAATTCCTACATCCATTAGATTAAGTGCTTCCCAAACATCATCCAGTATTACAAGGACACTCTTGCTCATTAATCTTGAATATAACTGATTTTTTCTTTCTTCTAAATTCTCTGTTTTTAGTTGCAAATGTAGCATATCCGCTATCTGACCTTGAATGTGTTTCACGTCTTTATTATGGGACACCACTGCGATCACATCTTCATCAAATAACTTAGCCTCTTTTGCCATTTTCGCTACCTCTTTTGCCATTGTTGTTTTCCCAATCCTCCCCATACCGCATATGGCAATCATGTTGATGTCGTCGTCCCCTAGAGCCTCCAAAACTTTTTGCATTATTGATCTTCTTGATTCAAAATGCTGGAAAACTTCTGTGGAAACTATTCCCAGTGGAGGAGGAGAATAGGCCATTTCAGTAACGAATGGTTCTGCCTCCTTTAGAAGCCCATCAATTTCCAGAGTCTTCTTCTTAGCTTTCCTACTCAAGGAATAACGTGACTTCAGATCCAAGCACATCTTATCTTCAATATCAATGAATCTTTGCAGACCTTGACTGATGTTGCCTACCCACTGCTCAACCTCAGGTGCGATTACCTGATCGTTTCCTGTTTCTGCATCAATTTCCAGAGTCTTCTTCTTAGCTTTCAGATCCGGACAACAACCACCCAAACACATCTTATTCGCTTTGACATCTTCATCAATGAATCTCTGCAGATCTTGTTTGATTTCATCTACCTTCGCTACCCAACTTTGAACCACAAGTAAGATTTCCTGACCGTTCCTTCTTTTTGCATCAATCAATGATTGCACATCATGTCTCTTCTCACCTAGCTTCTGAAATTGAACTTTGAGATTCTCGAAGTTGCTATTCAGGTGAATCAGATAGCCAATGTGTTTTCGGACTCGCTCCACCAAGCATTCCAGGATTGGGTCTACCAAGCATTTTTCTATAATTTTACTAGGACATTCCATTTCTTTCCTTTCTTCTTTTGGATTCTCTGCATGGAAAGATAATAAGTTCAAAGTTTCAAGTTTTTAAAACTAAGTTACAAGTGATGATTGTAGAAAACCTCAATCTAATAGAATATAACAATGGAGATAAATATAATTGAGAGATAGAGAGAGAGAGGGAGAGAATGGAGGCTAGGGTTTTCAAGTGGTTCGGCTATGTGAGCCTACGTCCACATGATGTAGCCAATGGACTACATCTTTATTATATTCTCTTTGTTTGATATTTTTGGATGATTACAATGTGTTATGAGGTGTCCTATTTATACATAGGACTACTAACACAACTTTCCTATCTAACCTATGTGGGATTCCTTAACATTCCCTCTCAAACTCAATGTGTAATTTTAATGAAGCCTTTGAGTTTGTTTACAAAAGAATAACTCAAATATCTTGGTTCAACTTGGCTTGGCTCGTATCTCGGCTCAATGGCTCGGATCTCGGCTCAGAGGCTCGGTGGCTTGGATTTTGGCTTGAAGTAGATCTCGACTTGGCTTAGTCGGATCATGGCTCAATGGCTCGGATCGCGACTTAGTGGCTCAAAGGCTCGGATCTTCAAACGGTCTTGGCTCAAGATCTCAACTCAGTTGCTCTATGGCTTGGCTCGATCTTGGCTCATGAAGATAAAATAAAAAAAAAGTATATCCCACATTTTTTTTTTTTTTTCTTTTCTTACTTTCAATGCCAGTTTTTCTTTTTTTTTTTTTTTTTTGAATATTGCAAATAAAATAAAAAGGCATACAAAGGAAAATAAAATGACTTTTTTTTTTTTTTTTTTTTTTTTTTTTTTTTTTTTTTTTTTTTTTTTTTTTTTTTTTTTTTTTTTTTTTTTCGGGTTTGCTGACGTCAGCAGTAAGCCATAGAGACCTAGGGCTGACATCAGCTTTGGTTGGCGTGGCTCCATTCGATGATCGACACGTGGCAGAAAGAAGCTAGAGGCGCGTGTGGCACATGCTGAGACTGGGGCGAGTGGATCGGACGGCAGGAGATGTTAGTGGCGTGTGATACATCGGATCGGCCTTATTTTTGTTCCATTGAATAGATCGGCCTCTTATCTTTCGATTTATGGTGTTTATTTGGTGTATAGGCGACGGGAGATGGTAGATCAGAGATGCGGTGGTTCTGACGGCGCTGGAGGTGCGTCCTTACTCCGATTGTGCCGATTTTTTCGGCTTTGTGTAGATCGGCTTCCGATCTATCGATTGAAGGTGGTAGTCACTTGAATAAGTGGCTGTAAGATGCAGATCTGGAGCGTTGTGGACGGCGGCGCGTGAATGAGGAAGCCGATGCCTTTTGCCGCGCATGGAGGCGCGTGAGGTAGGTGATGGTGATCGGAAGACATGGGTTTTTCTGGTCTTGAAGTGAGGGATTGAGTTCTGTGATCATTTTTTTGAAAAAGAAAGATTTGTGGTAAGGAGCTTTGGATGGGATTTTTTTTTTTTTTTGAAATGCGGAAGCGGAAGGATCGAGTTGCTCGTTAGAGCTCTAGGGCTCTGATACCATGTAGAAAACCTGAATCTAATAGAATATAACAATGGAGATAAATATAATTGAGAGATAGAGAGAGAAAGGGAGAGAATGGAGGCTAGGGTTTTCAAGTGGTTCGGCTATGTGAGCCTACGTCCACATGATGTAGCCAATGGGCTACATCTTTATTATATTCTCTTTGTTTGATATTTTTGAATGATTACAATGTGTTGTGAGATGTCCTATTTATACATAAGACTACTAACATAATTTTTCTATCTAACCTATGTAGGATTCCTTAACATCTCATTGAAGAAGACATACTGATTGTCACCAACTATTTAAAATCACATGGGTTAACCAAATAAAACATATGATAGGAGTTGGTGTTATCTGCTAAGTTGGTGTTAACCAAATAAATCAATGGCATCACTCAATGATTCTGAAATTGAACTTTGAGATTCTCGAAGTTGCTATTTAGGTGAATCAGATAGCCAAACTGTTGTCCGATTGGCTCCACCAAGTATTCTCCAAGTTTTGCTACAATTGAAATAACAATTTCCATATCTTTGTTTTGTTCTTTTGGACACTTTGAAAGAAAAGATGAAGTTTAAACTTTCAGTTATTCAAAACCAAGTTCGTAATGATGATCTCAATGAAGTGTACCTACATATCATTAGAAAGTTTAGCGCAGCCATTATCACCAAACGTTCTCTAATCCAAAAAAAAAAAACTTGAGATAAGTAAGCTTGTGCTATGTGCATTTAGAATTTCTATTAGAGAAGTTGAGTGTAGAACCATAGCCTTCACAAACAGATCGAATGACTAATTATTCTACACCCCACGAGTATATCCAATTGACAAATTATTTCATATTTTCAATTTCCAATAAAAGTTGGTATCAGAGCCTCTAGCATTGCTCAGGGTTGGAAATAATTTATCTGCTTATATTGTAGATGAATTTACCTATCATCATCGACACCAAACCAGTTGGTGATAAATGATAGTCAAGCCGGGGTCTTTCTTGGAATAGAATTTCATCATGTGAACCTTTTCTAAAGCCCATATATTTTTTTGTTGATATGATTTGTATAAAAAAAACTTAATAATTTTCTATCGGATGTGTATTTGACAAACAACGTTTAGATTATATTTTCTCCTTACACTCTCATGCTTGATTTTCTTTTAAGATGGTCAAATATCATTAGTTATTTAATTTATAGAATCTTTAAATTTCAAGTTTTTGTTTTTTTTTTTTTTTTTTGTATTTTAAAATTATACACAAAAGTGCCAAGAGATTTGTAGCTCACTGTCGCCTCCTAATATTTCCAATCAAATCCCCCCTCCCCAAATATCAAATTATCAACAACAACAAAATTATACACAAAACATGAATTTATGAATCAAATGATAAATAACATCCAATTCATACGAAAGTTGGCATACGTATGAAGAACAACGATAAATTTAAATCTAACAATGAAATTTTAAAAATACTAATCCTAAATGTTACGTGTAACATTAACAAATTAAGTGTTACACTATTTGTAACTTGACATAGACTTTAAACCTTACACTATTTCCTCATATAATAAAAATAAAAATAAAAACTCACCAATATCTGCAGTTCTTTCATAAAACCTGAAATCGGTACAAAAATTCGTACCAATAAATTGCCCTTGAGCTACATCTCCGAGACATTTATCTCTAAGATTACCATAATTTTGATTGGTATATATACTTGTACCACTTAGTGTTCATAGGAATCTAACATCCCCTTCTTAACTTTTATAGAGTGTTTAAAGTCCCCTTCTTAGACATTTAGCTCAAATGTCCTATATCCTTTAGTCGTCATTGATAGAGTGTTTGCCATTAGTTCGTTGTTTGGCCACCATACCAAGCTAATCCTAACTACACCTAAAAATCTACAAGTTCAAGATCTGGGACACCAAATGAAGGAAACCAAAGAGAGTAGAATTTTATTGATTGTTAGGTGGAACAGATATTGTTTAAAAATCTACAAGTTTTAGTTAAGAGTTTACATATTGTTTGAGTGAGAGAGTATACCATTATGTGTCTTGTTAGTGAATTATTATTAGGAATTTTTTTTGGATGTAATGGAATTTATTGGGTTAATTTATGTTTGTGAATGTTTTTATGTCTACAAGTAATTGCGAGTATTGTTTGTTTGAAAGCAGCCATGTTTGTCCCAAATGTTTGTCCCAAATTCCAACAAACAAGTATTAGCATTTGTTAGGTCCATGTTATTTTAGTCTTGCTAATAATAGTTTAATTTTGCATATTTATATTATTATTAGTGAGCATTATCGTACTTATCTTCTTTTAATCCATGCAGTTTATGTTATGTTTTGGAATAATATTAAATAATTGATTTTGTACTTAAAACTAGTTTTAATGCATAGATATATCTTTAGAAGGAGATTGAAATTAATTGTAGCAATTTTTATCAAGAAAGATGCTAGCAAATTTGTTTAATTAAGAGGTCTAATGGAATTAATTTTGTTATAGGTCTTAATAAAGCTAAAGAAGGTCTTCCTAATTCAATGAGTCCAAATAGAGTAAGAATTAAAAGAAAATCACACAAAATCTAAGTCCAATTTGGATTAGGATTCCAGCCTGTACATGTCTCAGTATTTTGCCCCTAATGTTTGATCATTAAAGGGATACAAATATGTATTTAATGAGACGAATTGTATCAGAATTACGAAATCTAACCTAAAAGCTAGGTGAATTTCCATATGAAAATTCCTTCTCTTTTTGGGTTTTTTTTTTACAAGGACCTAGATGTGGTAAAGAGGAGAGTAGCCGACACAAGGAAGAGAAGGGAGAAAGAAGTCAAGCCAATTCTGAGTTTCATTATATCTTGTCATATTGCTCAAAATGCTTGGGTTGATTTTGGTTCCAATGGAGAATTACCAATTTAACATTAATTTGTTTTAATTACTCACTTCTACATATATTTTTAAAAGTTCCAAGAGCTTGCTCATCAAACAGGCAGTTATTCAGAACAAACTCTTGGGCACAGAGAAAAGGTGAAACACATGGTTTACCAAAACTGTCGCTCTACATCCATTTCAGGTCACATTCTTTATCACATGAAATGCTCTGTTTTCTCAGTCCCTTGGTTCATTATTTGGTCCCTTCTTTGTCCTACATGAGATTACCGCAATATGGGTAACTCTGATTTTTTTCTTAGTGCTGTATTTGTTTCTTTGTGACATCTAGCATAGAAGGACTGTGGCTGAAATAGTCAATGGTGATGCATGTGCATCTCCTGATGGGCAAGACTGATTTCTCCATTACTTGAATAAAAATTCACCAAATTAATAGAGCATCGGTACTAATGCGCAGGGCTGCTGATTAAACATATGTTGTTGCAACCAAATACATATGCTAATTAACATTTGGGTTGTATAACGTGTCAAGTCTTGGTGGAAACAAATTCATTGTTAAAGGGAGTTTGTGATATTCTTTAGAGTATTATACCAAACTCCCTAGAGGTTTATATGACCCCCCCAACAAAAAAACAAAAAAGTTTGTATAAATGACACTCCCTCTGGAAATATAGGATTTGAAATGAGAAAATACCCTTTAGATAAGAGAGGCTCCTATTGATGAAAAGATGAGGGAGAGTCGCTTGAGATGGTTTGGTCATGTTCAGAGGAGAGAGAGTAATGCACCAGCGAGAGAATAAGTGGATTTAAGTTGAGGGAACGAAAAAAGGTAGGCAAGGCCAAAACTAACGTTACTAGAAGTAGTAAAAAAAGGACACATTAATTAAGAAAATTCTAAAGTACGACTTCAAATAGAATAGAATGGCATAAAAGAATACATGTGGTTGGCCCTGACTTCTATTCTATTCATAGAGAATCCCCAAATTTTGGGACTAAGGCTTAGTTGTTTTTTAAATCAAAAGAGTGCTTCCATGTGTAGTTTTCTTTCTTAATGTGTGAAGAGCTCTGGTTTTCTGAAAGTAATTTAGATGGTTTTGTTTTGTGTCACAGAAAAGGAGATGCTCAAATTCACAGCTAAGGAAGCTCGTTGTTGACTGAAAAACTGGTACATCAATGAAATCAATTAATGTAATTAGAAATATACAGGCATCTTGTACTTAGGATTGGTTGTATTTTGTTGTAAGTGGGATAATAGGGCTGTTGGTGAAACTTATGCCTGTCTGTTGTTCTTGAGTTTGTATAATTTCTTACTCTCAATAGTTAGACTATTACAATGTTTTTATCTTTGAACTTGGTAAGCTTTGGACATGGTTTTCCCTTTTGCAACTTGGAAGATAATTTGCAGTGTCTTTTAATTGTCAATGTCCTAGGTTAAATCCCCATCCAAGGTGAAGTCAGGAGGTGCTGAAATGGAGTTCAGGTTGGAAGATATTGAATGAATTCTACAAGTGTTTATTTACTATTGGAGTTACTTTCAAGTTGAACATTTTTGCACAATTATAGCAATTTCTGATTTAGTTACATTTGCTTAAACAAAGAATAGGAAAGGAAGATGGAAAAGAAATTAAATTCAGGGATTTTTTTTTTAATTTTTATTTTATCTTTGTTGGCAACTATGGATTTGGGAGTGATCCTTAGAATGATTGAACTTAACGGCCAGACATCATGCATTGGGGCCTAAGGAAGTCTCTGTCTCAGACTGAGAAGAACTCGTCCTTTTGTGCTTCAAATGATCTTTAGAATGATTAGACTGAACATTAAGGTGACATGAACTTGGGCTGAATAAGTCCCTGCCTTGACAGAAGGCAACGTATAATGTGTGCTATGACCATTCATTCCAACTACAGCTATGACCTTTACCAAAAAAAAACTACAGCTATGACCATTCCCAAAACCACATGCAAATTGAGACCCTCCTTCCGAAAAAAAAGAATCCCATAATCAAAACAAGGATTGTCTTCATATGACCAAGTACTTGAAAAGACACAGCCGTAAATCTGCCGATGCAAATGAACTGGCTGAGGTTGGTCCCCACGGCAATAGTGCATGTCGACCAGAAACACAGAATTTTAGTGAATATTTTAGAAAGCAGCTAGCCTAGCATTTTAGATTGTTTGTAATTGTCAAGATACTGTATTACTGCATATCTAACTAAACTAGGATATCAGTGAACATAAACAGCTATCAGGATAGTTTTGTTTCCCTTTTGCAATGTAATTTTTATTCTTAATTTTGATCCAGTTAAGATTTTATGCACAAAACAAAGAGAGAAATAAAGAGATAAAGAAGAAGAAGAAGAAGGGGGAGAAGACCCAAGAAAGCATTTCAACGAACATGTTGTTGGCAACAGTAAAAATCCAAAACAATATACCATTGGGATTTTACATTGCTCAAAAGCAGGAGCGACATATAAGATGAAAACAAATTAAGCAAAGGAATTGACTTACCTGTTAGTGCTGGGGACAGAGAGAAAGGGCTGAGAAAGTTGAAGACGAAGCAGATTGGCGTGGAGGGAGGGGC
>OU015761.1:57691557-57740726 GCA_907173295.1 Fagus sylvatica | reverse complement strand
AAAAAAAAAAAGAGCATTATGATCAAAGAATTCAGCAGCAACATGGGATAGAAGGATGTTCAAGAAACATCAAAAGGAAGGAAAAGTGTTTAGGACATACCTCTCTACGCTCTATACAAAGCAACGAAGTATAATTAAGGAAAAATCACAAGGATGATAGAGAACAAGCAAGTAATGTTACTATGTGAGGGTGGAAAGAAACCATTTCACCATCATTTTCTCATGTAAACTTTTGTGACTTGGGAAAAAGTGCAAGGAAAATAGTGGCATGTCAATGACCCAGTGGGTGCTAAGCTGTGCAATGTGCATTGTGCCCAACACTATTTTCTTTCGGGAAAATTATTAGGTACTCCGGGAGTACATTAAATGCGTACTCCCTCCTCTCACAGAAGTGGTGGGTCCATCATGAATTTAAATACAATTGAATCAACATTAAAAAAAACAAACTAATAAATTATGTGGGTAGTAATATATAATGGCCAGTGCATTTAATTAATTATAAATGATTGTTTAATTTAATTTAATAGTTTAATAAACGTGTACTTTCATTCTTTTAGATAATTCCATTGCAATGTATTAAGAAAGAGTTAGTTTGTATTTTTTTTTCATTTGTTGATACTTTCTTAATACAAAATGGATGTTACTTTTGAATTTCATTAAAAAAAAAATAAAAAAAAAGAAAAGAAAAGAGCATTATGATCAAAGAATTCAGCAGCAACATAGGATAGATGATGTTCAAGAAACATCAATAGGAAGGAAACTTTTGCTTCCATATTAGAGCTAATTGTTGGGCATTTAGCAAAAAAATAAAGACAGTTATGTTGAAATTATACTAAAATGAATTTTAAGCTATTTTGATTTGAAAGTTAACTTCTTAAATCAGTACATTATTGAATCCGAAGATGAAATTTTTGTATTATTCATAGATTTATCTTCTCTTTGCTGACATCAATTATTGACTGATTTAATGTTAAAAAGCTTGGAAACATGTGAGATTGGTTAGCAATGGGTACACATTTGCAAGGCATTGTTAAAAATGTTGGGCCAAGGAGGAGAAATTTTGAAATTTAAATTATGTCAAGCCAATAAAATAGTAGACATAAAATAAACGGAAATAAGTAAGACAAACAATTACATAAGAAACACCAAGAATTTACGCGGTTCAACAATATTTACCTATGTCAATGGGCCAAACTTCAATCAATCCACTATAATTAAATAGAGAATTACAAATACAATGGAGACAATACAGATTTACTTCACAATAATATCAACTCCAATAATATAACTTTGACAAAATCTCCTTGCTTTGATATAGTTGAACCTATGATGGAAAACCAAAATAGACTATAGTTCTCTAAGTTTTTTAACTACTAAGCCACTCAATAGTCCCGCTCACTCACTTTCTCACCACACTTGGAATGAGACACACTTTCTTCTTCTTTTTTCCTTTGACGCCAATAACATCCATAGAAACCCATATATATAGGTGAGGAAGGAAGCACCTAGAACCCGACTATCGAAATTCCCAAACAAAAGTTTTATTGGGAATTCATGCATGAACCTGGCATATGGAATTCCCATGCAATGCCATTACACTCATTTGTAATTTCAATTCATGTTACACTTCTCAAAGAGTCCAAATCTCCAGGCCAATTTTGCATTAATGGGCTTGTGGTGCTGGAAAAATGGTCATCACACATGGAAAACCCCATTTGGCTACAAGTGAGCCATATAACAGTATAACACTCAACAAAACCATTTGAGCTAACTAGTCTTGATTTTGTAAACACACTTGTTGAAAATTTCTAGTCGTGGACCCAAACTCATCTTAGCCCAAATAGATACAGAGCCCATATACCCTTAGTTGACTGAAACAAATCCCTTGAACGAAACTTAATACACTTAATACACGTGTGCGGTGGGTAGGTGAAATTTTCAAACTAGCTTGAGAGAGCATGTTCTAGAAATTGGTAGAAAGTCTTCCTTGCCAAATTCATCCCCTGTTCAATACCCATATTTTTAGCACATAATTGTTTCCTTTTCTCAATAATTGACATTCCATTCTCCTTATAATAGACATTCAAATTTGCATACTGATTTGTGCACACTAACAGAGTGGCTATAGTATCCTGGAAAGCGACCGCCTAAGCCATTTGCACCAAAGGTTTTCCTAACAGGTGTGAAATCATTTCTATAGGACAGACCGATTTGTGCTTTAATCAATTAACATAATGGCTGATGTATCGGACATGACAAAAAAAAATTATTCAGTTCACTAGGTAAATCCACATCACTCCGTCACCCACCCAATCACTAAATGTCATATGTCATAATTAATCAAGTTAGGCTTTAAAAGCTTACTAAGATCTGACTTAGTTAATTGTGACATATGGCATTTAATTATTGTATGGGTGGACGGGTGACGTGGTTCACCTGGTGAACTAAATAATTTCTCTCATACGTGATAGGGTTGTTCTAGCTGCCTTCAACTTAGAGAGAGATAGATATTTATTAAAAAATCATAACTCTTAAAAGTTGATAAGAAAGCAAAAAATGAATTCCCAAAAAAGTGTAATGCTTCCATTTTACTATTATACATTTATATTGTTAGGTGTCTTTTGGGAACTATACCTTATGGTTATCCTTTTATGACTTTTGAATCATTTGTGATTTTATTTTATTTTATTTTATTTTTATTTTAAAATTTCAATCATATGTTAAGTTGAAATATCTATTTTGTGTGCACATTTTCTTTACTATTTACATATTTGATTGAGAATGGAATATTGATTTGCAACTTATTAATAAGTGATAGTACTAGATTCTCGAATAATCTAGGGACCCTTTTTATTATGTTGGGTTGGAAATTATTTTATTTCTCATTACAAATTGAATAATTTTCCCTAACAAGGAGGAGATTGTATTATGGTCCAATTTACTTTCACTATATTATTTTCTCTAGATAGGTGTCTTGCCTCTTTAAGTTCTTATGTGAGATTTGTCTTTATATGCTCGCTTTTGGGACAAGAACTTTTTTTTTTAAAATAAAAATAAAAATAAAAAATTTAGACAAGAGGTTTTTAAGATTATTGTTTTTTTTTAAATGCCATATATCTCTTACCACGCTAAAAATGAGAAGAAATTAGAGGATTTACAGTGAGGGGATCCTCTCCCCTACGATGTTTCTACATTAATATGACGAATGTTTTGGTTTCTTCCCTATTTCATAACGAATTCATATCTTGCCCCATTAGGCACAATCTCAAATTTTTGGAAATTGGCATATATGCATTGCCAACTCACTTCGAAATTGTATATCAAAGATGTGATTTCACTTCGCATTTTAAAGATGCGAGTTTAAAAAGTGCTGTTTTCTCACATTATATTTCAATTAGCATGTGTTTTCCACTTTTATGTTAAAAATATTATCTCCTGCTACCTTAAATTTTTGATAGGTGAGTTCTTCTAGTTCTGGATTTCAAACATTTAATGGTCATTCCCATCCATATTAATTTTAGGGTAAATTGTATTTTACACCCGTTAAGTTTGTTCAATTGTCATTTCAGTATATTAAGTTTAAAAATTGTCATTTCAGTCCAATAACTTTCATAACATTATCATTTTAGTACTTCTATCCATTCCGTTAAAAAATTTCCCTTAAACCTGTATAAAAAGACATTGTTTTAGTTTTTATCTCAATTTTATATTCTAAAAATTTATTTAGATTTCTAATAAAAAACCAATCTCTCTCTCTCTCTCTCACAGAAAGTCATAACACTAGCTATTTTCAACTTCCATCTCGATTTTTTTTTTTCTTCCTCTACAACCCGTTTCACTTAAATTCCGACACATTCAGGTTAATTTATCATAAGCAAAGGCCTGAAATCACTGTTCACTCTTCAAATAATGTTTTTACTCCCAAAGCAGGTCGATATGTATGTATAATCTACTAACAAATCATCTTGAAACCGAATCAAAATAAAATAAAATAAAAAATTGAATGAAGACAAAGAGAAATTAAAAATTAAAAGACCAACCAAACAATTCACATATGAATTCACCAAAAGGTCTCACTTTCAGATCCAAAACGCAAAATTGGCTAAACCCATTGTAGTAGAGTCTTTGGTAGCACTTGAACATTCCACCACAAAATAAAGTAAAAATTGCAAGCTCAAACCAAATCGAATTAAACCACCCAATGAACTTAAAAACCCTAAAAAAAACTTCCCAAAACATGAACCAATCATTGCACCGAATAAAAAAAAATAAAAAAATAAAAACGAAGTTCGTTGTCTTTTCCTAAATTTTTCAATGAATTCATAGTTTGGAATTTGGGACAAACTGAAAGGCAAAAGAAAGAACGAAAGAAAAAAGAAAATGAAATGAGATAAAAGGATACCTTCCACAATGTACGGAAAAGAACTTTGTGGAGAGCAAAGATCTTGATTTTGGTTTAAGAACTTTCAAGTTCCGTGCGAGAGATTTAAAAATAAGATGTTTTTATTTATTAAAAATCTTAACTACATTTTTTAGAATATAAAACTGGATTTAAGATTAAAACGGTCTCGTTTTATATGGGTCTAACTGAAATTTTTTAACAGAATGGACAAAACTACTAAAACTACGACAGAGTTATGAAAGTTAGTGGACAAAAATGAAAATTTTTAAACTTAATATGGTGAAATAACAATTGGATAAACTTAACGAGAGTAAATTGCAGTTTACCCTTACTTTTATCACTAGGACATTTGGTGTACAAGAGCCTTCACCACATTATGACCAAATCTTCAACACCTGACCCACCCATTCAAGGTATCGAATTCTCAAAATTATTTTATTCTTGCACCTACAATCTCACCATTCTTTTGCTTTCTTGCTGTTTTATTTATTTATTTATTTTTCTATTTTCTTCTTTTTAGTGTGTGTGTGTTTTTGTGAATACAGCCGCCCGTTTAAGATATAGAACCACAAGTCCACAAGCAATTAATGCCAATAACTAAAACAATAAACATAGAAATGTAACAGGAGTGTGAAACCAACGTGCAAATTAAAGTAGCATTACCTGGTATCAAAGAAATGGACAAAAGGATCCTCTGTTATGCTGCAGGATATGCAAATATGGCAGCATCTTCCTTCCTGAATCTCACTTTGTTACATATCTTTGTTATCTTACACTTCTGTGTGACTCTGTTCTGCAATAATTAAAAAAAAAAAAAAAAAAAAACATTATTATCAAAAAATTCAGCAGCAACTTAGGGTAGAGGGGATGTTCAAGAACCATCAAACAGAAGGAGAAGTTTTTAGGACATACCTCTACCTTCTATACAAAGCAAAGATGTGTATTTTTTGGTTTTTTATAGAAATTTAGTAGTAGGATGGAGTAGTAGCTAGATGTTAATGAGCGATTTTTGAGCAATTATAATTAAGGAAGATGAAAGGATGATAGAGAACAAGCAAGTAATGTTATTATGTGATTAATTCTTCCTTATTCAACGGTAGGCAGAAAGAAACTTCACCATCATTTTCTCATTTCAACTTTTGTCTTTTGTAAAAAGAAAAAGCAAAATGAGAGGAACAGATAAACCTTTAATAAACAAAAGGAGATGACATAAAAATCCAATTGATGTCTTGGTTTGATGGTAAAAACAATCATCATGTAACGGACGTTATTGATTGAAATTCTATCGTAACTATTAAAAAAAATAATAATCATCTAATTTGATCATATGTCTCACACTGATGCCTGGCCTATCATGTGTTTTCGACCACAAACATATATAGGAAGCATCTTGTTGTAATTTATAGTCAATAATTTGATGATGACCCATGACTTTTTCTATGATCCTACGCATCTTTTTCTCATCCATTTTGGACAAAAGAAAATTGAGTAAGGCATCTCTTTCTCATCCAATTTAGACGAAAGAAAATTGTGTAAGTCCTACTTTTTGGACAAAAGAAAAAAAAAATCCACAAAGACAATTGAGTAAGTTAATATTATATTTCATTTTCTAAGTTCTACAATTTGGACCAAACAAGTTGCAAGTAAAAAAAAAAAAAATCAACGAAGATAATTGAATAAGTTTGTGAGATATTTAGACACTAGCTGGGGTAGGTTTTAACCAAATTAATCCAAGTGATTAGTTAATCAATTATGCTTGGTCAAATTGAATTTAGTTAAAAAAATTACAATACCAATATCACACTTAAATAAAGCAGCGCAATGATATGGTTATGAAGAGAAACCCAATAGGAAAAAACTCTACAAAAGTTTATTGATAACCTTCTAAAGAAACCACTAGAATAGAATTGAAGAATTACACAACAAAGAATATACCTAATCCTAAAGTTGTTACTTACTTTTATAATGCCACGATGCTTTAACACCCTTGTTGAACTCCTCTATGGCTTTATCATGTAAATCTCTTCAATCCATGAATATCCAATTTGTGAGTAAAACTACAACAATAAATATATTGAGGTAGGTTGGTGCAACAACTTCTATGTTCTCAACCCCAAAATTATTTTCATATGCTAATTTAATTTTGAATTTCATTATATTTCATATTTTTAAAATGGTCAAATTCTTTTCATGTTTTGGCACCCAAAATAAAAAATCCGGGTTCCGCCCTGTTAGATATGACAAGAGCAAAAGAATTTAAACAATTTGATGAGCTTTCAATTTGCAAGAAATTAAGATCAATCCTTACAGTGAGAAGACCAAGGACAATTGAATGGTCTGTCAAAAATTAAAGGTTTTAAAATCAAATGGGATATTGAGCTTTTCCTCTTTAAACTATTTCTCTAAACTAATTAATTTTGTTAATGCACTATAGTTCCACAACTTAAAGCATATGATGGTGGAAATAAATGTTCGCAGCATTATTTCCATAAGCAAGAAGAAAGTTAGATGGTCAAGCATGGGGTGGTTCAAACATTGATTATTCTTTTAAGACTTGGCTAATGAAATTCCGAGTAGTTGCTGAGACATCAACCCTTTTATAGCAATATGTGTCACTACAACTTGTTGGACTTTTACTTCTTTTTGAAGAGAACAACACCCAATTGGCGTGTTATTGCCACGATAAAGTCAGACTTCAGACTATTACTCATTTGTTAACCAATTGCGTGTTACGTTTTCCACATTGACTTGGAGATAAAAAATAATAATAATGTTGTAGGTACGATGTGAGTACTAAATACTACTAGTATATATGACAAGAAACATACAATCAAGTTAAACAACTTGATGAACTGTCAATTTGGATAACAATCTTTGTAATTAAAACGACAATTAATCACATCAATAAGATAATCTGTTTCTCTAAGGTACGTACTGGTACTACATCACAATTCACATGGTGTTATTTTGGTCACATTGGAGTTTTCGAGATTATTTTGGTGGTTCACTGATATTTTGGTCGTTTTAGGAGTTTTGAGTGTATTTTGGTTATTATGGTATTTTTTGGGGTGAATTGGTCATATTAGAGTTTTAGGGGTTATTTTGGTCATTATGGTGTTTCCAAGGTTATTTTGGTCATTTTATAGTTTTCGGGGTTATTTTGATTATTTTAGGTGTTTTAAGTGTATTTTGGGGATTATTTTAGCCATTTTTAAATTTTTGAGTTTATTTCGGTCATTTTAGGGTATTGATGTTATTTTGGTCATTTTTATTTGGGTCGCTTTGATGATTCCATGAGTATTTTTTTTCATTTTGGTAGTATTTTGGTCATTTTGGAGGTTTTTTTTGTCATTTGGTATTTTTCATTTTCATTTTCCTTTAGATGTAAGATTGATATCTATATATATATTAAAGCAGAAGACGTTGCCATCTATCTGCCATTTGGCATGTATGGCAACGTCTTCTGCATGACACGTGGTAGCTTAGTTGGATAAATGCTGCCACGTATTTGCCATTTATCTATAATAAATGAAAAAAAAAAAAAAAAGTAATGCCCTTAAATGTGCAATATTAAATGTGAACTATTAATTCCACTAATTTCCTATATTCATACTTCAAAAATTATGTGGTTTCACCAAGGGAAAAAATAAAATAAAATAAAATAACTTATAAATAATGAAGCTTTAATAGTGTATATTATTGCTCCTTAATTGTCACGAGTTAATATGTGTCAATATCTATCTATATAATATATATGGCAATTAATTATTTGAAACATAAAAAATGTCCCTTCAAATTTCTTCTTCATATATATATATATATATATATATATGAATTTCTCATTTGCAAATCAGTTTTCCAAATCATTCATATTCCATGACTTTGAAATTGCCAAAAATGTCAAATGACCTTATATATATTTTTTTAACCCATTTATTTTAATCCTTAAACACAATAGTTATAATATGTTGTTTCAAATATGCATTTAAATTACAACTTGGACATTTGGCCCAGTGGTCATTTTTCTCCCCAAAAAGTCTCACCCTTCTGTGAGGGTGTGAGTTCAATTCCCGAGATCCACAAATCGTTTAGAATATAATTTTACGACGTATGTATATTTTACATTCAAAATATTTTTGCTTGGTTAAGTTGTAATCCTTTATTTTATGCAACCAAAAATGTCTTTTTTTTTTTTTTTTTTTTTTACAATTTCTGATACTATCTAATTGCATATAAAATTTAGTTTGACTTGATCTTTTTATTTTTATACAATTGGATATGCTAAATTGCGTGGTAAGTATATGTTTAATATATATTTTGGGGGGAAGTGTTAAGCATAAATTATATTTCATCACTCATATTGGAATTGATGAGGCAACATTCAAATTATCTTAGATTTAGGACATCAATGAACTATCATTTAGAGATAACCAAAAAAGGCAATTGTAAATTTGTTTTAGGGGCAGAGGAATAACATCTTAACATTTTTGTTCTCTGTGTTAAATTTTCCTAAGATACGTATTAGACTTAAGATGACATTGTCATTTTTATCTTCGTCGACCAATTTGTTATAGGATAGACTTCTAAGGTCACAAATATTGTTTCTAGATCTGTGATTATTAATAAGCAAGAAATTACCCAAAAAAAAAAAAAAGAGAAACAAAAAAAGTCAAAAAATGTATAGATGGGATAAATATGTGACAAATTGAAATAAGGAACCTCTGAATATTTGGAATCCCTGTATGTAACAATTAAGGTTCACCAAAGTGATTAAAATTCATAAAAGATGTGAAGTGAGTTTTTTTTTTTTCTTTTTCTAAGTGAATGTAACCCCGAGATATAAACCCCCATTGAAAGGAATTGATGCAACTAGGCTAAAAAGTTATTGGTAGTTATCTTTATAGCCTTAGTTTAATACATTTGATGAAATATAAGAAAAATCATTTCTATTTTTAAGCGCAAAAAAAAAAAAATTATTTACATTTTCTATTATACGCTTTTCTTTTCTTTCTTATTTTTTTTCCTTTTCATTATTGTTATTATTTCTTCCCTCTTCTTGGTTAAGTTGCTTTGTTAGGAATATATTTATAGAAAAACAATAAAAAAGAGCCGCGCATTGCGCGGGTTATAGTCTAGTATAAACTAAAATAAGGTTTTTTGCTTTCAAATCCTGCCACACAAACTTCTGTTAATAATCCATTCCTTTACTCTTAAATTTTTTTCCTTTTATTTTTTTATTCACCAATTTAACAATTAATACGTGTTTTGGATTAATACCCCACCAATTAATATCCACCTATTAGTGATTGTTTTGGAATGCCATTAGTCAAATGAAATTTAATTATAGTGTGATTGAATGATATATTGTAGAAAATGAAATATATCTATAATCTATAATCTAAACTAAAACTCGAAACAGAGATAAACTTTTTTGACTCCTCCAAATCCTACCACATTTGACTCTCTAGATTAATCCATCCCATTCCCTTAATGACTTCTTAAATTTTCTCCTCCTCCTAATTGAATCAACATTTTTCCGTTATTCCACCAATTAATACCCCACCAATTAATATCCTGATTGTTTTGGAATCCACGTATTAATACCCCACCAATTAATATCCACCTATTAGTGATTGTTTTGGAATGCCATTAGTCAAATGAAATTTAATTATAGTGTGATTGAATGATATATTGTAGAAAATGAAATATATCTATAATCTACCCCACCAATTAATATCCACCTATTAGTGATTGTTTTGGAATGCCATTAGTCAAATGAAATTTAATTATAGTGTGATTGAATGATATATTGTAGAAAATGAAATATATCTATAATCTACCCCACCAATTAATATCCACCTATTAGTGATTGTTTTGGAATGCCATTAGTCAAATGAAATTTAATTATAGTGTGATTGAATGATATATTGTAGAAAATGAAATATATCTATAATCTACCCCACCAATTAATATCCATCTATTAGTGATTGTTTTGGAATGTCATTAGTCAAATTAAATTTAATTATAATGTGATTGAATGATATATTGTAGAAAAGGAAATATATCTATAATCTATAATTTATAATCTAAACTAAAACTCGGAACAGAGAGAAACTTTTTTGGCTCCTCCAAATCCTACCACATCAGACTCTCTAGATTAATCCATCTCATTCCCTTAATGACCTCTTAAATTTTCTCATCCTCCTAATTGAATCAGCATTTTTCCGTTATTCCACCAATTAATATCCTGATTGTTTTGGAATCCACGTATTAATACCCCACCAATTAATATCCACCTATTAGTGATTGTTTTGGAATGCCATTAGTCAAATGAAATTTAATTATAGTGTGATTGAATGATATATTGTAGAAAATGAAATATATCTATAATCTACCCCACCAATTAATATCCATCTATTAGTGATTGTTTTGGAATGTCATTAGTCAAATTAAATTTAATTATAATGTGATTGAATGATATATTGTAGAAAAGGAAATATATCTATAATCTATAATTTATAATCTAAACTAAAACTCGGAACAGAGAGAAACTTTTTTGGCTTCTCCAAATCCTACCACATCAGACTCTCTAGATTAATCCATCTCATTCCCTTAATGACCTCTTAAATTTTCTCATCCTCCTAATTGAATCAGCATTTTTCCATTATTCTACCAATTAATATCCTGATTGTTTTGGAATCCACGTATTAATACCCCACCAATTAATATCCACCTATTAGTGATTGTTTTGGAATGTCATTAGTCAAATGAAATTTAATTATAGTGTGATTGAATGATATATTGTAGAAAAGGAAATATATCTATAATCTACCCCACCAATTAATATCCACCTATTAGTGATTGTTTTGGAATGTCATTAGTCAAATGAAATTTAATTATAGTGTGATTGAATGATATATTGTAGAAAATGAAATATATCTATAATCTACCCCACCAATTAATATCCATCTATTAGTGATTGTTTTGGAATGTCATTAGTCAAATTAAATTTAATTATAATGTGATTGAATGATATATTGTAGAAAAGGAAATATATCTATAATCTATAATTTATAATCTAAACTAAAACTCGGAACAGAGAGAAACTTTTTTGACTCCTCCAAATCCTACCACATCAGACTCTCTAAATTAATCCATCTCATTCCCTTAATGACCTCTTAAATTTTCTCATCCTACTAATTGAATCAGCATCTTTCCGTTATTCCACCAATTAATATCCTGATTGTTTTGGAATCCACGTATTAATACCCTACCAATTTTTTTTATTTTTTATTTTTATTTTTTTTTTTTTTGAATTGAAGATAGATAAGTTTTATTGAATGAAAAGATCAACTTACAAGAGTAAAAGAGAACCTTCCAAAATGAAAGGGCTCGCATCCGACTGGGAACGGTTAACACCGTCTACACCATCAGATAACATGTGTCAACAAACACATAGAATAAATGAGATTACAAATAAGACCAAAACCTGAAGCAGAGAACAAAAATTTCAAAACTTGTAAATAGTTTCCAGAAACCATCAGTAATGGACAGAGCTCTTAGCCTGAATAAAATCACGCCTCAAGGACATGGCTTCTGTTCGAATTGTCGTTGGAGAGAGCTGGTGTTCTTTAAACACAAAAGAGTTTCGTGCGTTCCAAATGGACCAGGCGGTGATGGCCCATTCTTCAACTTCTTCCCTTGGGAATTGCTGGAAAATCCACTGCATAAAACTGGAGAAGTCACCCTCCTGATTAGGAATTTTTTGCATGCGTCCTGGCACCAACGCCCATGTGTTGCGAGCCATGGGGCACTGCCACAACGCGTGATGGGTAGATTCCTCTGCCAACACACATATAGAACAGAGGGGACTAGCTCGAATTTTTCGCCTATGGAGTTGCTGGTTCGTAGGGAGGGTCTCATGGTAAGCTCTCCACAGAAAATGCTTAACTTTTCCAGGGATAGCTAACTTCCAATTTTTCCTCCATAACCATCTCAGATTTGCCGAGTAGGAACATTCACCAGACTTCTCCCTTTTCTTCTCTGCCTCCAGCATGTCATATGCGGATTTTACCGTGAAAATTCCGGAGCTTGTGGCCTTCCAACGAGGCCTAAGAGGCTGTCCCGTTTGGGATTGCCATTCTAATCCCTTTATCAGAGTGTCACGGCCCCATAGGAAACTTCTCCATAAAAAGGAGGGATTGGACCCCAGCTGAGCATCAATAAACGAACAGTTAGGGAAATAACGGGCTTTGAAGACTCTAAAGAACAATGATTGAGGATAATGCAAGATCCTCCAACACTGTTTGGCTAGGAGAGCAGAATTGAAGGAAGATAAGTTCCTGAAACCCAATCCCCCATCCGCTTTAGCTGTGCATAATTTCCCCCATTTAATCCAATGCAATTTACGCTCATCCTTTTGCTGCCCCCACCAATATCGAGCAATTAAACCGTTTACCTCATCACACCATGATTTGGGGAGACGAAAGCAATTCATGGCGTATGTAGGGATGGCTTGAGCCACGGCTTTAATCAGGATCTCTCGCCCAGCCTTGGAAAGGAATCTCTCCTTCCAACCTTGGAGACGCTGAACTATCCTTTCTTTTAACCCGTTGAAAATTGATTTCTTTGATCTACCAATCATAGCTGGAAGCCCCAAGTACTTATCAAAGTTGTTTACTCCTTGCGACCCCCAAAAAGCTCGGATAGCTAGCCGGTTGTCTTGTGCTGTGTTGGTACTGAAATGGATAGCTGTCTTGTCCATATTAATCTTCTGGCCAGAGCTTCTTTCATATAGATTCAATATCTCCAACATTTTACTGCACTCCTCAATGGTGGCTTGCCCAAATAATAGGCTGTCATCCGCAAAAAACAAATGAGAAACCCATGGCCCACCTCTACACAGTTGGAGCCCCTTGAGATGTCCCGACAAACTAGCTTTTTGGAGCATAGCGGATAAACCTTCGGCACAAAGGAGGAACACGTAAGGAGATAAAGGATCTCCTTGACGTATGCCTCTAGTGGGAGTGATAAAACCTTTCGGAACCCCATCAATGAGAACCGAATACTTCACTGTACGAATGCACTCCATTAACAAAGCAATCCATCTCTCAGAAAACCCCATCCTCCTCATAATATTCTCCACAAATGCCCATTCTACCCGATCATAGGCCTTGCTCATATCAAGCTTTACCGCCATCTCGCCCTTTTTTCCTTTCCGCTTTGCCTTCAACTTGTGTATAAATTCAAAAGCTACTGCCACATTATCAGTAATGAGTCTCCCAGGTACGAAAGCACTCTGAGAGTCTGAGATAATACAGGGAAGAACCAGTTTTAATCTATTTGCCAAGACCTTCGAAATAATCTTATACACCACATTGCATAAACTTATTGGTCTGTAGTCACTAATTCTTTCGGGATTTTTCTTTTTTGGGATCAAAGAGATATGAGTAAAATTAATTTTCCGCAAAATTTTCCCAGAATTTAGGACTGAAAGAACTGCATTAGAAACTGTTAGACCAACTATATGCCAATATTTTTGAAAAAAGAAACTGGACATACCATCAGGGCCTGGCGCCTTGGAAGGGTGCATTTGGAATAGTGCCACTCGAACCTCATCTGCTGTGAAAGATTGAAGCAGCCGGTGATTTGCTTCCGGAGTCACTGTACTGTTCACTGCAGAGAGGATATCACTCAAGTCTTCTGGGTTTGAGGTGTGAAAAATATTCTCAAAATAAGAAACCACTATATCCTCCACTTTTTCCTCCTCAGTACACCACTCATTTTCGTTATTGAGAAGCCCAACAATACAATTATTCCGACGTCGTTGATGAGCTTGCTTGTGAAAATACTTGGTATTACTATCCCCTGCTGCTAACCAAGTCATACGCGAGCGTTGGCGCCAATGTAATTCTTCACTTAACAGTAGCTTATTTATTTCTGCTTTGACAGAAGCTATTTCTATATCATGCTGGCCTACGAGATTAGTGCTAATCAAGGAGGAAAGAGAAGCCGTGTGGGCCTTAATCTTGTTATGGAACTCCCCTGCTATATCCTTATACCACCTATACAAGGATTCTCGACATTTCTTAATTTTCTCACTCAATATGAACATTGGACTGCCTTCAATTACTCCATCATTCCAGACAGTCTGGATAATCTTTTCACACTCGGGGTGGAGAGACCATTTTTCTTCAAATTTTCGAGGGCGCCTCTTTGGTTGGCTAAGTCTGATACTTGTATCCAGAGTGAGAAGCAATGGGACATGGTCTGAATGTGTACATACCATATGAGAGACTGAACACATATTATAGCAGTCCATCCATGCAGTATTAGCCATGGCACGGTCCAATCGTTTTTGGATAAGAGCAGCACCCTCTCTTCGATTCTCCCATGTAAACGGAACTCCACGGAATCCCAAATCTATCAAGCCACTTCGATTTATACATGCCCCAAACGCCTGCATACTTCTGGTAGAACCCAAAACCTCACCTGACCTTTCTTCCATTGACACAATCTCATTAAAGTCCCCCATGCATAGCCATGGCAAATTATCTAGACTGTATAGTTTGTCAAGAAGCTCCCAGGATTCACGTTTCCGATGGCCCTCCGGATGGCCATAAAAACCAGTAAACCTCCAACAAATAACCCCCGATAACTGAATGTGAGAGTCAATATGGTTCTGCGAAAAATTACGAATGGTAATTTGAGTGGGGTCATTCCACAATAAAGCCAGACCCCCGCTCCGTCTCAAACTAGGAACAGCAAAACAATATTTGAAACGTAACTTCACTCTTAGAACTTCCATTTCACGAACGTCTAGTTTTGTTTCCATCAGGAACAAAACTGTGGGCCCTTGAGATTTCACCAGCTGGTGAAGAACCAGAACTGCCTGGAGGTTCCCAAGCCCCCTGCAGTTCCAACTTATTAGATTCATTGGGTGCAGCGGGGCTGTGAGCCAGCCGCCGCCAAACCCCCATCCGGTATTGTAGCTTTTTGGTCCCCGTCTCCCTTCACCTTCTTGCTTCCAGTTATCAGATCTGAGTCCCCAGGAAAATATTCCCCATCACGCTTCCCCCCTGTTAATTGAGATAACTTACCTGCATGCCTAGGGGAAGACTTGTCACGTGGGAACCTTCTCCATGTCCCCCGTGGCTCCACTTGACTATTTGTCTCATGCACCTCACTTGTATCGTACGTGTATTTCGGCATATTTTCCTTGCCAGCTGGAGTATATTGGACTTCACACGTGCCCTTTTTTTTTCCTGGTGATGCAATCTTTGAATTTCCACTAACACCCGTGATATCCTCAAAGATCCTGCTGTTTCCATTCTGATCCAAAGCATTTTCCTTAAGGCCCCCAAGCTTGACATTATGCACCCCATTAATTCGGCTTGATTTCGGAACACTGCAACTGTCCTGCGAAAAAGTCAAATCCTCGTGAATCTTGGCTGATTCCGAAATAAAAGGTGGTGAATTTAAGTCCGTGAGCGGGTCCCGCATGCTTTTTTGCCCCGTATCCTCTGAAGGAATATCTGCCCCCGTGTTATTCGGGAGAGTTTCCTTTAGCTGAGAAAAATCCATAAATGGTTTCACCACCGTTGACTCCCCACCGCCGTTTTGAGGAGCTTTCAGACCACCACTCGGGCCCTCATTGAAATGCGTTTTCCCCCAACGAGGAACATCTGATCGACCAGCCACCCTGATCTCCACCCATCTTAACGGTTTTTCAACGGAGGCTCGCATCCACGGACCATATTGTTGATCTTCTCGCCGTAACGAGCCCTTACTTCTTAACCACCGCTCACAATCCCGTTCACCATGTGTCAACATACCACACCAATAACAGAGGTTTGGAAGACGTTCATATCTGAACGAAATCCACGTTTCCTTCCCCTCCATGAAGCGAGCCTTTCGACCTCGGCATAACGGTTTGGAGATATCTAACATAACTCGCACTCTCATGCACCCTTCGCGGCCCTTCTCCTCTTCGTTTTCCCCAACCTTCTCAACCACCCCTAGAGTACGACCCAAAGCCGTGGCTGTTTCGAGATTCATACGGCGCACTGGGAGATTATGTATTTGTACCCAAAACGACACCCAACGGCACTCCATCTCCGCAATCGAAGTATCAGCATCCACTCGTTGAAAGGCTACCAGATGCTTATCATACATCCATGGTTCAGCCTGCAAAACTCTCTCCATGTCCGAAGCGTCCTCAAAGACAAAAACCATCATATTATTACCTAAATCCCGGGCTGTAAAGCCCTGTACAGTGCGCCAAAGTGGTCTGAAGGTGCGGACCACTGCTTCGATGTTAATCACTCGGCTTGTCATAAATCTTGCTGCTAGATAGGACTGCTTACTGTCTTCCTCTACTCCAAAATCGAAAGGGACCCCCTCCTTTTCGTTTAGAGTGAAGCTATCCCATAGTCCTTCAATATCATCCATCGCTTCACCACGCCCCCCTATAGAAACTGACCGAAACCTCAAATCTGTGCTGACCACAACAGTAACCACCACAATGACTAATGAGAAAAGAATACAAAAGTAATAGACCCCACCCTATCGAAGATGTACTCTATCGAAGGAGACACGATCTTGTACCAAGACAAGAAACAATGATTCTACTGTCGGCTAGGGTTGACAAAGTCGCACCCTATCCCCAGAGAAACTTTTTATTGAAAGTTATTGGCTTGTATGCTACTCATACCCTACCAATTAATATCCACCTATTAGTGATTGTTTTGGAATGTCATTAGTCAAATGAAATTTAATTATAGTGTGATTGAATGATATATTGAAGAAAAGGAAATATATCTATAATCTACCCCCACCAATTGATATCCACCTATTAGTGATTGTTTTGGAATGTCATTAGTCAAATTAAATTTAATTATAGTGTGATTGAATGATATATTGTAGAAAATGAAATATATCTATAATCTATAATTTATAATCTAAACTAAAACTCGGAATAGAGAGAAACTTTTTTGGCTCCTCCAAATCCTACCACATCAGACTCTCTAGATTAATCCATCTCATTCCCTTAATGACCTCTTAAATTTTCTCCTCCTCCTAATTGAATCAGCATTTTTCCGTTATTCCACCAATTAATACCCCACCAATTAATATCCTGATTGTTTTGGAATCCACGTATTAATACCCCACCAATTAATATCCACCTATTAGTGATTGTTTTGGAATGTCCATTAGTCAAATGAAAATTTAATTATAGTGTGATTGAATGATATATTGTAGAAAATGAAATATATCTATAATCTATAATCTATACTATAATGTAAAGCTGAAGCTTTTTTTACTTTTGATTGACTTCATAATATTGCGCCACATAAGCTTTTAAAATCTCACAATTTTACACCTCATTATTTTAATATATATTTTCTAATTGAATATAAATTTTATTCTATAATTAAACCTTCCATTAGAATCTTGACACATCATATTTTTCTTTAATATAAAAAATATATTATTCCATATATACAATACAATCATAATAAATGTCTAGATTTAATACTAAAATATATTCTATATATAAACACTATATCAATATCTTTTAATAATAATCATAATTATCAATTTTCATCAATAATTTTTTTTTCTTATGTATTTCATTTAATTTTTGTTGCTGGCAATGGAGAAAGATGGATGGATTTATTATAATGAAACCACGTGAGCTTGAAATGAGTTATGAAAATTATTTAGATTTGATCATTTAATCATGTGCCTATGTATTTATTTGTCATTCTTCTTATTTTAAGTATCATTTATTTTATTTATTGATGGAAACATGATCCATATGGTAAATATAAACATGAATAGTATTTTATAAAAATTGGACTATATTCAACTTATGCAAAAAGAAAATATTATATTAAATTTTAATTATCCTTTGGTAAATATACTTTTTGAGCTATTTTTTTTAACCAAAAAGTAGGATCTATCATAAATATGATTCGTAAAGTCTCTTTCTCGATCTTGCCTACAACATTTTAAATTACAAAAAAGAAAAAAAAAATGCATATTCAACAAAAGAAGTAAAAGGAATCAAAATTAATTTAGATCTTATTTTCAATAATTTTCTTGTGCATCGCACGGGTTTACGACTAGTTTTAGTTATTTTGAGTGTTAGCATCCAATGAGAGGATTTGTGAAATTCCTACCTTAAGAAGTCATTTGAAATCCATGGATTTGGACCTTTAAAATCCTAGATGGATTTGACTCAAATCCAAATCCTAATGATTTTAAGTCATCCAAACGAAGAATTTGGATTTGGGCCCTCAAATCCAAATCCATGAGCCCAAATCCACCCCATCCAAACAAACCATTAGTTCTTTCATCCCTTGAAACGTATTGGCTGGGAGCATGTGTGGAGTGTCTTTGCCGCATGATAGGTGCAGAAGCTCAAGTTTCGGACACTCTATGCCATTAGGATGCCTTTTCATTTCTCGAGAGAAAAAGGGAAATTGCAGCATAATGCCCATATGTATCTTTCTCTGGCCATTCTTGCATTTTATCATTACATCCTACCAGAAAACCTTGTTGATCTGCAATTGATATGGCCACATCCCAGACAACATCATGCATTTTCACACATTCTTCTTTCTCGCTATTCAACAGTAGAAATGATCTTTTAAGATCCTTAACCATTGCATGGACTCTACTTCTTGCTTCTGCCACATTATCAATCTTTGCAAACAACCTTCGTCCAACTCCATATCTGACTAAATATTCAATGGGAATATCATAATCTTCTGGAAATAGACAACATAACAAAAAGCATGACTTGGCTTCATCACTTTCTTAA
Organism: Fagus sylvatica; assembly: GCA_907173295.1. Lineage (NCBI taxonomy): Eukaryota > Viridiplantae > Streptophyta > Magnoliopsida > Fagales > Fagaceae > Fagus > Fagus sylvatica. Next base: position 57,721,497 of record OU015761.1, on the reverse strand, counting down.
ATAACTGTAACTGAACTCTATTCTGGAATAGACCTCTGAATGCAGTCGGGAAATATTTTTTGGGATAGACTTTTTAAGTTGTTGAAGTGCAGCAATCCACTCATCCTTTGTTTTGTTTTCTAGAGCTCTTGCAACAGTTACAATAGCAATAGGTAATCCCCCACATTCCTTTGCAACTTTTTTTGCTATTGGACATAGACCGGGAGTATCCACACAATCACCTGCCATCTCTCTGAAAAGATTCCATTCTTCTTCTCCAGATAATTCTTTGATTGGAAAAATCTTTTGACTCTGTTTGCAGGCTTCTTCATTTCGTGATGTCAACAAGATTTTGCATCTCTTGTTTTGACCTCCACAAGGAATTCCTACATCCATTAGATTAAGTGCTTCCCAAACATCATCCAGTATTACAAGGACACTCTTGCTCATTAATCTTGAATATAACTGATTTTTTCTTTCTTCTAAATTCTCTGTTTTTAGTTGCAAATGTAGCATATCCGCTATCTGACCTTGAATGTGTTTCACGTCTTTATTATGGGACACCACTGCGATCACATCTTCATCAAATAACTTAGCCTCTTTTGCCATTTTCGCTACCTCTTTTGCCATTGTTGTTTTCCCAATCCTCCCCATACCGCATATGGCAATCATGTTGATGTCGTCGTCCCCTTAGAGCCTCCAAAACTTTTTGCATTATTGATCTTCTTGATTCAAAATGCTGGAAAACTTCTGTGGAAACTATTCCCAGTGGAGGAGGAGAATAGGCCATTTCAGTAACGAATGGTTCTGCCTCCTTTAGAAGCCCATCAATTTCCAGAGTCTTCTTCTTAGCTTTCCTACTCAAGGAATAACGTGACTTCAGATCCAAGCACATCTTATCTTCAATATCAATGAATCTTTGCAGACCTTGACTGATGTTGCCTACCCACTGCTCAACCTCAGGTGCGATTACCTGATCGTTTCCTGTTTCTGCATCAATTTCCAGAGTCTTCTTCTTAGCTTTCAGATCCGGACAACAACCACCCAAACACATCTTATTCGCTTTGACATCTTCATCAATGAATCTCTGCAGATCTTGTTTGATTTCATCTACCTTCGCTACCCAACTTTGAACCACAAGTAAGATTTCCTGACCGTTCCTTCTTTTTGCATCAATCAATGATTGCACATCATGTCTCTTCTCACCTAGCTTCTGAAATTGAACTTTGAGATTCTCGAAGTTGCTATTCAGGTGAATCAGATAGCCAATGTGTTTTCGGACTCGCTCCACCAAGCATTCCAGGATTGGGTCTACCAAGCATTTTTCTATAATTTTACTAGGACATTCCATTTCTTTCCTTTCTTCTTTTGGATTCTCTGCATGGAAAGATAATAAGTTCAAAGTTTCAAGTTTTTAAAACTAAGTTACAAGTGATGATTGTAGAAAACCTCAATCTAATAGAATATAACAATGGAGATAAATATAATTGAGAGATAGAGAGAGAGAGGGAGAGAATGGAGGCTAGGGTTTTCAAGTGGTTCGGCTATGTGAGCCTACGTCCACATGATGTAGCCAATGGACTACATCTTTATTATATTCTCTTTGTTTGATATTTTTGGATGATTACAATGTGTTATGAGGTGTCCTATTTATACATAGGACTACTAACACAACTTTCCTATCTAACCTATGTGGGATTCCTTAACATTCCCTCTCAAACTCAATGTGTAATTTTAATGAAGCCTTTGAGTTTGTTTACAAAAGAATAACTCAAATATCTTGGCTTCAACTTGGCTTGGCTCGTATCTCGGCTCAATGGCTCAGATCTCGGCTCAGAGGCTCGGTGGCTTGGATTTTGGCTTGAAGTAGATCTCGACTTGGCTTAGTCGGATCATGGCTCAATGGCTCGGATCGCGACTTAGTGGCTCAAAGGCTCGGATCTTCAAACGGTCTTGGCTCAAGATCTCAACTCAGTTGCTCTATGGCTTGGCTCGATCTTGGCTCATGAAGATAAAATAAAAAAAAAGTATATCCCACATTTTTTTTTTTTTTTTCTTTCTTACTGGTCAATGCCAGTTTTCTCTTTTTTTTTTTTTTTTTTGAATATTGCAAATAAAATAAAAAGGCATACAAAGGAAAATAAAATGACTTTTTTTTTTTTTTTTTTTTTTTTTTTTTTTTTTTTTTTTCTCTGCAGTAAGCTATAGAGACCTAGGGCTGACATCAGCAGTGGTTGGCGTGGCTCCATTCGATGATCGACACGTGGCAGAAAGAAGCTAGAGGCGCGTGTGGCACATGCTGAGACTGGGGCGAGTGGATCGGACGGCAGGAGATGTTAGTGGCGTGTGATACATCGGATCGGCCTTATTTTTGTTCCATTGAATAGATCGGCCTCTTATCTTTCGATTTATGGTGTTTATTTGGTGTATAGGCGACGGGAGATGGTAGATCAGAGATGCGGTGGTTCTGACGGCGCTGGAGGTGCGTCCTTACTCCGATTGTGCCGATTTTTTCGGCTTTGTGTAGATCGGCTTCCGATCTATCGATTGAAGGTGGTAGTCACTTGAATAAGTGGCTGTAAGATGCAGATCTGGAGCGTTGTGGACGGCGGCGCGTGAATGAGGAAGCCGATGCCTTTTGCCGCGCATGGAGGCGCGTGAGGTAGGTGATGGTGATCGGAAGACATGGGTTTTTCTGGTCTTGAAGTGAGGGATTGAGTTCTGTGATCATTTTTTTGAAAAAGAAAGATTTGTGGTGAAGGAGCTTTGGATGGGATTTTTTTTTTTTTTTTGAAATGCGGAAGCGGAAGGATCGAGTTGCTCGTTAGAGCTCTAGGGCTCTGATACCATGTAGAAAACATGAATCTAATAGAATATAACAATGGAGATAAATATAATTGAGAGATAGAGAGAGAGAGGGAGAGAATGGAGGCTAGGGTTTTCAAGTGGTTCGGCTATGTGAGCCTACGTCCACATGATGTAGCCAATGGGCTACATCTTTATTATATATTCTCTTGTTTGATATTTTTGAATGATTACAATGTGTTGTGAGATGTCCTATTTATACATAAGACTACTAACATAATTTTTCTATCTAACCTATGTAGGATTCCTTAACATCTCATTGAAGAAGACATACTGATTGTCACCAACTATTTAAAATCACATGGGTTAACCAAATAAAACATATGATAGGAGTTGGTGTTATCTGCTAAGTTGGTGTTAACCAAATAAATCAATGGCATCACTCAATGATTCTGAAATTGAACTTTGAGATTCTCGAAGTTGCTATTTAGGTGAATCAGATAGCCAAACTGTTGTCCGATTGGCTCCACCAAGTATTCTCCAAGTTTTGCTACAATTGAAATAACAATTTCCATATCTTTGTTTTGTTCTTTTGGACACTTTGAAAGAAAAGATGAAGTTTAAACTTTCAGTTATTCAAAACCAAGTTCGTAATGATGATCTCAATGAAGTGTACCTACATATCATTAGAAAGTTTAGCGCAGCCATTATCACCAAACGTTCTCTAATCCAAAAAAAAACTTGAGATAAGTAAGTTTGTGCTATGTGCATTTAGAATTTCTATTAGAGAAGTTGAGTGTAGAACCATAGCCTTCACAAACAGATCGAATGACTAATTATTCTACACCCCACGAGTATATCCAATTGACAAATTATTTCATATTTTCAATTTCCAATAAAAGTTGGTATCAGAGCCTCTAGCATTGCTCAGGGTTGGAAATAATTTATCTGCTTATATTGTAGATGAATTTACCTATCATCATCGACACCAAACCAGTTGGTGATAAATGATAGTCAAGCCGGGGTCTTTCTTGGAATAGAATTTCATCATGTGAACCTTTTCTAAAGCCCATATATTTTTTTGTTGATATGATTTGTATAAAAAAAAACTTAATAATTTTCTATCGGATGTGTATTTGACAAACAACGTTTAGATTATATTTTCTCCTTACACTCTCATGCTTGATTTTCTTTTAAGATGGTCAAATATCATTAGTTATTTAATTTATAGAATCTTTAAATTTCAAGTTTTTGTTATTTTTTATTTTTGTATTTTAAAATTATACACAAAAGTGCCAAGAGATTTGTAGCTCACTGTCACCTCCTAATATTTCCAATCAAATCCCCCCTCCCCAAATATCAAATTATCAACAACAACAAAATTATACACAAAACATGAATTTATGAATCAAATGATAAATAACATCCAATTCATACGAAAGTTGGCATACGTATGAAGAACAACGATAAATTTTAATCTAACAATGAAATTTTAAAAATACTAATCCTAAATGTTACGTGTAACATTAACAAATTAAGTGTTACACTATTTGTAACTTGACATAGAATTTAAACTTAAACTTTTGGATTGTTGTCAACGTGACTTAGGATCACTATTTTTAAGTGTCCAGAAGGATGATGTTTTGCATTTTTCATTTTTTAATTTTCTAAAAATAAATTTTAATGGTCACTTGACCTAAACTCACCAATATCACGCCTGCAGTTCTTTCATAAAAAAATTTAAAAATTCTATAAGAAAAGATTTTTTTAGAATGTAAATTTCTGAAAAAATATCGGTACAAAAATTCGAAATCGGTACCAATAAATTGCCCTTGAGCTACATCTCCGAGACATTTATCTCTAAGATTACCATAATTTTGATTGGTATATATACTTGTACCACTTAGTGTTCATAGGAATCTAACATCCCCTTCTTAACTTTTATAGAGTGTTTAAAGTCCCCTTCTTAGACATTTAGCTCAAATGTCCTATATCCTTTAGTCGTCATTGATAGAGTGTTTGCCATTAGTTCGTTGTTTGGCCACCATACCAAGCTAATCCTAACTACACCTAAAAATCTACAAGTTCAAGATCTGGGACACCAAATGAAGGAAACCAAAGAGAGTAGAATTTTATTGATTGTTAGGTGGAACAGATATTGTTTAAAAATCTACAAGTTTTAGTTAAGAGTTTACATATTGTTTGAGTGAGAGAGTATACCATTATGTGTCTTGTTAGTGAATTATTATTAGGAATTTTTTTTGGATGTAATGGAATTTATTGGGTTAATTTATGTTTGTGAATGTTTTTATGTCTACAAGTAATTGCGAGTATTGTTTGTTTGAAAGCAGCCATGTTTGTCCCAAATTCCAACAAACAAGTATTAGCATTTGTTAGGTCCATGTTATTTTAGTCTTGCTAATAATAGTTTAATTTTGCATATTTATATTATTATTAGTGAGCATTATCGTACTTATCTTCTTTTAATCCATGCAGTTTATGTTATGTTTTGGAAAATATTAAATAATTGATTTTGTACTTAAAACTAGTTTTAATGCATAGATATATCTTTAGAAGGAGATTGAAATTAATTGTAGCAATTTTTATCAAGAAAGATGCTAGCAAATTTGTTTAATTAAGAGGTCTAATGGAATTAATTTTGTTATAGGTCTTAATAAAGCTAAAGAAGGTCTTCCTAATTCAATTGGAGTCCAAATAGAGTAAGGAATTAAAAGAAAATCACACAAAATCTAAGTCCAATTTGGATTAGGATTCCAGCCTGTACATGTCTCAGTATTTTGCCCCTAATGTTTGAATCACTTAAAGGGATACAAATATGTATTTAATGAGCATTTCTGAATTCGAACATCTAGGGGTTCAAAACAGGCCCACAATCTAAGCCTAAAAGCTAGGTGAATTTCCATATGAAAATTCCTTCTCTTTTTGGGTTTTTTTTTTACAAGGACCTAGATGTGGTAAAGAGGGAGAGTAGCCGCACACAAGGAAAGAGAAGGGAAGAAAGAACATACAAGCCAATTCCATGAGTTTCATTTGTATCTTGTCATTATTGCTCAAAATGCTTGGGTTGATACTTTAGGGTTCCAATGGAGAATTACCAATTTAACAAATAAATTTCATTAAAATTGTTTTAATTACTCACTTCTAAAATTTAGAAATATACATATATTTTTTTTCTTTGTTTTAAAATTGAAATTTATGTTTTAATTACTCACTTCTACATATATTTTTAAAATTGAAATTTATGTGGAATAAAAATGACATGTATTATATGGGTTAAATGGGTTTATGTCAAAATGGATCAATTTGTCTTAACATGAATAATAAACTTGATCATTTCTGGTTTATTATGGGTTTAGTAGGTTTACAAAAAATTGATCTATTTATTAATTGTGTTAAAGTGGGTCAACCCGCTTTAACACCCATCTTATTTACACTAAACACTAATATGTAAGAAATTCTATATTGTTCATGCATGATCCTTCCCATCTTATCCTATCTTATCCCTGTCATTTTCAAATTATTTTATGTTGCACATGCGACCTTTTTTATAATTTTCTCTTCTTTTTTTCTATGTTCTTTTTGCGATGAGATGTAGAACTACAAGTCCACAACCAATAAGTAAACAACAAAATAATAAAACCAAAAACAAAATAAATAACAAGATTGTGAAACCAGTGTGCAAAATCAAAGAAGCATTACCATAAAACAATTCAGGAGTAACTTAGGGTGAAAAGATGTTCAAGAAATACCAAAAGGATGGAAAAGTTTCTGGTACTTACCTCTGCCTCCTATACAAAAGCAAAGAAGTGTACCACAGAGAAATTTAGAAGGTTGCAGCAGAGAGATGTTAGCGAACACTAGAAGAGCACTGTGATCGATTTTAAGTGTGATTAAGGGATATTATGTTATTATATGAGTGTACATGCCTTTAGCAAGAAAATGAGAATGGAAAGGTATCTAATTCTTGCTTGGCCATTTTGACAATGAATCAATGATGATTTATTTATTAACAGGGCATCCCTACCTTCCTTGAACATAAATCTCAGGGGTATGGAAGCAACTCCAGATTCTCTTTCTAGAATAGGGACATAAAATTTTCCACTATAAGTTTGTTAAGTTAGATTTTGTGAAAAGAGAAAAAATAAATATAAGACAGATAAACCGAAAAGAAAAAAAAAAGAGGAATAAAAGGAAAAAGAGATAACCAACAATAGTGGTGAAGAAGAGTGATAAAGGTGAGTTGGATTGGTATCCAAAAAGTGTTGATAAGAGAATTTGTAGACTGACTCTGGATTTATAACAACTACAATAGTTCGATTAACCATGCTGACAGAAATGAAATTGGGCCGGAAAAACATAGATTTTTTTTTTTTTTTTTAAAGTATATCAATTAGACTAAAATTTTTTGTAAACAACTTACTTTACATTAAAAAGAAAAAAAAAATCATTTAATAAATATAGAATTAAAAAAAGACTGTCTAACTTTGACCACAAATTCAAAACATCATTCTATAATGACGTTTATTAATTTAGCCGGTCAAGCCTTTTCTTTTTTTCTTTTTTGTTCTGGTTTAGTGGTAAGAGATTTTTGAGAGCCACTCAAAACACATGTAAAAGATGAAAGAGATGAAGCAAATTGTATTTTTTTTGTCCCTAAACTATAAGGTTATTTGTAATAACTGTTAAGGAATAAATTCCATTGTATCCCACATTGCTTAGATGTGTTTATTATTATTTACAGTTGTCCTATAAATAGGACCTCACACAAATTTTGTAAAACACAGAGAAAATATTAATAAAGATGTAGCCCATTGGGCTTCATCCTGTGGACGTAGTTAGGCTCACATAGCCGAACCACGTGAAACCCTAGCCTCCACTATCTCTTCTGTATCTCTCTAAATATTTCTCCATTGTTATTTTCTTTAGATTAAGGTTTTCTACATGGTATTAAAGCCCTAAAACTCTCACGAGTCACTTCGATCTTGCGACATCACTTCCATTCCTTTAGCCACAACAATCTCTCTCCATCATCACCAAAAAAAAAATTCTCAAAAATCCTCACAGTACAGATCCAATAGCCACCATCATCAAGATTGGGAACACCCCAGATTTGTTCATATGCGTGAGATTCAGATCTCAGTTCTTCCATCAGTCCAACTATCCATTATCCAGGGTAATCTCTATATGATTTTATTTTGCTGGCCTGCTTCTACGGTTTAGTCTTCAACACAAAGGGAAGAAAAACATGGTGGGTATGATGTTTTGTTGGTCCGTGAAAAAAAAATAAAAAAAAAAGGTTGGCAAAGATTTGGCGTGCAAAGATAGTCGCCTGCACTTTTGCGTTTTTTTTTTTTTTAAAAGAAGAAAAAAAATGAAACTAAAAATGAGGAAGGAAAGAAGTAACGTGAAAGTGTTTCGTTTCTTTTGTGACAAAAGAGGCTATGGCCTAGGGTCCACTACTTAAAAAAAAAATGTAGTTTTTATGTTGTTTGCATTTTAGTTTCTTTTTGTTAAAAAAAAAAAAATTCAAATTTCAAATTTCAAAATTCGAAATTCAAAAAAAAAAAAAAAAAAAGGAAACATTTGTGGGATATATATTTTGATGAGCCGAGATCGAGCCATTGAGCTGAGATCCCGAGCCAAGACCATTTCAAGATTCGAGCCTCTGAGCCATTGAGTCGCGATCCGAGCCATTGAGCCATGATCCAACCAAGCCAAGCCAAAATCTACTTTAAGCTACAATCCGAGCCACCGAGCCTCTGAGCCGAGATCTGAGCCATCGAGCCGAGATACGAGCCAAGCCAAGTTGAGCCATGTTTTGAGTTTTAATTTTGTTACCAAACTCAAGGTTTCATTAAAATTATACCTTGAGTTTGAGAGAGAATGTTAAGGAATAAATTCCATTGTATCCCATATTGCTTAAATGTGTTTATTATTATTTACAATTGTCCTATAAATAGGACCCCACACAAATATTGTAAACACATTAAGAGAATATTAATAAAAATGTAGCCCATTGGGCTACGTCCACAGGACGTAGGCTCACATAACCGGACCACGTGAAAAATCCTAGCCGTCATTCTCTCTTCCTCTCTCAATCTCTTTTATATTTTTCATTGTTATTAGATTTAGGTTTTCTACAATAACAACAACAACAACAACAACCTAGCCTTAGTCTAAAAACTTTTGGGATCAGTTATGGATCATGATTCTCAACATGATAGTCAGGGTCGACCACATATATTCTTCTACGTCATTCTATTATATTTGAAGTCATACTTTCTATTATATTCTTAATTAACATGTCATTTTTCACTAATTTTGTTAATATTATTTTTGGTATTTCTTTCGTCTCATTGTTATAGTTACGATTATTGAAAATAGTTTTACCAAAGGAGATTTGTTGCAGATGAAATATCTCAAATTTATAACTACCTATTTGTTTCCATTATGGGTTTACTGTTTTGAGTTTTTATCTTACTGATCAGATATTATTTGCAATTAATATAATTCCTATCGACAGGCATTCCAAACAAGCTCGCATGAAAAAGCAAGGCATATTCAATTTTTAATTTTTATTTATTTTTTAAAATTTATATAAATAAAAATATGGTGCATGCTAGTTACTCATTAATAACACTAACTAACCATTAGGGGGAACCGTCATCTCTTGCCATGTGGAGCATGTGGTCAAACATGTACGCTAGCCGATTCATTCATATATTTGTACAGTGACGAAAACACCAAGTGGTCAAACCCCAACCTAAGAATTTTTTTATTTCTTTTTGGTCTAAATAAAATCCAGACTCCCACTATTGTTTAATTATAACACATATTGTTATAAAAGAATGTTTTTGGACACATACCTTTAGTTCAATTCTTTTGAGAAGGTTATAGTAATTAGTAAGGACTGCAATTAGTATAGGACCCCATGAAAATTAACACTAGAAATGGGGGGACCCCTTACTTTACCTAGGGTTTTGAGTATTAAATTTATTTTTTTGGATAACTCTACCTATATATTTTGTTAATCTAAGAGGGTGATATTGAGGAAGGAGACAAATAATGTTGGCTTTTGAGCCCTAAAGGCATTGCCGCATTACACAGAGAGAGATATTTGGGGTCGTCTATCTACTTATGATCATTAATTGGTCAAAAAGCATAATATTCCATTCTTGTAAGTCACAGTCATGTTAAAGTCTTTACAACGGAACCAAGTTACAAGTATTAAATTCTAGTGAGATAATCTAATGATAGGATGATCCGTAATATGTATTCAAAAAGTGTAAGTTGAGAGTTATACTCTTCATAGCAACAAATGTATTTATGATCGACATTAAAATTACTAAACCTAATAATTATTCAATACGTGTAAGACATGAGACATATATTCTCATGAAATTAATGAAAACCAAAGTTTGGAATATGTCAAAAAAAAAAAAAAAAAAAAATTGTTAGTACTAATTAATAATTACACTAGTTTCTCAGTGATGCATTTGGTTTTGGACTATGGGGAATCCTAGGAGGGGTTTTCTCCAAGAATGGGTCAGCCTATTTCTAATTCTACATCGAACTTTGTAACCCTAGAAACATTTGGTGAAGAGATACTTTGTTAAAAAAGCTTTTCTTATTCTCCAGGTGTTTTTTCATTGGATCACATCTCTTTCTATGAAATTCCTTCCTTGCCTGAAAACTGTATGGTGACGTTAATTTTTTTATTAAAAAAAAAACCCGGAGCAAATTGTGCCTATAAGTTTAAAACGGAATTGACAACTTTGATATTTAGTATTTATGCTATCACAAACTTTAACTCTTTCATAACTCTAAAAATCATTACAGCCAACTCAAAAATCTTTCAATCTTAACTTGCTCAATGATAGAATACTCTCACACTCAAATAATGAACAAACTCTCCAATTTATTAGTCCTCTCACACTAAGATAATGAACAAACTCTTAAATTTTTAGCAAAAAAAAAATGAACAAACTCTTAACTCACTCACCAGGTCATCTTTCAAATTTCAAACACAATTAGCAGGGCCACATTGGGCCAAATCCCTTATCTAGACCAAAGCCACCTAATCCCTAGAACTAAGGTTAGATTGAACGGAAATAAGGCAGCATACTTGACTTGGTTTCATCATCATTCCACTTCAATGCATTCCACCATTCTGATTCTCCTTTTATTTCTCTTATGGTACCTGCATTTTGCTTAGTAAGAGGCAGCCTTTCGAGACAATTGCACCCGATCACTTCAACCTTCTCTAGACACTCTAAATTTTTCTATCTCTCAAAGGCCATGTCTCTTCCTGACTAAAACTACATATAAGCCACTCCTCGATCACTCAAGACTAACACTACATATAGTTCTTAAATAACACTACATATAGCTTTCACTCCTTGAATTTCTCCAATTCTTGAGAGCAATTCTTGCATTCAAAATCAACTCTTCTCCAAGTTCTAGCATTTGCATAATGAAAATCAACTCTTCTCCAGCTTCTAGGACATATGGAGCCATATTCTGCCTAGAGAGATAGAGAAGGTTCTGAATTTCAGAGAGAAGGAGAAAACTAATTGAAAAGCTTAGAGAGACTTAAAGAAGTTTCTAAACTTTCTAGTAGAGAGAGAAATCTGACTCTAGAAGATTCTAGAGAGAGAGAGAGGCGGTGATTGATCTTACCTTGACACGGCCATTTCTTCCTGTCTGGAAAGAGTTCTAAATTGCACAATTTTCCAATTCCAATATTCGGCTTTGGAACAACAGGATATGAGCCATGTTCTGCCCTGATTAATTGAAAAGCTTATCTAAGCACAGCCACTTCCTTGATTTCCTGTTTTGGAAGGAGTAGTTCCCTGTTTGGCAGGGCCCGAAAGAAGTCACCATGGGAGAAGAGATATTTTATATCAGAACAACCACGCACCTCGATTATCTTTAGTCTAAGAAATCTCAGCCCAAGATAACCAGCTAGTTCTGAAATACTTTCTAGTTCATTCAGACCCTTAATAATAAGTTCCTCCAAATTTGGTAGTAGGTCACAGCTGGCAGCCCATTGTCCAGTTGGCCGTAAACTCATGTTATCTCCTGTAATAGTAAGTGAGCTTAAACCATCAAAGCATCCACCAATATTAATGGCCAAGTCTTTAACCATTTTGTTCAATCCCCGACAATTATCTAAGACTAGAGACTTTGCAATACACCATAACTCCTTAATCGATTCTTGTGGGAAATCAACACGGCCGATAATCACTATCTTTTCATTTGTAGTTGTGATTCTTGGGTGGAAGTCCAGTGGTGGTTGGCCAATGAAAATTTGAAATGCTCTTAATCTTTTTATCCAAGAGACATCTTCAGAGCTGAGACGCGGGATACTCTTAAATGTGATTGATAAGATAAATAATCCATCACCGGATCTGAGATCTTCAAAAGTTGTATCTCCTCTTTTTTCCTCTCCATTGAAATGGAAATGGTAGGCACTGTTCTTCAATTGTAGATCCTCTAAACAAGACAACCTGGATATAATTCCAGCTTGAATAGTTTTTAGGTTTTCAGTGTCGGATAAGTCTAGCAGCTTTAAATTGCACAGGTTTTCCAACCCCCTTGGCAATTCTCTGATACCAGTGCCACCAAGATTAAGCATCTGAAGTCTACTAAACCCTCCCAGTGGGGGTAGTTCTCCAAGAGAGGAGCAATTCCTTAAAAGAAGAGCACGAAGGTCACCAAGTTGAAGTAGAGAAGGAGGCAATGATTGGATGCGAGTGTTACCGAGATTCAAGAGCCTGAGTGCTATAAATCCTTGCAAGAATCTCACGGGAACCATCTCTAGGGCAAGATTGTGTTGTAGTAGTAGACTTGAGGCCTCTGAACATTGTATCACGCTATCAGGTAGCCTTGTTATTTTGTTATCCATGAAAGAAACTCTTTGGTGAGAATTTGAATTTAAATTTGACAAATCTTGAATTGAAATCTCACTCAACTTCATCCCTGAGCGAACAAGGGATTTACATCCATCCTCAGGCGATTTGGAAATCCATATAGCAACATCACGAACAAGGTCATGCATCTTCACAGTGCCCTCTTCGACACCATCTTCCAACAGACAAGAGTCCTTCAGACGTTCAATCAAATCAACTCCTCTATTGATTGAATCCACAAAGTTTTGTTGTTCATCTATCAAGCCTTCCGCGAGCCAGCATTGTACTAGTTCACTTATTTCAATTGAGAAGTCCTCAGAAAACAGAGAGCAGTATAGGAAACAAGATTGTATGTTGTTACCATCTAATGAGTCGTTTAACTCAACTTCAATGACCTGTAAACCTTATCCTCGATGCCATCTACAGTGGGAAGTGAGTTTGCAACTGTTTTAAGGTATACTCCCACTGCTCAACCCTTGTCTTTCTTCTCATAGCAGCTCCCACTATGTTGATGGCCAGAGGCAATCCGCAACATTCACTAGCAATTGCTTCTGCAAATGGTTTAATTTCTTCCAAACGAACCACATCCCCCGCGTTTTGACAAAACAATTGCCAAGTTTCTTCATCATTCAAAACATTCATTTTAACTTCTTTATCAGTCTTCATTTTCCTACAGACTTCCATACGTCGAGATGTCAATATGATCTTACAACCTTCATGTTCTTCAGGCCGTGGGACACCCAAAATGTCCAAATCAATTTCCTCCCAAAGATCATCTAGAATTAGTACAAATTTTTCATTCTTAAGCCTTTGATGAAGTCGAATAGCCATTTCCTGCTCGCTTTCACCCATTTGCGGCTCCCATAACAATCTCCGAGCTATTTGTGTTTGGACATGTTTAATGTCCAAGTTCTTGGAAACCTTAGCCCAAATGACTATGCTAAATGGCTGCGTTGAAGTAGTCTTGAGCTCATTGTTCAAGTTATTGACCAGAGTAGTTTTGCCTATTCCTCCCAGTCCCCAAATACCAATCCTCCCAACTTCATCATCATACAATAGCTCCATCGTTTCGTCTAATAATTTTGATGCAGTTGTTTGACCCCTAATTGAAGGTACAGGAATGTGCTCCACTGCTCTGGGTCTTCTAGTTGGATGAACCATACCGGTTGGGAAACTTCCAGCTTCTAGAAGCCTTTTGATCTCTTCCCGTATTGCTTCCACTTCGCCTGCTCTACACCGCATACTGCATTTTAAGAAACATGCAAAGGGCTTCTTCATGTTGTCCATCTTTTCTTGAATGGGATTGACTCGAAGCTGAAGATTTTCAACATCCTTAAGCCACTTGACGACTTGAGCTCTTATTTTGTTTCCTTCTTCCTCAGCTACTCCCTCCTCTACCTTGACTTCCTTTCTACGATCCATAAGATTTTCCATCTCCTTCAACAAGACAGCAAGGTTTGATGGGAGATTGACAGCGGTACTGATCTTAGAACAGGCACAACCACAGAGAAGCTTGCCAGTTTCTGTCACTAGTGCACCAACAACTGCAGCCACCACTTCCATGCCAGAAATATTGCTATGTGAGATGCCAGACACTTCACAGAACTAGAGAAGAGTACAAATTTTTAAACTTAATATAGTGAAATAACAATTGGATAAACTTAAAGAGAGTAAATTGCACTTTACCCTTACTTTTATCACTAGGACATGTGGTGTACAAGAACCTTCACCACATTATGACCAAATCTTAACACCTGACCCACCCATTCAAGGTATCGAATTCTCAAAATTATTTTATTCTTGCACCTACATTCTCACCATTCTTTTGTTTTCTTGCTGTTTGTTTTATTTATTTATTTATTTTTCTATTTTCTTCTTTTTAGTGTGTGTGTGTTTTTGTGAATACAGCCGCCCCTTTAAGATATAGAACCACAAGTCCACAAGCAATTAATTCCAATAACTAAAACAATAAACATAGAAATGTAACAGGAGTGTGAAACCAACGTGCAAATTAAAGTAGCATTACCTGGTATCAAAGAAATGGACAAAAGGATCCTCTGTTATGCTGCAGGATATGCAAATATGGCAGCATCTTCCTTCCTGAATCTCACTTTGTTACATATCTTTGTTATCTTACACTTCTGTGTGACTCTGTTCTGCAATAATTAAAAAAAAAAAACATTATGATCAAAAAATTCAGCAGCAACCAACCATATGAGATGTAGAACTACAATTCCATAACCAATAACAAAACAACAAAACAATAATAAATATAAAACAAATAGAAAAATAGAAAAGTAACAGGATTGTAAAACCAATGTGCAAATCAAAGATGTTGAAGAAACATTAAAGGAAGGAAAAGTTTATGGTACATACCTCTGTCTCCTATACAAAGCAAAGTTGCAGGGAGATGTTAGCGAACACTTGAAGAGCACCGTGATCGGTTTTAAGTGTAATTAAGGAAAAATCACAAGGGTGATGGAGAACGAGCAAGTGGGTGTAATTATATGAGGCCTAGCACACTTGTAAGGCAAAGCTTTATGGGTGTGCGGCCGTTGTCACGTGTCGAGCTCATGCTTTGGGTTCGGGGCGTGACAGATTGGATGCGAGTGTTACCGAGATTCAAGAGCCTGAGTGCTATAAATCCTTGCGAGAATCTCGCGGGAACCTTCTCTAGGGCAGGATTGTGTTGTAGTAGTAGACTTGAGGCCTCTGAACATTGTATCACGCTATCAGGTAGCCTTGTTATTTCGTTATCCATGAAAGAAACTCTTTGGTGAGAATTTGAATTTAGTTTTGACAAATCTTGAACTGAAATCTCACTCAACTTACTCCCTGAGCGAACAAGGGATTTACATCCATCCTCAGACGATTCGGAAATCCATATAGCAACATCACGAACAAGGTCATGCATCTTCACAGTGCCCTCTTCGACACCATCTTCCAACAGACAAGAGTCCTTCAGACGTTCAATCAAATCAACTCCTCTATTGATTGAATCCACAAAGTTTTGTTGTTCATCTATCAAGCCTTCCGCTAGCCAGCATTGTACTAGTTCACTTAATTCAATTGAGAAATCCTCAGAAAACAAAGAGCAGTATAGGAAACAAGATTTTATGCTGTTACCATCTAATGAGTCGTAACTCAACTTGAATGACATGTAAACCTTAGCCTCCATGCCATCTACAATAGGCACTGACCTTTGCAACTGTTTTAAGGTACATTCCCACAGCTCAACCCTTGTCTTTCTTCTCATAGCAACTCCCACTATGTTGATGGCCAGAGGCAATCCGCAACATTCTCTAGCAATTGCTTCTGCAAATGGTTTAATTTCTTCCAAATGAACCACATTCCCGGCGTTTTGACAAAACAATTGCCAAGTTTCTTCATCATTCAAAACATTCATTTTAACTTCTTTATCAGTCTTCATTTTCCTACAGATTTCCATATGTTGAGATGTCAATATGATCTTACAACCTTCATGTTCTTCAGGCCGTGGGACACCCAAAATGTCCAAATCAATTTCCTCCCAAAGATCATCTAGAATTAGTACAAATTTTTCATTCTTAAGCCTTTGATGAAGTCGAATAGCCATTTCCTGCTCGCTTTCACCCATTTGCGGCTCCCATAACAATCTCCGAGCTATTTGTGTTTGGACATGTTTAATGTCCAAGTTCTTGGAAACCTTAGCCCAAATGACTATGCTAAATGGCTGCGTTGAAGTAGTCTTGAGCTCATTGTTCAAGTTATTGACCAGAGTAGTTTTGCCTATTCCTCCCAGTCCCCAAATACCAATCCTCCCAACTTCATCATCATACAATAGCTCCATCGTTTCGTCTAATAATTTTGATGCAGTTGTTTGACCCCTAATTGAAGGTACAGGAATGTGCTCCACTGCTCTGGGTCTTCTAGTTGGATGAACCATACCGGTTGGGAAACTTCCAGCTTCTAGAAGCCTTTTGATCTCTTCCCGTATTGCTTCCACTTCGCCTGCTCTACACCGCATACTGCATTTTAAGAAACATGCAAAGGGCTTCTTCATGTTGTCCATCTTTTCTTGAATGGGATTGACTCTAAGCTGAAGATTATCGACATCCTCAAGCCACTTGTCGACTTGAGCTCTTATTTTGTTTCCTTCTTTCTCAGCTACTTCCTTCTCATCTTTGACTTCCATTCTACGATCCATAAGATTATCCATCTCCTTCACCAAGACAGCAAGGTTTGATGGGAGATTGACAGCGGTACTGATCTTAGAACAGGCACAACGATAGAGAAGCTTGCCAGTTTCTGTCACTAGTGCACTAACAACTGCAGCCACCACTTCCATGCCGGAAATATTGCTATGTGAGATGCCAGACACTTCATAGCCAAAGAACTAGAGAAGAGTACAAATTTTTAAACTTAATATAGTGAAATAACAATTGGATAAACTTAACGAGAGTAAATTGCACTTTACCCTTTTATCACTAGGACATTTGGTGTACAAGAGCCTTCACCACATTATGACCAAATCTTCAACACCTGACCCACCCAGCAAGGTATCGAATTCTCAAAGTTATTTTATTCTTGCACCTACATTCTCACCATTCTTTTGCTTTCTTGCTGTTTTATTTATTTATTTATTTTTCTATTTTCTTCTTTTTAGTGTGTGTGTGTTTTTGTGAATACAGCCGCCCGTTTAAGATATAGAACCACAAGTCCACAAGCAATTAATGCCAATAACTAAAACAATAAACATAGAAATGTAACAGGAGTGTGAAACCAACGTGCAAATTAAAGTAGCATTACCTGGTATCAAAGAAATGGACAAAAGGATCCTCTGTTATGCTGCAGGATATGCAAATATGGCAGCATCTTCCTTCCTGAATCTCACTTTGTTACATATCTTTGTTATCTTACACTTCTGTGTGACTCTGTTCTGCAATAATTAAAAAAAAAAAAAACATTATGATCAAAAAATTCAGCAGCAACCATATGAGATGTAGAACTACAATTCCATAACCAATAACAAAACAACAAAACAATAATAAATATAAAACAAATAGAAAAATAGAAAAGTAACAGGATTGTAAAACCAATGTGCAAATCAAAGATGTTCAAGAAACATTAAAGGAAGGAAAAGTTTATGGTACATACCTCTGTCTCCTATACAAAGCAAAGTTGCAAGGAGATGTTAGCGAACACTTGAAGAGCACCGTGATCGGTTTTAAGTGTAATTAAGGAAAAATCACAAGGGTGATGGAGAACGAGCAAGTGGGTGTAATTATATGAGTGTTGTAACGGGAAAAATAATGAAATAAATAAAGTGCTTAAAGAAAGACCTTTCCTGGTGTGGTTGAGAAGATCATCCTGTGAATGAAAGAGAAGCCCTGCACAGTATAAAACAAGTGAAAAGGAAATGGTCCCCGGTGTTGGGGACTGATTACCCTCTGATGGTAAAGTCAGTCAATTGTGTTTGAAAACAATAGAATAGTGAGAGCTCAGTTTTTCTATATATGTGTATGCGTACCTGGTTCTTGTTGAGCATGCCCTTTTATAGGCTCTCAAGTGACAGCTCACCTCTAATCTGAATTAATTGCTTCGTTCCTTGAAGAGGGATGGTATCCCCAGATGGGACATGGAGGTGCCTGACCGTCTCTACTTGCGTGATCTGCCTTGTTGCATTAATGACTTTGCGTGCTTATCCCCACGTGGGTCATTACCAGGCAGGTCACCTCGCAGTATTGCATTTAATGTCTGCAATCACCGACTTGGTGAGCATTAATCATAGAGATTAGCCAAATCTACGAGGAGGAACCGCACGGCATTGTGCTTATGGTCCAGTCCGGTGGTACTACGCTTATGATCTGGTCCGAAGTAAACATATCCGCACCTCTCTCTTTCATGAATAATGCCTTAGAGCTCTTCTGGTCTTTACATAACTTTTCCCCTCACAAGTGTATATGCCTTTAGCAAGAAAATGAGAATGGAAAGGTATTTAATTCTTACTTGGCCATTTTGCAATGTATCAATGATGATTTATTTATTAACAGGCATCCGTACTTTGCTTGAACATCGATCTCAAGGGTATGGAAGCAAGTCTTCACTTTCTAGAATAGGGCCAATTTTTTCATACTATCATTTTGTTAAGTTACTTTTTGGAAAAGAATTAAAAAAAATAGCGGAAAGTACAGTTTACCCACCTGTGGTTTGGCCTGTTTACATGTTGCCTACTTGTGGTTTGAAAACTAACACTTTACCTACCTATGGTTCACTCTGTTAACAGCACTAACCACCTCAATGTTTTTCTGTTAAAAATAGGGATAAAAATGTATTTTTACTTGTCTTTTTCTCTTTTCTTTCTCTCATTCTCTCCTCTCTTCGGTTCTCTACACCATTTTCTTTCATTACTAAAACATGGGTTCCTGGGGTAAGTTTCTTCATCAATTTTCATAATTCCCGTCTTAACCCACTCAGACAATGTGCAAGGAAAGCGTTACTCAAGTTCTGTTAACGTTGTTCAATCCAAACCATTGTTCTTTTAAAGGTTTTTAATTTTTTACAAATTGGGTTTATTGGATTTTGGTTAAAAAAAAAAAAAACTGGAATTTTGTAGCTATAATTATTATTATTTTTGGGTAATTCAGCTGAAATTTCATTGATAGCACAAAACTTTGCACACCCAGTAGACTTAGTCAACTAGTTTAACAAGACAGACCCAAAAACCAGTTTGATATGATTGGAACATCAAAGTTTTATAAGCTTTGGGGTTTTGGAAATTGTATATTGCACTGGGTGTTAGAGTATTCGGGGTTTTATGATTTTTATTTATTTATTTATTTATTAAGATTTTGTAAGTCAATTTGCTTGTTAATGTATGTTGTGTGCTAATTCAGGCAACATTTGGCCTTGGGTCATCGAAGGAGAGGTGCGTACCGTAGTGTCATGTGGGACACAAGAGTCCAATTTTCTTGTGTTCTTTGTTACTGTTAAGGATATAAATCCTTTGCATTCAAATTCTGCAGCAACAGAAGATAAAGATGCAGCAACAGAAGATAACACCAAGCACAATTAGATAAACATCATCTAGCTACAAAACAGGGATTTCATCTTGTTAATATTATGATAAACACTCATCTGTTTTGTATCTATCTTACTTGTAAATCATTATAAATATACAGTGATCCTTGACCGTTTGGCAAGGCAAAACCATATACAAAATTCTGCACTGTTAATCTTTACATGGTATCAGAGCTTTAAAGTGACCAACGTCTTTTTTTCCCTTTCCTCCCTCACCCACATTTCATCAAACACTTACCGTGCAATGGCTACCTCAAACACTGCTTCCCTTATCCCTGCACCTCCTACTGCCACTCATCTTCCCGTCGTTCATCACCTCGTCACCATCAAACTCACACGTGAGAATTACTTACTGTGGAAAGCTCAGATTGTCCCGTACCTTCGAGGCCAGCATCTCTTTGGCTTCTTAGATGGCTCCAGGCCAGCCCCTTCTCCCTTTCTCGATGGTTCCTCTCAATCCGAACCCAACCCAGCTCATCAAGCTTGGCTTATTCAGGATCAAATGATCCTCAGTGCTCTCATCTCATCTTTGTCAGAAAATATTCTGGCTTATGTTGTCAAGTGCGCAACATCCCGAGACGTCTGGATCACTCTCGAGCGAATGTTCACGGCACATTCTCGTGCTCGCACTATGACTATTCGGTATCAACTCTCCACTTTGAAGAAGGGAGATTCATCAATCGCCGATTATTTCCACACCTTCACCGGTCTTGGCTGGACACTCTTGCTGCTATTGAAATCAGCCGCTCTCTGAGGATCAGAACAGATCTCCTTCCTCCTTGCCGGTCTTGGCTCTGAATATGAGTCGTTTATCACCACGGTTCACATGCGCACCGAACTTCTATCTATTGAAACTCTTTATGGTCATCTCTTATCTCAGGAACTTCGAATGGTTCAGGCCCAACCCAAAGTCGATCTGTCTCTTGCAGGGGCTCACTTTGCCAGCCGTGGCGGAAATTCCTCTCGTGGGGATCGGAATGGTAGATCTTCCTATTCCAATCAAGCTGGACGCTCCTCTTCAGGCAACCGTTTCAATCGTGGTCGAAATCGTGGCCGTGGGACCTCCACAAATGGTTCTCGTCCTACTTGTCAGGTCTGTGGCAAATTTGGGCACATGCTGCTCTGACTTGTTACCATCGCTTTGATAACTCGTACTCGAGTGATTCAAACAAACAGGCTCTCCTTGCCACAGTCCACAGACTGCTTCTGATGACCAATGGTATGCTGACTCTGGCGCCACTCCATCACCTCACTGCGGATCTCGGCTAAATCTGAATGTTCAGGGCTGATGAGTATCACTGGCTCTGAGGACAACATCCGTGTTGGCAATGGTAAATCGGTCTTCCCATTAAACATGTTGGGACTACCCAATGTTCTACTCCTCCCTCCTCTTCTTTTCAATTAAATGATGTATTGCATGTTCCTCAGAATTTCCCAAAATTTGTTGTCAATTCAAAAATTTACTACATGACACTAACACATTTGTTGGAACTTTCACCCTCAATTTTTCTCTGTGAAGGATCAGGCAACGCGGAGAACATTCTGGTGCACGGCCCGAGTAGAAGATGGCCTTGTATCCCTTTCCTTTCTTCATCAAGAAACATCATCAGTCCAATAAAAATCCTACTACATTTGTAGGTGAACGTGTCTCCCATCCCCAGTGGCACTTCTAGGTTGGGGCACCCTGCCCTTTCGTTTACTGTTCTCAAAAATTATTTCACGTTTTGGTCTTCCTGTACTTCCCAATTTAACTTCAAATCTAAAAATTTTTTGTTTAGCATGTCTTAATTCCAAAAAGCAAGCAATTGTCTTTTTCTCCATCTTCTAGTCTCAGATAATAAAATATCCATTGGATTTAATTTTTTCTGATGTTTGGGGACCATCACCCATATGTTCTCAAAATGGATTTAAATATTATGTCTTCTTTTTTGGATGCCTATCGAGTCCGTTACACTTGGCTTATACCCTATGACAAAAAAGAGTGATGCTCTATCCAATATTTTCCTCAAATTTCAAAAATATGTTGAGCGATTTTTTAGCACTTGCAAAATTAAATCTGTTCAAACTGATTGGGGTGGCGAATATCGCTCAATCTCCACCTTCTTTACAAATTGTGGTGTTGTCCATCGTGTCTCTTGTCCCCATACTCACCAACAACAAGGTTCCATTGAACGCAAACATCGTCATATAGTTGAAACCGGTCTCTCTCTTCTCTCCCATGCTCATATGCCTCTTCGATATTGGGATGATGCTTTTCAAACTGCTTGCTATCTTATTAATCGCCTTCCCACCCAAACTCTTCAAAATAAATCCCCTTTTGAAAAATTATTTCATTCTCCTCCTGATTATTTATTTTTAAAAACTTTTGGCTGTGCATGTTGGCCCAATCTTCGGCCCTACAACTCTCACAAACTTCAACCCCGCTCTCTTCAATGTGTTTTTTTAGGATACAGTCTACTCCATCATGGTTACAAATGTCTCCATATACCCACTGGTCGTCTCTACATCTCTAGAGATGTTATTTTTCTTGAGTCACTGTTTCCTTTTTTTAAACACATTTCTCCAATTCATTCCCCAGCCCAAACACCTCCCAGTCAGGCCGTGTCTCTCATTGGGCCGTACCCACTGCTCTCCTCACAAGCTCGGTCCATCACAGCAAGTCCAGACATTGCTCCTTCTCGGGCCGCCCCTGCAGTCACAAATGAGCCCACTTCTGCTCCTTACCTTGAGCCCGTATCTGCTGCCCAAACCGAGCCCATTATCCATACCCAAACAGCAACTACCCACGTGGTCCTACCCAATACCCCATCTGATACTCACCTCACACCCGCAGCATCTCCAGAAAATTCTTCCCAAACAGATCCTAGCTCTGCTCCGCCTCCTCCTCCTCCATCCTCACACCCTATGATGACCCGATCCAAGAACCAAATATCCAAGCCAAAAATACCTACTGATGGGACAATCCGTTACCCACTTCCCACGGCTCTTCTTGCCGTCACTGCTGGTCCTCTGACCGTCTCTGAGCCCACATGCTTCACCGTTGCAGTCAAGAGCCGTGAATGGCGTCATGCCATGAATCTCGAGTTTGATGCCCTCTTGCGCAATCAAACATGGACCTTGGTTCCTTCACATTCATCTCAGAATCTCATTGGATGCAAGTGGGTATTTCGGGTTAAACGCAAGGCAGACGGCACTGTTGAACGGCACAAAGCTCGGCTGGTTGCCAAGGGCTTTCATCAGCAATTCGGAGTTGACTATGATGAGACTTACAGCCCCGTGATCAAGCCAACTACGGTACGTACTGTACTCTCACTTGCTATTTCTTCTGGCTGGTGTCTTAGACAAATTGACATCCAAAACGCTTTTCTTCACGGCACTCTTAAGGAAGAGGTTTTTATGTCTCAACCCCCAGGCTATAAACATCCCCTTTATCCCAATTATGTTTGTAAATTACAGCGAGCAATTTATGGGTTGAAACAAGCTCCACGGGCTTGGTTTTCACGTCTCAGCAACAAACTTTTAGACTTGGGTTTTCATGGGTCTCGTTCTGACTCTTCTCTGTTTATATACAAGACCACGTCTCTCACGATGTTTATTCTGATCTATGTTGACGATATTATTATCACTGCTTCCCAACCTGAGTCTATTGATGATTTGCTACTGTCCCTCACTCACGAATTTGCTGTTAAGGATTTAGGTAATCTCAATTTCTTTCTTGGAATTGAAGTCCTCTCTAATCCTCATGGCATCATTCTTTCTCAACATCGGTATATCATTGACTTACTCCATCGCACCAAAATGAGTGAGGCCAAACCCATCACTACTCCGATGGCTTCAACTTCCAGTCTTTCTGCCTTTGAGGGTGAGCTCTTTCCTGATCTCACACTATACAGAAGCACCGTCGGAGCGCTTCAATATCTAGCTCTCACGAGACCGGACATTGCATTCACGGTCAACAAGTTATCTCAGTTCATGCAAAAGCCCCTACTTCCTCATTGGCAGACTGTTAAGCGTCTCTTGCGGTATTTGAAGAACACACTGAACTTTGGTCTTCAAATTTATCGAAGCTCTTCTTCGACGATTCAAGCCTTTTCTGATGCTGATTGGGCTGGATCACGTGATGATCGTCGTTCTACAGGAAGTTACTGTCTCTTCTTGGGTAAAAATCTAATTTCCTGGAGCTGCAAGAAACAAGCCACCGTTGCTCGCTCAAGCACTGAAGCAGAGTACAAAGCTCTTGCTAATGCCGCTGCTGAAGTCAAATGGCTTCAATCCCTCCTGCAGGAACTTGGTCAATCCTCTTCATCTGCCCCTGTTCTTTGGTGTGACAATATTGGTGCCACTTACCTTTCTACAAACCCAGTTTTCCATGCTCGAACCAAGCACATTGAGATAGATTTCCACTTTGTTCGTGACATGGTCGCTTCCAAAACACTTCTGGTTAAGTTTCTCTCCACTCACGACCAGCTTGCGGATCTTTTAACCAAACCGTTGTCTTCACCTAGGTTTGTTCTTCTACGTTCCAAGCTCAACGTTATTCCCATACCGTTGGACTTGAGGGGGAGTGTTAAGGATATAAATCCTTTGCATTCAAATTCTGCAGCAACAGAAGATAAAGATGCAGCAACAGAAGATAACACCAAGCACAATTAGATAAACATCATCTAGCTACAAAACAGGGATTTCATCTTGTTAATATTATGATAAACACTCATCTGTTTTGTATCTATCTTACTTGTAAATCATTATAAATATACAGTGATCCTTGACCATTTGGCAAGGCAAAACCATATACAAAATTCTGCACTGTTAATCTTTACAGTTACCAAATAAGAGTGAGACGTGCCCCTTAAATCTTGAATTCGAGAGTGATGATTTAGTAGCCTTATCGGTGATTGGACCTCAAAGCATCCATCTCTAAATGTTGGAACTCAATTTCTGGCAATGGAGGAGGTGTGATAAGAGAGGAGAGAGCATGAGAGAAAAAGAAGAGAAAAAGAAGAGAAAAAGACAAGTAAAAATACATTTTTATCCCTATTTTTAACGGAAAAACATTGAGGTGGTTAGTGTTGTTAACAGAGTGAACCACAGGTAGGTAAAGTATTAGTTTTCAAACCACGGGTAGACAACATGTAAACGGGCCAAACCACAAGTGGGTAAAATGTACTTTCCCCTAAAAAATAAAAAGACGTATAAACCTACAAAAAGAATAAAAGGAGAAAGAGATTTTATAGAGGAAACCCATGTACGGCCTCAGACCAGGAACGGGTTCACTGTACTCCCTGGCTTACAGCAATGCGGTCATCAAAAGACACAAAGAAATCTTAAAAAACAAGAAAAAAAAAAAACAAAGCAATCCATGAGGAAAACTAGCAAGTCGGGCTAAGAGTTTTGGTCACGTAGCAATAGAAGGCCCAAGTCCCTAATACGCTCTGCTACATATTAAAATAGAGGATTTTGAGTGCCTCTCAAAACACATGTAAAGATCAAAGAGAGGAGGTAAATTGTGTTTTTCTTCCATAAACTATTGTGATGCATGGCCTAAATTTTAAAATCTAAATTTATGCAATAAATACATATAACGCCTGCTATTTTAAAATTGGTGTGAAATTTGACTTTTATTTTTTATTTTATTTTTTTAACACTTGAGTATCACGTGACTTGAAGCAAATTTAAGAATTTATCAACTTAACCAAAATGTCTACATTACCAAACAACCACAATTTTTTTTTTTTTTTTTTTAGAGAGTTAATAACCAAAAACATCAAATTTATCAATTTTGAATAGTCTGAAGCTAACTGCATTAAGAGTGTAAACTTTAGAAGATGATTACTAAATTTTAAAGTTTACAGAGGATGTTAGAAATTATCGAATTACTTCAATACAAATCTTTTATCCCACTTTTAATGTTCCATTTTATACTTCATCAATTACAACTTTCATATTTTTTTTTCTTTCCTTATAAAACAACTCAGATTTAAAATGGAAAAAAATCAAACACAATCTTACACGTGGTATATTACAGTTGGTAGAATATCAAGTGGAACACAAAATATAGGATAGAAGATTTTTATTCGCTTAGAGTGAGAAAGTACAATTTAGTGATTTACTAGGAAAAAAAATAAAATAAAAAATCTAAAACAATCTCCTTGTTAAGCAAGTTATTGACAAATTGAGAATATGTAGTCTTTACTATTATATGGCCAATTTGACATTCGAGTAATTAAAACACACATGGTAATGTAAAAGAATAAAAATTGAAGTGTCTTAAAGGTAATTAAAACACACGTGTCAACCCACGAAGATCCAAATCCAAAGCTTCGGTCCATTTGTTTGTGAGATCTTCAAAAAAATAAAAATAAAAAAATTCTAATTTTGTTGTTGTTTCATTTGGTTGAATATTATTAACTTGGAATGGTGATTTTTGTGTTCGCATCAGATCATGTGTAGACCCACTTGGTGTTGGAAATGTTTTAAATTTTCAGTGATTGACCCAAACTCGATTTTAGCCCAAATAGATACAGAGCCCAATTACCTTTAGTCGCTTCCCTTTCCCAATTTTCAATCTAAGCTAAATTGATCTCCTCGTGTCATGCTCGTATCTATAATCTATAATCTATAATCTATTATATAAATCTATTATATAAACTAATAGCTGAAGCTTCAGCTTTCTCTCCAAACACGCCACGTCAGATTTCCTTTTTGCACAACAGTCCACACATGCCTCTCAACTCTCTCAGGTCCGGCCCACTTTCATTTTTTTTTCTTTGTTGGGCTTTTATTATTTTTACGTTTTTTGGCTTTTAAGTTTTGATGCTTTCAATTTTTTTTTCCTTTTTTAATTTTCACCACTTAATTATACCCTAACTGCTCCCCCTTCTCACCTTCGCCCCCTCATCTTCAGGCGTTAAACTCCCTCATCTTCCCCTTTGTTCTCTCTCTCCCTCGCCCCCTCATCTTCAGACGTTAGGAGCCCTACTTCGTTCAAGCGTTACCCTCGAGTTTCTGGCGTTTCCTATTTCTAAAATTCACAACCTTCTCTCTCATCAATCTTTATTTGTAGAGACTTAATATTGCAGAGATTTAATGTATGTTTCTGCCTTGCCTTCAATAGGTCAAGGGATGAGTATATTTATATTGACAAAATAATGATAAGTACAATAGGTGTTGAGATAAATACAAAGTGAAACTAAGCTCCTATTAATCCGGCATGTTATCTGTTTGTTGCTGCTTGAGGAATGTCTTCTGTTGAGGATTGTTGTTGAGCTTTATCTTTAACACTCCCCCTCAAGCCCAACGGTATAGGGAGAATGTTGAGCTTGGTCCGAAGTAAGGCAAACCGAGAGGAGGAGATAGGCTTGGTGAGCAGATCAGCTAGCTGATCCTGACTGGAGATGAAGCGAACTGAAAGTTGCTTGGCAGCAACCATGTCACGAACAAAATGGAAATCAATCTCCACATGTTTGGTGCGTGCATGAAAAACCGGATTGGATGATAAATAGGTGGCACCAATGTTATCACACCAAAGTACAGGAGTAGACCGAAGTGGTAGTCCAAGCTCATGGAGTAGTGACTGAAACCACTTGATTTCAGCAGCAGTGTTGGCAAGGGCTTTATACTCGGCCTCTGTGCTAGATCGGGCAACAGTGGCTTGCTTCCTACAGCTCCATGAAATGAGATTTTTGCCCAAGAAAACACAAAAGCTGCCAGTGGAGCGACGGTCATCCTTGCTGCCAGCCCAATCAGCATCAGAAAATGCTTGAAGGTCTAAGCATGAGGTTTTGAATATTTGAAGACCATAGGTTAGGGTATGTTTGAGATAACGTAGGAGACGTTTGACTGACTGCCAGTGGAGAAGAGTGGGCTTGTGCATGAACTGGGAGAGCTTGTTGACAGCAAAGGCAATGTCCGGACGTGTAAGTGACAAATACTGGAGTGCACCAACAGTACTACGGAAGAGAGTCTGATCTGGAAACGGTTCTCCTTCATGAGCAGATAAGCTTGCAGAGGATGCCATGGGAGAACTCACAGGTTTGGCCTCAAGCATATGTGTGCGTGTAAGAATATCCAAGATGTACCGTTTTTGAGACAATAGAATTCCAGCAGTGTTTCGAATGACTTCGATGCCCAAAAAATAATGCAGTGATCCCAAATTTTTAACAGCAAAGTCATGTTGTAGAGATGACAGTAAATTATCAATAGCAAGAGTACTAGAGCTAGTGATTATTATGTCATCAACATATATCAGAATGAACATTGTGTAGATACTGGACTTGTAGATAAATAAGGAAGTATCAGAGAGAGAACCATGAAAACCCAATTCAATCAACTGAGTGCTTAACCGAGAGAACCAAGCCCGTGGGGCTTGTTTGAGGCCATAAAGAGCCTTTTTCAATTGGCAAACATGATCTGGGAATGAAGGATGAATGTACCCAGGTGGTTGATGCATAAAAACTTCCTCAGACAAGTTACCATGTAAAAATGCATTTTGTATATCAATTTGCCGAATTGGCCAACCCGCAGAAAGAGCAAGAGAAAGAACGGTACGTACCGTAGTGGGTTTGACGACCGGACTGAAAGTCTCGCCATAGTCAATACCTGGTTGTTGGTGAAACCCTTTAGCCACTAGGCGAGCCTTGTATCGCTCAATGGAGCCGTCGGCATGGCGTTTGATCCGGTATACCCATTTGCAGCCGATTAAATTTTGGCTCGGTCTTGGAGGAGTGAGAACCCATGTACCATTTTTCATGAGGGCATCAAATTCGGCATTCATAGCACGCCGCCAGTGAGGGTTCTTGTTGGCAGTGGTAAAACATGACGGTTCAACGGAGTCGGGGTCAGGATGGGCTTCGGCAAGAAGGGCCCTGGGTATGGGATAACGGACGGTGCCGTCGGTGAAGGTTTTGGGCTGGGTTATGTTGTTCTTGGACCGGGTAGTCATGGGGTGAGTTGGGTTTTGTAGAGGCGGTTGGGTAGGGGACGAGGCGGTGGAGTTGAGGGGCGGGGAGTTTTCTGGGTTTGAGGACGGTGGAGATGAGAGTAGGGGATTCGGGTTTTCTGGGGCAGGGGTATTAAGTTGGGTATCGGGCTCATGGGCTTGGGCCGTGGGTTGAAGGGTTGAGACTAAATGAGATGGGGCCGGGTCCATATTGGGAGATTGGGCCGTGTGAGTGAGTGGGCTTGAGGCTGGCTGTGTAGGGGCAGCTGCTATTGGGGAGTTAATGTGATGTGGAGCAGTGAACTGGGCTTCAGGAGCACTTCTGAGAACAGGCCGTGTAATGATGGGTTGTAATCCCAATGGAGAGCCAAGTATGGAAGGACTATCAGAAGGAGAGATAGGTGAGTTTTGAAATGGAAATTGAGACTCAAGAAAAACAACATCACGGGAAATATACATACGCCCAGAAGAAATGTGGAAGCATTTGTACCCTTTATGTAGAGAACTATATCCTAGAAAGACACAGGAAGTGGAGCGAGGTTGTAGTTTATTGGAATTATAGGGACGAAGATTTGGCCAGCAAGCACAGCCAAAGGTTTTGAGAAAAGAGTAGTCAGGGTTAGTATGAAATAATTTTTCAAAAGGAGACATATTGTTAATGAGTGGAGTGGGAAGACGATTTATTAGATAACATGCAGTTTGGAAAGCATCTTCCCAAAAACGAAGAGGAACACTGGCATGAGATAATAATGCAAGTCCAGTTTCAACAAGATGACGGTGTTTGCGTTCAATGGCACCATTTTGTTGGTGAGTGTGAGGACAAGAAACACGATGAATAATGCCACAATTTTCAAAGTATTTATTGAGGGAGCGGTATTCACCACCCCAATCAGACTGGATTGATTTAATTTTGCAATTAAAAAATCGTTCAGTATACTTTTGAAATTTAATAAAAATTGGAAGAGCATCATTTTTATGGCGCATTGGAAAAAGCCATGTGTAACGGCTATAGGCATCTAAAAAGGAAATATAATAACGAAAACCAGTACGAGAAAGAATGGGTGACGGACCCCACACATCACTATAAATTAAATCCAATGGAGATTTTATTTCTGAACTAGAGAGGGAAAAGGGAAGTTGCTTGCTTTTGGAGCTAAGACAAGGCTGAACAAAAAAGTTCAGATTTATTTTTAAATACAGGTAAGACCAAATTTTGAAATAATGTGA
>OU015761.1:57647443-57691457 GCA_907173295.1 Fagus sylvatica | reverse complement strand
TATCAGGATGCCATGATGTCCACGGGAGAAGTGGTTCCCAGGTCTGAACGTGGTGGATCATTCCTTGACAGCCTCCTTGACTGACTCTTGTAGCTCTCATGCTCACTTCTTTTGTAATGACTATGTTTTAGCCTTATTCTCACACACTTGTATGTATGTTTTGTGGTGGCCCGGTTTTGGCCTTTTCTTTTGGACAAATGACCAAGTTTTGGTCTTTTTTTTTTTTGGACAAATGACCAGGTTTTGGTCTCTTTGAATGCTCATGTTCATATCTTGTTTAATCATGACATATCTAATCTATTGCCTTTTGCAAGAAAAATCTTTAGCATGTAATAGTTCTTTGATTGCTTGGCAAAACATAGACATTGCATATCATGATTCGTTAATAATACAACATGATTTCAATTGTTCCAAAACAAAAGACTCCAAATACTTGGCTAATAAGAGTGGTAGTCTTACGAGTAGTAACGCTTCAGCCACTTTCCGTTAATGGGATCTGCTAGGGTCGTGCCATCTGCGGTGGATAGCTTGTAGTAGCCACTATCATACGCTTCACGGATTAAGTATGGCCCCTCCCAATTTGGTGCAAATTTGGACGGCGAGGGGAGACCTCTTCTCACATGGTCCACCGTTTTCAGCACCATTTGACCCTTAGCAAAAATTCTGGTCTGGAGCGTTTTCTCATAAGCATCAGCAAGCTTCTGGTGGTACCGTAGACTACGGGCTTGGGCCAGCTCTCTTGCTTCTTCCAGACCTTCCAAGTCTGCCACTCTGCTTCAGCACAAATGTCAGCATCAGCTTCTAAGTCCATCCCATGCAAAATTCTTAGGCTAGGCACTAATAATTCTGTAGGTGAGATAGCATCAGTGCCGTAGACTAGAGAAAATGGGGTGAAGCCCGTTGCTGTTTTGGTTGATCCACGGTAGGCCCATAGCGTGTCTGCCAGATGAGAACTCCAGCCTTTTCCGTAGTCGAAAACCATTTTACTCAAAATACGCAATACATGCGATTAGTTGCTCCGCCTGTCCATTGCCTTGGGGTAATAAGGCGTGGATCTGCGGTGCTTGATTCGATAATGCTCCAAAACTTCTCTAACATTTTTGTTAACAAAATGAGTGCCATTATCACTAATGATTTTGTGAGGGATGCCAAACCTCGTGATGATATGCTCGCGGATGAAGTTTGTCACGGCTGCACCAGTTGCCTTGCGAAGGGGAATGGCCTCAACCCATTTTGAGAAGTACTCGGTGGCCACCAAGATCCAGATGTATCCACCAGAAGCTGGGTTGATCGGTCCAATGAGGTCTAGCCCCCAAGTATGAAAAGGCCATGGTGTTGCCATGTTCTGCAGACTAGTTGGATGGGTGTGAATGAGATTAGCTTGGAGTTGGCAAGTGTGACAAGATTTCACAAAGTCAGCCGTGTCTTTCTTCATGGTTGGCCAGTAATAGCCGAGGGTCAACAGCAGCTGATATAATCTTTTCTTGCCTTGATGTTCTCCGCACTCTCCGGAATGAGCTTCTTTCATTACTGTTTGAGATTCTGCCAGACTGAGGCATCTCAAGGGGTCACCGTGGAACCCTTTTCGGAACAATATGCCTCCTTCCACAAAGTACCTTGTGGCCAATTTCTTGATTCTAACCGCTGCTTGGCTGGTCTGCGGTAGGATGTTCTCAATAAGGTATTCAAGAAAAGGCGTGCGCCAATCACTAGAGACAAATGTTGCATAGATCTGGTCGGACTCATGTTGGTGTTGACAAAATGAGCACTGTTCCTGCAGACTTGCTGCCTCTTTACTCATGCTGGGCCAGAAGTAACCCAGGCGCTGGAGTCTGCGGTAGAGGCTTATTCCATCCCGAAGTTCACAGCACTTCTCGTGGACCTCTGTTAGCTTCTTTGCTGCCTCTTGGAGGTTCACACATCGTGCAAGACTCCTCCAGGCAGTCTACGGTAGAGATCCCCAGCAATCAGCACATAGTCTTTGAGCACTTTCAGGTCTGCCACACCTTCAGGTGCTACAAGCTTGGCTTTTATAGGCGTCCGCCAGTCTTCTGCATCAAGGTTTGGTTCCTTGAATTTCTCTCTCAGCAGATCAGTGATAGGCATGCTTCTCTTATCAATTGTGACATCTACCTTTGATCCCTCAAATGAAACTTGGGAACCCAAGGTTGCAAGGGCATCGGCGTACCGGTTTTCGCACCTCATGGCATGAGAAATTTCAAAAGTGTCGAACTTCTTCCTCTAGCTTCTGAGCTAAGGCCCGGTACAGTGCTAGTGATGGTTCCTTGAGGGAGAACTCACCCTTGGTCTGGCAGATGATAAGATTGGAGTCTCCAATTCACCCGCAGATGCTTTATCCCCATTTCGTGGGCAATGACCAACCCGGTGATATAAGCTTCATATTCTGAGGCGTTGTTGGAGCATGGGAAGTCAAGTTTGAAAGACTTAGCTATAGTCTTTCCATCTTCTCTTGCTAACACAATCCCAGCCCCACTTGAGCTAGATGTCGAAGAGCCATCAAATTTCAGCGTCCATGTCGAGTCTGCCAGATCTGCCAGCAGAGCCTCTCCTATTTCCCCGGGCACTTCATGCGAGATTGATGAGCTATCTTCCCCTGGGAATTGTGCTAGGAGATCTGCTATGGCTTGGCTCTTGATCGCTGTGGGCGTCTCAGTGGTTATCTCGTATTGGGACAATTGCAAGAGCCACTGGGCCAGTCTGCCAGAAAGGACTGGTC
Source organism: Fagus sylvatica (assembly GCA_907173295.1). Taxonomy (NCBI): domain Eukaryota; kingdom Viridiplantae; phylum Streptophyta; class Magnoliopsida; order Fagales; family Fagaceae; genus Fagus; species Fagus sylvatica. The sequence continues at coordinate 57,688,720 of OU015761.1, read as the reverse complement.
TGTGCAGTAGACTCCTAATTGGATGGGATTTAGTTATCAGCTGGATTTTGTGGGCCAAGAAGTAATGCCGCAGACGCTGTGATGCATATATTAAGGCTAAGCATGCTCGCTCAGCCCCCGAGTATCTTGTTTCAGCGTCCTTGAGTGCTCGGCTAACATAGTAGATTGGCCTTTCGGTTCCTTCTTCATCTTCTTGAGCCACCAAGCCCCCAATTGCTTCACTATTGGAAGCCAAGTATAGACGCAGTGGTCTGCCAGGGACTGGAGCACATACAGTGGGGAGCTTAGTCATGATCTGTTGGATCTTCTCAAAGGCTCGCTGGCACGCCGCGGACCAAATAAAAGGAACTCCTTTCTTCATCAGAGGTGCGAACACGGCTGTTACTGCTGCCAGACCAGGGATGAACCTCCTAATGTAGGACAATCTCCCTAGAAAGCTCTTCAATTCCTTATGAGAAGTTGGTGCCTTCATGGTTGCTACGGCGGATGCCTTGGCTGGATCAACATCAATTCCACGGTTGTGGACTAAGAAGCCCAGGAACTTTCCAGCAGACACCCCAAAGGCACATTTAAGGGGGTTCATCTTGAGTTTGTAGAGTCTGCATCTGTCAAACACCTTTCTTAAGATTCCAAGATGATCCTCCCTTTTCTTGGACTTCACCACTATGTCGTCCACGTAATCTTCGATTTCTTTGTGCATCATATCGTGGAACATGGCTGTCATAGTCCTTTGGTAGGTGGCACCGGCATTTTTAAGACCGAAGGGCATGACGGTATAATAAAAATTGCCGATTGGTGTGCGAAAGGCAGTCTTTTCAGCATCTCTGGTGGACATGCGGATTTGGTTGTAACCACTAAATCCATCCATGAAGGAAAACATGGCATGACCGGCGGCTGAATCTATCAACAAGTCCATGTTTGGAAGAGGAAACTCGTCCTTTGGACATGCCTTATTAAGATTTCGAAAATCTACACAGCATCTGATCTGCCCGTTCTTTTTCTTGACCGGCACAATGTTTGACAGCCACCGTGGATGCTGAATGGGTTTGATAAAACCAGCAGCAAGTAGCTTTTTTACTTCTTGTGTGATTTGTGCCTCTACTTCCGTATGGAAGGTTCTCATGGGCTGCACCACAGGTCTGGTACCGGGCTCCACATTCAAAGAATGAGCCACTAGGCCTGGGTCTATCCCCGGCATCTCATGATAATCCCAAGCAAACACATCTTTGTACTCATGCAGCAGATCAATCAAGCATTTTCTTTCTTTGGCAGATAAAGACTTGCTAATTGATACAGGCTTGGTAATATCAGGATTATCACTTAAATCAATTACCTCAAGTTCTTCTTTCGAAGTCAGGTTTGATTCAGCCGTGGTGGACTCTTTCATTCTCCTTGCCGTGGATTCTGTCTGGTCTACCGCATCCTCTTCTTCAGAATTCGTTACCGTGGACTGTGAATGATCCACGGTAGATCCTTCAGGATTTGTTGTGGTAGACTCTGCTTGATCGTTTACGGCTTTTTCAGTATTCGCTGCGATGGACCTTGTCTGATCCACCGTAACCATTTTGGGATTCATTACCATAGACCGTGCATGGTCTACCGTAATCTCTTCAGAATCCATTGTTGTAGACTGTAGTTGATCCATCACGACTTTTCCAGAATTTTCAGTCTGCTGTATCAAATGACATGAGGGCTGCAGACCACCCTCTTTAGGTGTGGGACCCTCTTGCCGTGGGCAGTCAGGCCCCACGCACCTTCATAAGCGGTAGACTATGCGTCCATCAGGGAGTTGAACACGCACGCATTGTGGTGCGCTCCCTTGTTCAACTTCACGCTCTTTTCTTTTCTTCTTCCGCTGAAGCAACTCCCGTAGATCAATTTCAGGGTCATCTTTGATGTCTTCCCATGCGGGAAGTGGTGTTCCACATGGCCTCACGATGGATGGCTCTCCCGTGGATGCTAAATCATCATAGAGAGCTGCCTCAACAAAATGAGCTTCAGTCTGGTCGAAGGGGCAGGAATTTGCAGCTATGCGGATTGGCTTGCCATTGAGTCTCCCTTTGACACATTGATGGTAAGTGGATGACACCAGTTTGTGCTTGTGCAGCCAAGGTCTACCAAGGAGCACATGATAAGGAGTTTCCGCATTCACCACATGGAACCGTGTGAGTGCCACAATTGGTCCCACTTTCAAGACAAGTTGTACATGTCCCATTGTGTGTTCAGTCATACCTCCAAATCCGGTCACCTCCATGGGAGAGCCTTGGATCTTCTGGTGTGGCAGATCGACAGCTTGGAGTGTGCTTAATGGTATGAGGTTCAAGCAAGAACCAGTGTCCACCAGAGCACGTCTGACTTGAACATTTTTTATTACCGCAGACAGATAGAGCGGGCGTCTATGGTCCGGGTATTGAACCTCCATATCTTCATCCGTGAAGGTTATGGCATTAGTGGTTTCCAAGAAGGCACGGCTAGCATGAGCTTCTGCCGTAAAACAAGTGGCTCCGGATTCTGCCGCTATTGTGATGAGTGCTTCTGTCGCTGCATTTCTTGCCTCAGGTCCAAATCCCAGCTGGATTGAATAAAGACTTGAACTTTGGACTCCTTTGTAGGGTCCTGACAGCTGCTGGTACCAGGGAAGAACTTGCTGCGGCAGACTCTTCTGCTTCCACATCACTCACGCTGCCGTGGATCACTACTGATACTACAGCCTTGCCCTTATCCTTGTTGTAATTAGGAAAAGGGGTCTGATGGACTTTCTGTTGTGCTTCTGAGAGCAGTAAGGTACCATTTTGGATCTTGCGGTTGACTTCCCATCTGAGGGTTCGGCAGTCCACCGTAGAGTGATTCACGTATCTATGGTAACGGCAATACTTGGGATCCTTTTGCTCTTCTGGAGTGGGCTGCTTGCTGATCTTTGGGAGCTTGATCACTTGATCTTGAACCCATTTATCAAAAATGGCCATCATTTCTTCGGCTGTGAAAGGTAGTGGAGGTGGCTCCTCATAGACTTTATCTGTTGTATTTCTTTCGTTTGGTACCGCTGGGTGCGGTTGCGGTGGACACAGTGAGAGTCTGCGGTAGACTCTTCTTGTCCCTACTCTTTTCGACTTGAGGCTTGACTGAAATGGCGGTCTTTCTAGCCTTTTGAAGTAGAGGGGCGAACCGCGTGATGTCTAGGTTCTCCAAATGAGCACGAAATTCGGGTAGCATATTGTCAATGCATACTTCTACTAGTTCTCCCTCTTGGTACTTCACATGACAATCTAAGGACACGTCTCGGAAGCGGTGGATGTATTTCACCAGGTCTTCCCCAATCTGCTGCTTGGTGCTGTGCAAGTTGACAAGAGTGATTTTTTCTTCGACATGGAAATACTTGCTGCAGAAGCTTTCCACCATGTCCTCCCATGTTCTGATGGACCCAGCAGGCAACACTGTGTACCAAGTGTATGCTCTGTCCACCAGAGACTTCGAGAACTCCCGCAGACAAAGATCACCATTTGCAGCAAAGGGTCCCATGGAATCCAGAAATTTGCTGATGTGTTCCATGGCACTCCCTCTTCTTCCGTCAAACAATGCAAAGACGGGTGTATCATATTTTTCCGGGTACGGCTCTTTCAAGAGCTCGATGGGGTAAGGGGGTCTCCTCACAAAGTGTCTAGGCTCCTTCGGGGCCCTTTCTCTTTCTTGCTTGAGTAAGTCAGCCACATCGGACATGGTGACAAATGGCGTGTCATTTTTGTTGTGAGACTCCCTCTCTTCGTGGTTGCGGTTGTCGTTCTTGTTCTGGTGGTCCTCTTTGTTGGTGTTGACTTCTCTCAATTGTTTTAAGGATTCAGCAAGTTCAGCTTGATTCTGCTGCATTGCCTTGATCATTTCAAACATCAATGCCATTTGTTGTGGTCCACCAATAGGGATTTCTCCACCACCAAGAACTTGTTCGCCACCATGAGTTTGTCCCCCACCGAAGGGGTTTTCTCCCCCATGCGTCTGTCCACCACCCTGAGCATGTGTTTCTCCCATGGCGTGGCTGTGGCCTTGAGATTCTGCTTCAGCATGAGAGTTAGCTACTGAGTTCTGTCTGGTAGACCTTTTAGGTGGCATGGTTGTAGCCCCCAGGTGCTGTGGATCAGCTTCGGAATGATGGAACGAGGGAAGATTTGCAACTCAACTCCCCAGTGGAGTCGCCAAAATGTGGATGCTAAAAATTTTCAGCACCGTATAGGCCGCGTATCGATCCACGGACGGGCTGGACACGGGCCAAATTTGTGTGTGTGGGGGATGTTGAGACCAAGACTCTACTCCAAGTGTGGTAGACTACTCAGAGGCTAATGGTGCATTTCCCTCTTGCGTTCTTTAGTCCACCGGGCTGCAATACTCACGTAGGTGGCTGCGGTGGATCAACGAAGCTAATGCCGCAGATCAAAATAAACTCGCTAATCTTGAACTTTATCTCTACCAGAGCATTCAGTAGTTACAACACAAGGAAAGCAATACATGGGAGAATACATCACACATTTGCACATTCAGTGGTGGAAAATACAGTAAGTATGATAACATAACAAGTAATGGAACTCAAGATCCCATGCCGTGGATCAAGATATTGAACATAGTGCATTTGACCTTTTCTGTAGCTTGCCAGAAAAGGAGTGCAGATCAAAGAAACATAAAATCATGGAACTTGAGGGATTTGGGAGTAGGAAGAGAACCATTCACTTTGCAAATACGTGCGTGAGCCAGTACTGTGTGTTTGGGTTAAGTGTTTGTTGGGAATTTTCTGTTGTGGCAGACCAAAAGTGTTTTCAGTCTACCGTGGACCTACGGGAAGTGTCCCGTGGACTCTATTGGCTTTGTATTTTCTGGAGCTTTTGAAGTAAGCTCTAATGGAGGATTTTCAGTCTAAGGATTCTGACCAGCCAAAAGCCAACCCCTTTTCCTTCTTCTCAGCCCTATTTATAGTGGTGTTTATGTCTAATGGTTTGACTTGTTATCCTCGTCATTATGAGAATCTTTGTTTAACCAAGAGATAAGGGGCTGAGATTTGACAAGGTTTTATGTTTTTGGGGCTGAGCTGATGGTTTTCATCCACCGCAGATCTGATTTGATCTGCGGTGAACGGCGAGTTCCAGGCCATTAATGAGGGGTGGAAGTGACGAGCATTTAATGCTCGGTAATGGCCTGAAATATTTAAGGTGATTTGACTCAAGCACGTTTTGCATTAATTGGATTTGAACTTACCGTTTTTGGCATTTCTCCCCAGCAGATCAATGCCATTTCTGTTACGGCAGATCAATCCAAATTGAAGTAAATTAGTTCCCCTACCTCCAAACCTTGCTTCCTGAGTTCCATGATGTGGAGGAGCAAGGACCACCGGAGTGCTGGGCTGTGGTGGTCGTTGTCCCCGAGTGGTGGTGGCCATGACAGATTTCTCAAGTCCCTTTTAGGCTTGATTATCATTTCTAGTCCCAGCTGGTGCTGCCGTGGACTGATTTGTGCTGAGGTCCACCGTGACCCGTGGACAAAGAAAATACCCAGTTGGCTTCTCATCATTATCAGCTTCAGGTGGTACTGATTTGGGCGGCCATGGTAGATTTCCTAGTCTTTTCAGCCTTGCCTCATCCTCTTCGTCACTTCCTTCGTCATTGGCCGCAGTTGGTGCCGCCGCAGATCGTTTTTCGGTGACTGAGCTTGCTGTGGACCGCTGGACAACTCGCCGTGGACCATTGGGTGGTGTGGAGGACCAGCTCTCTTCCACATTTTCTGGGCTTTGGCTGCTGCGGTGGATCGTTTTCTTCTGGTCATTTACCATGTCTGATGGTTAATGGAGAAGACCACTCTCATTGCAATGATCAAGCTTTGGAGATGTGATCCTTCCTTGGGAAGATCTCCTTTCAGAGCCTCGGGCACCGCGCCAAGAGGGGAGGGAAAAATGATGTTGAATGCCATTTTCCCTCTCATTTTTCAAATTATTTCAGGATTCCCTCGTGCGGTGGACTGAAATCTTGATAACCAGGTGGGCTGGGCCTTGTTCTCTTCCTTTGGACTTTTGGGCTCGGTGGATGGCTTTTGGGCCATTTTCCCATGTTTGGTCTACCATGGATCACCAGTGTTGTTGGGCTTTGGGCCTCTGGTGGATCACTGGGGTGTTGGATTTGGTCCGTGGTGGACTGGAAAAAATAGGCCTCTACACCCTTCAACCTAAAATAATGAAGGTTCTATTTCGAATTAGCATCTTTCTTAACAATATGTGATTTCTAATTCTACCAAACTCTACATGGTTTTCTCATTAATGATCTACTATTTGTTGGGGTCTTCTCTTAAATACTTGAAGTCTTACAAATGGTACCAACCAAATACTAAACAGTCTAAACTGATATAAGAAAAAAGTAATATGCTCACCTCCTGTATTTTGTCTTTCCCAGCATCACATATTTTTCTCGATGGTCTCAATTTGCTTAATCCACTTATCCACCTCAGATTGTGTTTCATAATCCACCTCAGATTCCTGTATGAATAAAAACTATATATGTAAAGTAAAATCATATTTGCGAGTGGAACAATGAAAGTTGCTACGTGACTAGTAGCTGCTTCTATAAATATTGATCGTAAGTGGAAAAATTTCTTGGTATAGGAAGATAGTGTTTTTTTGTATTGCTTTCCTCTTTAAAAAAAAAAAAAAAGCTAAAATTTTTGGTTATCAATAAACTGAATTATTTGTTAATCTTGTACTGCAATGGTCTATACATAGCGGTCAAATTGTCCCATTATGGAGAGATTTGTTGTGAGAGTATGCCATACCTTTCCTTTGATTATGTTCTCTATGGTGGCATTAAGATCTCCCTTCCACTGATTATGCCCTCTGAATCTATTTATTTCGTATGCTTCGTGGTAGATGTCTTGGTCGAAGTCGTAGCCGAGGAAGTCGTAGTCTTTGTATACTCCTTCCAGCTTAGGTGTCTTTAGATTAGCCGGAACAAACGTCCTTAAATTAGGGCATCTAATTACCCCCACTGTCTCCAGGGATGGCCATTCAAAAGCATTGGCTTCATTGCAAAAACACTTGAGATTTGGTATTCACTGAGCACGAACAAGTTAACTTTGTTGAACGAAACAATGTCCTTTTCTTCTCCTTCTTCTTCTCTTGCTCTTGAAAGGATTTCTTCAATTTTTTGGCAGTTAGTAACTTGTATTTCCTCTAACATCACAAGCAGTTTTGCTATGGATGGTGAGAACAAATATGTCAGACTGTTGCAGCCCATTACATGTAACAATCTCAAGTTTCCAAAGCCCATGATCCTTTCTGGACCCTTCTTCCATATGTGCATCATTTTTGGTAGGATATTTAGTTTCAAATCCCTTAACTGATTAAATACTGATGCGACATGATTTTCCTCAACATTTAGCTCCTCAAGTTGAAATATAGCTTCAATTGAATGACACCCTTTCAACTCAATCACTTCTAGATTCTTTAAGCACTCAATCATATTGGATGGAAAAAAAGACAATATCTCTAAAGGCTTGTCGATAACACTAGCTCTTTGATCCTTCAACTTAGTCAAAGTACCCTACAAATAAATCAAGTATATATTTAAAGGACTAAAATAATCAAAATAACTATTTATTTTAGATCCATCCAAATTATTTGGACCATGAGCTCGGTAGCAAAACAAAACATATCCAAATTCTATACAAGAAAGATGGTATACAAAGAGTGTGTTTTTGTCATTAAAAATAATAAAATAATAAACTATTATATGTTAGATGCGTACCTCTTTATTCACCGAGGAGCTTCCTTGGGATTTCTTGGTGGGGCACATATGGTCAGACAAATCCACTAGACCATAATTCCTACGATGTGGAACACACTTAAGGCATCGCCCAAGAAAACCAGGGGAACCCTGTACTGAGGAGGACCCAACTCCAGGGTCTTGGGGTCTTGAATCCAATCCCTTGATTTTCTTTTCCTTTCTTGGGCTCTGAATTTCTGAACCAAATGTTTTCAATTTGTAACAAAAACTGATTTCGATCTCCCTCATGGATGGCCATTCAAAAGAATAAGCTTCAATACAGAAACTCATGAGATTTGACAGGTTATATAATTTGAAGGAACTAACTTTAGGGAACACGATGGTATCCGCTGCCTCTTCTTCTCCATCTCTTTGGACGATGTTTTCCATCATGTCAGTGTCTTGCAAATTTACACTTTGAAGTTCCACAAGTAGTTTTGCAATAGAAGGTGGGAATAAATATCTTAGATTAGGACACCACCTTATGTTAATTGATGTTAGGTTTTGAAAGCCCAAAATTCCTTGTGAAAAATTCTTCCACACGTACATCAACTTAGATAAATTCCGTAGTCTTAAAGTTTTCAATTGAGCAAGTACATCGATTCTCTGGGGTTGAACCATTAGTCCTTCAAGGTCAAATAGCACTTCTAAACTATCATTACACCACATGTTAAGTTCTCCTAAATTCGGTGACCAGAAAATGGTCATGGATGAAAGGAATTTATTAGAGATTGACCCTGATTCAGGAAAGGAGCCAGTATGATGTTGCTCATGTTGAAATTCTGTTATCACGTCCTGTTCAGAAGTGGTCATTTCATCAGTATTGATCTTTCCAATTTGATGAATCCATGCATTAAATTATTATGACATGATAATAAATTTTCAACTTTTCAAGTTCTCATGTAAGAAGCATCAAATCCATACCAGAGCTTGAAAAGTTAAAAAAATAAAAATAAAAATTGATAAACCAATTTGAAAACATAAAACAATGAGCCTTTGGCATACCTCCTGATTTAAAATTGGTTGCGTTCCCTTAGCATGGCTAGGTTGGACAAGGTCAATCGGATCCACGAATGTACAAAAACCAATAAGCCTTGGCACATAGCCTAGTCCCACACACTTAAGTTGTGGAAACTTTATCATATCAAATGCTTTCTCATCTTGTCCTCCCTTAGAGAAAATTTCTTCCATGTCTGTACACTCTCTTATAAATAACTCTTGGAGTTGAACCAAACCCCTCGCTATGGACAATGAAAAGACGTTTTTCAAACGGTGGCATGCATCTAAGCAAAGAAATGTTAGGTTGCCAAAACAAGCAAGCTGTGCACCACTGAAGGACCTCTCTGGGAATTGGCCATGATGTATCTCTTTTAAATTTGACAAATATTCCAGTGTTAGTGACTCTAGGATAGGGAAGGCATCACGTGGAGTCTGATCTGATGTGGCATCGATTACATATTCTACATCTTCACTTCTATAAACTGTTAGAACCTTCAAGCATGGAAGATCCTCTTGGTGTAACTCATATACAATGCTTTTTAAATCTTTTATATTCCTCAATTCTAAAATTTCAGATTTCTCTAACAGTTGACAAAGCAACCGACTCTCCTTAATATCACTTGCATCAAGTTCATCAAGTTCCAATTTGTTATAAAGTAAATAACCACTTGTGAAAAACCCAAACCGCCACCCACGCATTATTTCCCCAGTTACACGTATCTGAAATTTTATCATTTGATTTTTGAAGTGCAAGTCTTTTGGCAATAACTTGATGTTTGATTTTGATATATAAAGTTTTAAAGCCATCAAATTAGTTCAGCAAGGCTTGCGTTGTCTCCCTCAGAGTTGGCCGTAGGTTCCCAATTTACACGGTCACTTGTCATGTACAACTCCTCTAGTCGAGATAAACTAGATAGAAGACCATATGGAATTCGCCGAAGAGTAGAGCATTTTGAGAGATCTAACAACTTTAAATGACCAAGATTTCCTATTTCTCTTGGCAACTCCTTGATTTTAGAACCAAGAAAGCTAAGAATTTCAAGTTTTCCAAGTGATACAACTGTTGACACATCTGCTAACTCACAATACTCCAAATGTAGTGTCCGAAGGTTCTGAAGGACCTGAATTGATTGTGGTAGTGAAGGAAAGGACATACCTCGCATAGACAAAACCTTTAGTTCTTTCATCCCTTGAAACATATTGGCTGGGAGCGTCTGTGAAGAGTTTCTGCTGCATGATAATTGCAGAAGCTCAAGTTTTGGACACTCCAAGCCATCGGGATGCTTTTTCATTTCTTGAAAGAAAAGGGAAATTGCAACATAATTCTCATATGTATCTTTCTCTGGCCATTCTTCCATTTTATCATCACATCGTACAAGAAATCCATGTTCTTCTGCAATTGATATGGCAACATCCCGTACAACATCATGCATTTTCACACATTCTTCTTCCACGCTATCCAACAGTAGAAATGATCTTTTAAGATCATTAACCATTGCATGGACTCTACTTCTTGCTTCTGCCACATTATCAATCTTTGCAAACAACCTTCGCCCAACTCCATATCTGACTAAATATTCAATGGGAATATCAAAATCTTCTGGAAATAGACAACATAACAAGAAGCATGACTTGGCTTCATCACTTTTTAAATAACTGTAACTGAACTCTATGCTGGAATAGACCTTTGAATGCAGACCGGGAATATTTTTTGGGATAGACTTTTTAAGTTGTTCAAGTGCAGCAATCCACTCAACCTTTGTTTTGTTTTCTAGAGCTCTTCCAACAGTTACAATAGCAACAGGTAAGCCCCCACATTCCTTTGCAATCTCTTCTGCTATTGAACGTAGATAAGGAGTACTATCAACACAATCACCTGCCATCTCTCTGAAAAGATTCCATGCTTCTTCTTCAGATAATACTTTGATTGGAAAAATCTTATGACTTCCCATCTGATTGCAGGTTACTTCACTTCGTGATGTCAACAAGATTTTGCATTTATTGTGTTGACCTCCAAAAGGAATTCCTACAGCCTCTAGAGAAAGTTTATCCCAAACATCATCCAATATTACAAGGACACTCTTGCTACTTAGACTTGAATATAATTCATCTGCTCTTCCAGGCTCAGTCTCTCCTTCAAGTTTTAGACGTAGCTTATCCGCAATTTGACCTTGAATCTTTCTCAAGTCTTGATTCTGGGACACCACTGCCATCACATCTTTATCAAATAACTTAGCCTCTATTGCCATTTTCGCTACCTCTTTTGCCATTGTTGTTTTCCCAATCCCCCCCATACCGCATATGGCAATCATGTTGATGTTGTCGCCCCTTAGAGCCTCAAAAACTTTTTCCATTATTGATCTTCTTGATTCAAAATGCTTGAAAACTTCTGTGGAAACCATTCTCAGTGGAGGAGGAGAATAGGACACTTTATTAAAAAATGGTTCTGCCTCCTTTAGAAGCCCATCAATTTCCAGAGTCTTCTTCTTAGCTTTCCTACTCAAGGAATAACGTGACTTCAGATCCAAGCACATCTTATCTTCAATATCAATGAATCTTTGCAGACCTTGACTGATGTTGCCTACCCACTGCTCAACCTCAGGTGCGATTACCTGATCGTTTCCTGTTTCTGCATCAATTTCCAGAGTCTTCTTCTTAGCTTTCAGATCTGGACAACAACCACCCAAGCACATCTTATTCGCTTTGACATCTTCATCTATGAATCTCTGCAGAGCTTGTTTGATTTCATCTACCTTCTCTACCCAACTTTGAACCTCAAGTAAGATTTCCTGACCTCTGCTTCTTGCTTCATCAATCAATGATTGCACATCATGTCTCTTGTCACCCAGCTTCTGAAATTGAACTTTGAGATTCTCGAAGTTGCTATTTAGGTGAATCAGATAGCCAAACCGTTGTCCGATTGGCTTCACCAAGTATTCTCCAATTTTTGCTACAATTGAAATAACAATTTCCATTTCTTTGTTTTGTTCTTTTGGACACTTTGAAAGAAAAGATGAAGTTTAAACTTTCAGTTACTCAAAACCAAGTTCGTAATGATGACCTCGATGAAGTGTACCTACAGATCATTAGAAAGTTTAGCGCAGCCATTATCACCAAACGTTCTATAATGATGTTCTCTAATCCAAAAAAATAAATAAATAAACTTGAGATAAGTAAGTTGGTGCTATGTGCATTTAGAATTTGTATTAGAGAAGTTGAGGGTAGAACCATAGCCTTCACAAACAGATCAAATGACTAATTATTCTACACCCCACGAGTATATCCAATTGACAAATTATTTCATATTTTCAATTTCCAATAAAAGTGGGTATCAGAGCCTCTAGCATTGCTCAGGGTTGGAAATAATTTATCTGCTTATATTGTAGATGAATTTACCTACCATCATCGACACCAAACCAGTTGGTGATAAATGATAGTCAAGCCGGGGTCTTTCTTGGAATAGAATTTCATCATGTGAACCTTTTCTAAAGCCCATATATTTTTTGTTGATATGATTTCTATAAAAAAAACTTAATAATTTTCTATCGGATGTGTATTTGACAAACAACGTTTAGATTATATTTTCTCCTTACACTCTCATGCTTGATTTTCTTTTAAGATGGTCAAATATCATTAGTTATTTAATTTATAGAATCTTTAAATTTCAAGGTTTTTTTTTTGTATTTTAAAATTATACACAAAAGTGCCTAGAGATTTGTAGCTCACTGTCACCTCCTAATATTTCCAATCAAATCCCCCCTCCCCAAATATCAAATTATCAACAACAACAAAATTATACACAAAACATGAATTTATGAATCAAATGATAAATAACATCCAATTCATACGAAAGTTGGCATACGTATGAAGAACAACGATAAATTTTAATCTAACAATGAAATTTTAAAAATACTAATCCTAAATGTTACGTGTAACATTAACAAATTAAATGTTACACTATTTGTAACTTGACATAGAATTTAAACCTTAAACTTTTGGATTGTTGTCAACGTGACCTGAAATTAGGATCCGTCAATACTATGTCGTTTAAGTGTCCAGAAGGATGATGTTTTGCCAGCTTTTTCAATTTTTTATAATTTTCTAAACAAATAAATTTTTAAAAAAGTGGTCACTTGACCTACCAGGCTACCACGCCTAAACCACCAGACTTCACTCACGCCTAAGCGCTATTGCCTTCTTCAACCAAAACTGATTCATGAAAAAAATTTAAAAATTCTATAAGAAAAGATTTTTTAGAATGTAAATTTCGTTGTTCTTGCCACCAAAAATATCAATCTAATCAAAGAAATCCGCAAGATCAAGTCACCAATCAATAAAATCTTCCTCATATAATAAAATAAAAATTCACCAATATCTACAATTCTTTCATAAAACCTGAAATCGGTACAAAAATTCGTACCAATAAATTGCCCTTGAGCTACATCACCGAGACATTTATCTCTAAAATTCGTACCAATAAATTCGTAGTGTTCATAGGAATGTAACATCCCCTTCTTAACTTTTATAGTAGCTCAAATGTCCTGTATCCTTTAGTCGTCATCGATAGAGTGTTTGCCATTAGTTCGTTGTTTGGCCACCATACCAAGCTAATCCTAACTACACCTAAAAATCTACAAGTTCAAGATCTGGGACACCAAATGAAGGAAACCAAAGAGAGTAGAATTTTATTGCTTGTTAGGTGGAACAGATATTGTTTAAAAATCTACAAGTTTTAGTTAAGCGTTTACATATTGTTTGAGTGAGAGAGTATACCATTATGTGTCTTGCTAGTGAATTACTATTAGGAATTTTTTTTGGATGTAATGGAATTTATTGGGTTAATTTATGTTTGTGAATGTTTTTATATCTACAAGTAATTGCGAGTATTGTTTGTCTGAAAGCAGTCGTGTTTGTCCCAAATTCCAACAAACAGGTATTAGCATTTGTTAGGTCCATGTTATTTTAGTCTTGCTAATAATAGTTTAATTTTGCATATTTATATTATTATTAGTGAGCATTATCGTACTTATCTTCTTTTAATCCATGCAGTTTATGTTATGTTTTGGAATAATATTAAATAATTGATTTTGTACTTAAAACTAGTTTTAATGCATAGATATATCTTTAGAAGGAGATTGGAATTAATTCTAGCAATTTTTATCAAGAAAGACGCTAGCAAATTTGTTTAATTAAGAGGTCTAATGGAATTAATTTTGTTATAGGTCTTAATAAAGCTAAAGAAGGTTTTCCTAATTCAATTGGAGTCCAAATATAGTAAGGAATTTAAAAAAAAAAAAAATCACACAAAATCCAAGTCCAATTCGGATTAGGATTCCAGCCTGTACATGGCATAAGATGATGATGTGGACAATGATGTGGCGCTGACTGTGCCGACATGGTGGCCGATGTAGAGCTGGTGTGGCAACCGTTGGAGTGACAAGTGGCAGTTTAAGATGATAATGTGGACAATGATGTGGCGCTAACTATGCTGACATGGTGGCTGACGTAGAGCTGGTGTGGCAACAGTTGGAGTGACAAGTGGCAGTTGTCATATGGTGGTGCTAAGGCTGATGTGGCAGTTGACTTTGCCAGAGCTAATGTGGCCCCAACTGAGCATGACACGTGCCATCGTCTGAGGACTTTTGGCACATGCAATGTGTGTAAGCGCTTGAGAGATAGAGAAGATCGGTGCGTGTAGTGCATGTGGCATGTTTTTTGCAGTGATGAATCTTTTGGTGATGCGTGGAACACCGTATTGACTAGTTTCTAGTGGATTTTGATAGATAGGCCGTCTATGTATCGATTTGTGATGTTCGTTGCTTAAAGTGGAGCCTAGAGGTGGTTGTTGAGATTTAAGTGGCTTGTGGAGAGGTTGGATCTATTGGTAGCATTTAAGGGCGTGTGGCTACTCAAAATCTGCTTTAATTTGAATGGGTTTTCCAATGTCGGACATGGGACTGATCTGTGTGATCATTTTGGCGAAAAAATGAACTAGGTAATGTCGAGGAGAGGTTTGATGTGGAAGTGGTTTGAATGGCGATGCGCGAGGTTGCACAATGATGAGCGTAAAGCTTGGTGCTTATATCTTTATAATATAATGTCCTATGTTACAATTAACCCAATATAGGGTTTATACTTTATAAAGTAGTATAGTAGAGAAACTATACTAGTCTTAGACTAACTAGAACTAGATTTGCTTGTTCTACAAGTAGTGGGCCTACACTAAGTTTAGGCCTAATGGGCCAATATATTCTAACATCTAATATATCATTTTACTCATGGTGCCAAACTCGTAAAATGTAACAATGGTTTAGCAAAAAAATAAAATAAAATGTAACAATGATAGCTTTAGGAAATTTAGATAATCTCTTCCATCTCCTTTTTATTCATGTTGAATTTCTTACTAGGAAAAACTTTAAATGGTGGAGTACTCTATCAATTTTACCACATAAATCTAACATGATTTAAGTATACAGTGTTTCGAAAAATGGTGTCCAAAACGAATAACAAAACAGCAAAACAATAATAAATAAAAAAATAAAAATAAAAGAAACAGGATTGTGAAACTAATGTGCAAATCAAAGATGTTCAAGAAACATGAAAAGAAGGAAAAATTTCTGGTACATTACCTATGTCTCCAATACAAAGCAGAGAAGTGTACCACAGAGAGATGTCCACGAACACTTGAAGAGCACCGTGACCTGCAAAGATGTGTACCACAGAAAAATATCGGTGTTCTTTACTATTTCGCAATTTTGATCCAAACTGAACAGTGATTGCATAATTGGTAACTTAAGTGAATAAACTGGTTAAAAATTAATCAAGTCGAGGTATTCATTTCCCAACAATTTATTTTATATTATTTAATATTCTAACTTAATTTATTTAGGAAATTTAGATAATCTCTTCCTTTTCCTACTCATTCATGTTTAATCTCTTACTGAGAACAACATTAAAAGGTGGAGATATCTATAAATTTTACCACATAAGTTAAGCAAACCAATATATCATCAGTCACAAAATATAATTCAGATATTTATTTATTATGTTATTAAAGTGGTACCAATTACATTAATTATTGTTGCCTCAGTTTGTAAGGTTTTAAAGTAAAATTTATAGTAATTTTTACATTTTTCATATAAAATTTTTCTGACTGAAGAATAGCCTATCTGACTTGTTGTTTTGTTTTCAGAGGTCTAGGATGATTATTTTGACAATGCTAAAGATTTTGATTAAACCAAGGCCTCAATAATGGAACTTGTCACTCAGCTTTATGGTTTTTATTTTGTAACTTTTTATATTTTTCTCTTTCCTATCTATGTTCTTTTTGTGAATGCCCATTCGAGATGTAGAACTACAAGTCCACAACCAATAACAAAACAACAAAACAATAATAAAGATAATATAAATAGAAAAGTAACAGGATTGTGAAACCAATGTGCAGATGAAAGATGTTCAAGAAACATTAAAGGAAAGAAAAGTTTCTAGTACATACAAAGCAAAGAAGTGTACCACAGAGAAATTTTACAGGTTGCAATAGAGAGATGTTAGCGAACACTTGAAGTGCACCGTGATCAATTTTAAGTGTAATTAAGGAACAATCACAAGGGGAAAACGAGCAAATGGCCAAGTGGGTGTTATTATATGAGTGTAAATGCCTTTAGCAAGAAATTGACAATGGAAAGTGATGTTTCAAGGAAACTAGTGGACGGCAGTCAAGACGTGCGACAGAGCGGAAGACCTGCAAGAGGAAAATATGGTGATCGGAGGGGCACCGGTTTGGGGCCGACCTAGGAGGCTCCGATGCCTTTGTTAGTCAAGGTCTTTCCGGTGGTTTAATGCAGAGAATAGTTTTGTATTTTTTCAGTGTACTGTTCATACCTGAGTACGGATGGAGGATGGCCTTTTATGTCTTTCGGTCATCCACATGGTCTTCCAGAGGTCGTCCGATCTCGGGACACCTGGAGAGTTTATGGCCCTTCATCTGGCAGGTAGTGGCTGGCTTCGTGCGTGGTGCTGGGCGACGCTGCGAGGGCTTCATCCCCGGGATTCTCGGAGGACACCTGTTCTAGGATGAGGTGTTGATTCGGATGAGGTGTCTCACTTGTTTCCCTGTAGGAAGATAAGGATGGATCTGAGTTCTGGATGACTAAGCTTGTTGTGAGCAGTAGAAGGGAGTTGATCAGATGAAGGGAGCGGAACGGTCTTCTTCGCAGTAGAAGGTCTTCATCTCTTACTTGGGAGAAATTGACAAATATCCCCTTCAGTTGCCCCCCTATTCCGTGGTCGTTTTGCCCAGACGACCTTCGGAATATCAAGAGTCGAGGTTAGGCCAGTAATTTCGTCCACTTCTCAATTTTTCTTTTTATTGAGCTTCGTGGCCATAATGGGACATGACGGTTTCCCATTTTGCTGGGACGCGTGTCGCTTGGGGGAATGGATACACACGTTCCAAGGTGCAACCGCCTCTCTTAATGCTGGAACTGCCCCATTTATGTCAGCGTCTCTCGTCTTTTTTCAAAAAATTTCTTTTGGCTCTCTGCACTCTTCTCTTTTCGACTGGTTTGGGGTTTTGCTAATTCGGGGAAGTTCTTGCTCCGGCGACCGTTCTCAGAGACCCCTGTTCACGGCAACAGCTTTTCCACCGGTAAGCTGACTTCCTTCTTTCATTTTCTTTCTTATTCCCTGTACCGTGGTTGCGTTTTGAGTGGTTGGGGAGCAAAAGGTTTCGCCTTTACCCTCTTTTTTTTATTTCGGTAGGTCCTTACGGCGAGTTTGAGTGCGGCATTGCCTTTAGGACCTTTATCCCGAGTCTTTATGGCTCTAGGCGTGGGTGACTCTTCGGAGTCGTCGTCCTCTGGTGGGGGGCATTCATTGACGCCAATATCCGGATCTGAGGATCTTGGAAGTCAGGGACGGTCTTCCGAGACCACCGAGTCATCTTCATCAGGCTCTGTGTCCCAGGAGTCTCGTGTACCCATTTCGGTCCGAAACCTGAACAAACCCTTCATAATTGAAGGGGTGCCTTCTAAGCTCGTAGATAAGGACATTGGGAGAATAAAGAGCCGGTACCAAATCCTTGAGAATATAGTGCTTAGATTGCCTGATGATGGCGAATGGGCGTGTTCATCCAATGGGGAAGACATTGCCCTTCTACGAGGATAGCCTAACTGGTGGTTTGAGGCTGCCCTTTAGGCCCTTCGAGAGAGAGGTCCTTCACCGACTCAGCATATCCCCTAGCCAGTTAAATCCAAACAGCTGGCGGATCATGACAGGCCTTCAGGTTCTTTGGAGGATGGCCAGTGAAGGGGAGTACGATTTATCTGTCGACGAGTTCTTCTTTTTGTACAAGTTGACCTACATGCCTTCCACACCGGGGGTTTGGGGTTTCATGCGCCATAGGGGGTCGCCGAAGCTTATTTTGGGTCTCCCAAATTCCAATAGGAGCTGGAAGCCAAAGTTCTTCTTCCTGTGTGGTAGTCATTTTGAGTTTGCCCCGGGGGAGGCAGCAGACGAGCTTTATGGCCTTCGTCGATCCTGGGGGATTCCCAATGCCCCAATGGTGCACTTACCTCCTTTTTTTTTTGTCATTTGGTTTTTGGTATTTTCAATTGCCGGCCTTCTGAGGATTTACTTAGTAAACTTTTTCCTTTTCAGCTTTCCACCGTCCTTCCCTATCCAAGCGTTTAAACCAACATCTTTCACTGGTCACTGACTTTCCAATGGGGAAGACATTGCCCTCTACGAAGATAGCCTAACTGGTGGTTTGAGGTTGCCCTTTAGGCCCTTCGAGAGAGAGGTCCTTCATCGACTCGGCATATCCCCTAGCCATTTAAATCCAAACGGCTGGCGGATCATGACAGGCCTTCAGGTTCTTTGGAGGATGGCCAGTGAAGGGGAGTACGATTTATCTGTCGACGAGTTCTTCTTTTTGTACAAGTTGACCTACATGCCTTCCACACCGGGGGTTTGGGGTTTCATGCGCCATAGGGGGTCGTTGAAGCTTATTTTGGGTCTCCCAAATTCCAATAGGAGCTGGAAGCTAAAGTTCTTCTTCCTGTGTGGTAGTCATTTCGAGTTTGCCCCAGGGGAGGCAGCAGACGAGCTTTATGGCCTTCGTCGATCCTGGGGGATTCCCAATGCCCCAATGGTGCACTTACCTCCTTTTTTTTTTGTCATTTGGTTTTTGGTATTTTCAATTGCTGGCCTTCTGAGTATTTACTTAGTAAACTTTTTCCTTTTCAGCTTTCCACCGTCCTTCCCTATCCAAGCGTTTAAACCAACATCTTTCACTGGTCACTGACTTTTAGAAGGGAAGGGCAATGGGATTATCTGATCTTGTGTCTCCCTTAACTTTAGCACAGTGGTCTTTGGGCCCTGAACCCAGCGCTGAGGTTGTGAAGGCCATCCAGGCATATAACCAAAGTGGGTGACCCCTTTTGTTTTTGTTTTATTTTTCTTCTCAAGGTTTGTGCAGTCTTTTCTTGATACTTCTTCTTGTTACAGGCATGACTACCAGGGCTGAGCGTAAGCGCCTGAGGGAAGCGGCACAGAAGGTGGATGACCTTCCTGACGCGAGTGCTCTTTTTTCCAAGAGAGCTAAGTCTGAAAAGAAGGTGCCTATGGAGAAGGGCACCAGTTCTAAGAAGGGAGGTCGTCAAGAGAAATCACTTCCTGCTGCAAAAGGTAGAGCTGCTGAGAAGGTCCATGTGTACCATGAGATCCCTTCTTCTCCTGTTAGAGCATTGAAGGGGAAGGAAGTGGTTCTGACGAGATCCAGCCAACCATCTATAGTAGCTCATCCAGGGCCATGGACAAGGTGAAGGAGATGTACGAGCAGGATCGATCTCGAGGTGTATGATCATGTCGAGGATTTGGATCTTCTACGCTTGTCAATTCAAGATTCATTGAAGGTCGTCTTCCTCTCCTTTTATTGTTTAAATGCACCTTCTTCGTATTTTCTTCTCTTCTGACCTTCTTTTCCTCGTTCAGGCTGCAGGACAAGTGTTTGTCTTGGGCAACCGGGTTCGTATGTCAGCGCGTGAGTCAGCGAAGCTTAAGGCAGATCTCGAGAAGGTCAAGGCTCAATCCTCTGCCCATCAAGAGGCTATGGAAACCCTTAATGCTGAAAGGGGAACTCTGAAGAGCCAAGTGAAGAAGCTGGAAACCGACCTCAAAGCTAAGGACGACCGTCTGTCTGCTTTGGAGAAAGAGCGCGACGAGTTAGTGCGGAAAACCATGGGTCTTCAACAGCAGGTCTTAAATGCTCGGGAGACGGCCGTCAATGAGTTCAAAGCTTCTGAGGAGTTCGAGGATGATACTCGCCGCTACTATGTTGCAGGTTTCGAGCATTTCAGGAAGAGGGTTGCTCTCGCCTTTGGGATGCCCAGGATTGGGCCACAGTGAAGATTATTGATGACGAAGAAACCACTATTGCAGAAGGGGATAGTGAGGAAGAAGAGGAAGGGGATGACATCCAGTCCAAAGAACAGGTAGCCATTCCGCCGGATGTCCCTTCTGCTCTTCCTAGTAACGACCAGAGTGGTGGATCTGGCCTCAGGTTCTGCGGAAGGCCCAGCTGCTTCCCTGGATGAGGGGGTCACTGTTCCTTCAACTGATAAAGAGGCGCCTTAGTTTTACTTTTTCCATGTATAGTCCACCTAGGAGGCTTTTCTTTTGAAGAAACAAACAATGTTGTTCTAAACAAGGTCATGTTTACTCCTACTAGAAGGGGTGTGACCTATACTTAACACAATCTGTAGGCTAGGGTCATGTTTACTCCTTGTGGAAGGGGTGTGACCCGTACTTAACACACTCTTTTGGCTAGGGTCATGTTTACTCCTTGTGGAAGGGGTGTGGCCCATATTTTCAATGAAACTATGTCCTTATGTAGTTTTCTTCTGTCATTTCTTTTGAAGTAGTTACTGTATTTCCTTTTGTTCTCGTAAATCAAAGCGTTCATTTTTGTACTACGATGTTCGCAGCGGTGTTGACGACCTTCTAGCAGGGAGCGTGTCGCATAAGAGCAACTTAACAATACATAGAAGAACGCTATTGACGATCTTCTTTAATAAGTGTACCTCGGGGGCATCTACCTTGATAACATATAGAAGAATGTTTTTTACGGTCTTCTTTAATAAATGTACCCCTTGGGTGCCTAAAATGATACGAAACAGAAGAGCTTTCTTGAAGGTCTTCTTCTATAAATGCACCCCTTGGGTGTCTAACATGACAAGGAACAGAAGAACTTTCTTGAAGGTCTTCTTTTATAAATGCACCCCTTGGGTGTCTAACTTGATAAGAAACAGAAGAAGAAGTCTTCCTCTATAAAACTTGGATGTTAACAGAAGAACTTTCTTGAAGGTCTTCTTCTATAAATGCACCCCTTGGGTGTCTAACTGATAAGGAACAGAAGAACTTTCTTGAAGGTCTTCTTCTATAAATGCACCCCTTGGGTGTCTAACTTGATAAGGAACAGAAGAACTTGCTTGAAGGTCTTCTTCTATAAATGCACCCCTTGGGTGTCTAACTTGATAAGGAACAGAAGAGCTTGCTTGAAGGTCTTCTTCTATAAATGCACCCCTTGGGTGTCTAACTTGATAAGAAACAGAAGAACTTGCTTGAAGGTCTTCTTCTATAAATGCACCCCTTGGGTGTCTAACATGATAAGAAACAGAAGAGCTTTCATGAAGGTCTTCCGGTTTAAGTGCACCTCGTGGGTGTCTGACATTTGCACCGCGTGGGTGTCTAATATTTGCACCGCGTGGGTGTCTAACTCGTGCACCTCGTGGGTGTCTGACTAGTGCACCTCGTGAGTGTCTAATTGGTGCACCTCGTGGGTGTCTAACTTGTGCACCGCGTAGGTGTCTAACTTTTGGCATTCTTGTTGTGTTGACGCCCGTCAATGTAACGATTGATAACATTCGGGCAATAGCAAACATACTTGAACAATTATTTAAATGAAGACGGTCTTCTATTCATAGATAAAAGATATTGTTTGAGTATACAAACTTCTTAATCATAAGGAAGGCGACTAATGTACGTACCTCAAGGGTAGTACTTCTTGAGGTGCTCAGCGTTCCAAGGATGAGGTAGCTTCCTTCCGTGACGGTCTTCTAGATGATAGGTGCCCCTTCGGTAATATTGGATGACCTTGTAAGGGCCTTCCCAGTTGGGGCCTAGCTTTCCCTGTGACGGGTCCTTAGTCGCTTGGGTGACCTTCCTTAAGACCCAGTCACCGACTTCAAAGCGTCGGAGCTTTACCTTGGTGTTATAGTACCTAGCCATTCTTCCTTGGTAAAGTGCAATCCTCTGTGCTGCTTTTCCTCTCGTTTCATCCAGAAGGTCAAGGTTCAGGCGAAGCTGCCCTTCGTTCTCCTCTTCTCTGTGGAAGGTCGTCCGGAAGGTAGTTAGCCCGATTTCAACGGGGATCACAGCCTCTGTGCCGAAGGTGAGCTTGAAGGGAGTTTCTCTTGTAGGGGTTCTGACGGTGGTTCGGTATGCCCATAGCACACTTGGGAGCTCTTCCACCCACATACCCTTTGCCCCTTCAAGCCGGGTCTTGATCTGCTTGAGTAAGGTCCGGTTTGTAACCTCGACTTGACCATTAGCTTGTGGGTGCCTAGGGGAGGAATAGTGGTTCTTTATGTTTAACTGGCTGCACATCTCCCTGAAGGGTCCGTTATCAAATTGTTTCCCATTGTCGGAAATCAGGACTCGCGGAATCCCGAATCGACAGATGACGGCCTTCCAGACAAAACTCTTGACATTCTTTTCTGAAATTATTGCCAAGGGTTCTGCCTCCACCCATTTAGTAAAGTAGTCAATTGCAACCACTAAAAATTTTGCTTGCTTTGTCCCTACCGGAAATGGCCCCATGATGTCTAGCCCCCATTGTGCGAAGGGCCAAGGTGAAGTTATGGGCGTGATTTCCTCCGGTGGCGCCCTTGGAATGTTGGCGAAACGTTGGCACTTATCACAGGCCTTCACATATTGGGTGGCGTCATGTAGGAGAGACGGCCAATAGTAACCTGCCCTTGTGAGTTTATGTGCCAAAGACCTTGCCCCTGAATGGTTTCCGCAAATCCCTTCATGGACTTCCCTGATAACATAGTTGGCCTCTTCAGGTGACAAACATCTAAGGTGGGGTCGTGAAAAACCTATCTTGTAAAGGATGCCCCCCAGCAACCGGAAATGGGAAGCCCTTATTCTGAGCTTGTGCGCTTCTGTCCTATCTGCCGGGAGTGTCCCTTCACGGAGATAATTGGTTATGGGTGACATCCATGTCGTGTTGCCGGCGATGGAGTTCACTATTTCCTCTTCCGTGGAAGGTCTTCCTTGGATCTCAATGAAGCCATCTATCTCAATTCCTGATGATGCCAATCTAGCTAGACGATCGGCGGCTACATTGTCTTCCCTTGGAATTTGGAGCAGTTCTACTTTTTTGAAATGAGCTAACAGAGTCTTGACGGCCGTCAAGTAGTTTTTCATCCTGTCTTCCTTAGCTTCATATTCGCCCTTCACTTGCCCCACAATTAACTGAGAGTCGCTTTTGATGGTTAAGGCCTTGATTCCCATACCCTTGGATAACCTTAGCCCGGCTAGAAGGGCTTCGTATTCCGCTTCATTATTTGTGGCACGGAAACGAAGCTGAAGGGCATATTCAAATTTATCTCCTTCAGGGGAAACTAGGATAACTCCTGCTCCACTCATTTCTTTAGTGGATGATCCATCTATGCTCACCGTCCAGGCTTCACCTTCTCCTGGTTTCTCATCTTCCTTTAATGGGTGTGTGAATTCCGCAATGAAATCGGCTAAAGCTTGGGCCTTTATTGCGGTGCGTGGCCTGTAGTCTATATCAAATTCACCCATTTCTATGGACCACTGTACTAATCTTCCAGCCGCATCTGGCTTGTTCATGGCCTTCCTGATGGGATAGTCGGTCATAACTATGATTGAGTGGGCTTGGAAGTATGGCCTAAGTTTTCTGGATGCGATCAGTAGGGCAAAAGCCAATTTTTCCATGTTGGTATATCTTTCTTCGGCGCCCCTTAAGGCCCTACTGGTGTAGTAGACGGGCTTCTGAACACGTTCCTCTTCGCGGATTAGAGCAGAACTGACTGCCGAAGCAGATACGGCCAAGTACAGATACAACGCTTCTCCCGTCTGGGAAGGGCTAAGTAAAGGTGGGGAAGTCAGATAGGCCTTTAGTTCTTCAAAAGCTTGTTGACACTCTTCCGTCCACTGGAAGGCCTTCCTTAAGATTTTAAAGAAGGGGAGGCACTTGTCCGTGGATCTTGAAACAAATCTGTTTAGGGCGGCTGCCTTCCCCGTTAAGCTTTGAACTTCTTTGACGGTCTTCGGAGGAGTCATTTCTAAAATGGCCTTGATTTTGTCCGGGTTGGCTTCTATTCCACGTTGAGATACCATGAAGCCGAGAAACTTACCGGAAGAGACTCCGAAGACACACTTAGCAGGATTTAGCTTCATGTTGTACCTTCTTAATGCCTGGAAGGTCTCTTTTAAATCAGCAAGGTGATCGTCATCCTTCTTGCTTTTTACTAGCATGTCGTCTACATACACTTCCACGTTTCTTCCGATCTGGTCGTGAAACATCCTATTCACCAACCTCTGGTAGGTAGCTCCAGCATTTTTGAGGCCAAAAGGCATTATCTTGTAACAGAAAAGCCCCCTACTAGTGATGAAGGCCGTCTTCTCTTGGTCTTCCTCTGCCATTTGAATTTGATTGTAGCTCGAGAAGGCATCCATAAAGCTAAGTAACTTATGTCCAGCAGTAGAATCCACTAGTTGATCTATTCTTGGGAGGGGATAACTATCCTTGGGGCAAGTCTTGTTTAGATCCGTGAAATCGACACACATTCACCATTTTCCGGTGGATTTTTTGACCATCACCACGTTGGCAAGCCATTCCGGGTAGTAAACTTCCCTTATGAAACCTGCCTGCAGTAGCTTGTCTACCTCTTCCATTACAGCTGCGTTTCTCTCAGGGGCGAAGACCCGCCTCTTCTGCTTGACGGGATGGAAGGAGGGGTTGACATTTAGCTGATGGGCTACTACTTTGGTGCTGATGCCTGGCATGTCGGCATGGCTCCAGGCAAAAATATCGGCATTTTCCCTTAAGAATCGTACTATCGAATCTCGTACTTCTCCCTTTATGGAGGTGCCTATCCGTGTCGTCTTCTTTTCGTTATGAAGGCCTTCTACTAGTATGATCTCTTCCAGCTCTTCGGTTGGTTCAGCAATGTTTTGCCGTTCTTCCACAATCAGCGCTTGATGGACCGACTCTGTGCTTGTGGAGGTCAAATAACATTCTCTGGCCATTGCTTGATCTCCCCTCATCTCCCCTATCCCATTTTCTGTTGGAAAGCGGACCAGGAGGTGGTACGTTGAAGTGACAGCTCGGAGGCGATTTAGAGTAGGGCGTCCGATTATCACGTTATAGGCAGAAGGGCAATCTACTACTAAGAAGTCGACCTTCTTGGTGGCTTGTTTCGGATAGGTACCTGCTATGAGTTGGAGGGTGATTATACCGAGTGGATAGACGCTGGTCCCTGCGAATCCAACCAATGGGGTCTCGATGGGTCGCAGCTGGTTCTTATCAATTCTCATCTGCTGGAAGGCCGTCAAGTAGATGATATCCGCCGAGCTACCATTGTCAATCAGGACACGTCTTGTGGAGTAGCCTGCAATCTCCAAAGTGACGACCAAAGCATCGTCATGAGGGTGGAAGACCTTGCGGGCATCTTCCTCTGCAAAAGTAATGGGAAGGTCCTCCAGCCTTGGTTTTTTATCCATCTTCTGTGTCACCAGCACGTTGCGTGTTTGACGTGCATAAGCTTTTCGTGAGGAACGCGAGGTTCCTCCTGCTGCCACTCCCCCGGTTATCACATGAATTTCTCCTAGTGGGGGGGGTCGCGGAAGGACTTCCACTGGAGGTCGTTGTTGACGGGGCCCTTGAGGACGACCTTCTCTCTGTCCCCTTTCAACGAATCTCTGTAACTTTCCCTGCTTGATCAGTTCCTCGATCTGCCTCTTCAAGTCGTAACAGTCCTCTGTGTTGTGGCCGTGGTCCCTATGAAAACGGCAGTACTTGTCCCTCGGCCTTTTGTCGGGGTCTGTCAACAACTTGCCCGGCCACTTCAAAGCCGGATCATTTCTTATTTGCATGAAAATATGGTCCACAGGAGCGTTTAGGGGGGTGAAGTGGTTGAACCTCTCATTGACACCCCTTCCACTCCTATCCTCCTGTCTCCTGTTTCTGTTCCGCTGAGCTTTGGGCCTTGTATCATGGGACTCCGCAGGGCGGTCGGGGTGTTCCCACTTCCTCTTCTTTCCTATGGTTTGGTCTCGAGCTAGAAGGGCTTCCTCCCCATTCATATGCCGCTGAGCCTCATACATCATCTCTGTCATGGTGCTTGGGGGATCTTTATAGACCGAGAACAGAAAATCTCCCGCTTGAAGACCGGAGATGAAGGCAGTCAACACCACTTTGTCGTCTGCTCCGTCAACCAATAATGTTTCTTTATTAAACCGGGTGAGGTAGGATCTCAAGGTTTCCCCTTCTTTCTGCTTAATGTTCAGGAGGTGCGTGGTAGGTCGTCCGTATCGTTGTGCACCAATGAAATGGTTGAAAAACAAACGACTAAGTTGAGCAAAGGATCCTACCGAGTCAGGTGTTATCTTTTTAAACCATACTCTAGCGGGTCCCTTAAGGGTGGTGGGAAAGGCACGACACATGATTTCGTCTGGGACCCCTTGAAGACACATCACGGTCTTGAAAGATTCCAGATGGTCGAGGGGGTCTTTTGACCCGTCAAAGGTTTCTAAGGAAGGCATTCTGAATTTAGAAGGTAGAGGGAAAGAGATTACCGCTTTTGTGAAGGGCGAGTCTGTTGTATGGACAAGATCATCAAGATTCTTGGCTGTCCGTCCTTTAAACTCGTCCTTCATCTCCCCCATTTGTATCCTCATTGCCTTCAGTTCTTGTTCCCACTTGGCCGATGACTCCTCAACGGTTATTCTCGTGTTGTCGCCCTTCGTCTCACCCTCCTGTTCTTGGCGTTGCTCGTGTTGTTGTTCCTGCTGCTGTTCTTGTTGTTGTTCTTGTTGTTGTTCTTGTCGAGACTCAGCGTCCCCCCTTTCCTTACTCTTCCCCTTGTCCTTTTCCTTTTGCTTCTCAGCGTCATGTTGCAAGAGCTTCTGGTTAAGGACCTGGTTCTGTCGAGTGAGTTCCTGAAGGTTTGCAGTGAGATCTCGTACTTGTTTCTCCATCGCAGCCACCTCAGGAGACTGGCTACTGGAGGGGAGCGTTTGAGCGTGTATTTCCATCGATCGCGTCCTGACCATGCAGTCCTTTTATATCGGTGCGGTGAAAGGCAAATATATGCGTTTCCCACAGATGGCGCCAACTGATGCTTCAGTGAAAACAGTGGACGGCAGTCAGGGCGTGCAACAGAGCGGAAGACCTGCAAAAGGGAACGAGGTGATCGGAGTGGCACTGGTTTGGGGCCGGCCTAGAAGGCTCCGATGCCTTTGTCAGTCCAGGTGTATCGGAATATACGCAGATAATTCGGTTTAGAGTTTTTTAGTTCACTGTTCATACCTGCGTACGGATGGAGGATGGCCTTTTATGTCTTTCGACCATCCACGTGGTCTTCCAGGGGTCGTCCGATCTTGGGACACCTGGGGAGTTTATGGCCCTTCATCTGGCAGGTGGTGGCTGGTTCGTGCGTGGTGCTGGGCGACGCTGCGAGGGCTTCATCCCCGGGATTCTCGGAGGACACCTGTTCTAGGTGAGGTGTTGATTCGGTGAGGTGTCTCACTTGTCTCCCGTAGGAGATAAGGATGGATCTGAGTTCGGTGACTAAGCTGTTGTGAGCAGTAGAAGGGAGTTGATCAGATGAAGTCGAGGAAGGTCTTCTTCGCAGTAGAAGGTCTTCATCTCTTACTTGGGAGAAATTAGCAAATATCCCCTTCAATTACATTTATATTTCTCTCTCTCTCTCTCTCTCTCTCTTCCCTATATATACATTTGCCCACAAAGCCTCCACTACACTATGCCATATTGGTAGAATTAATCATTTTATTCTCTAAAGAGAATCCAATTAAAACTTAGTCCAAGATCCAACCCCTTCATGCTATTGCATTTTGCTCTTTTTACCACCCTTGGTAAGGAACGCATTTTTGTTCTTTTTTTTTTTTTTTTTACTAAATTTGTTGTAATTTATAAAATTTTAGAATTAGTCAAGGTTTTGTTCACGAATAATTTGGGGGTGTTGTCGATTCTATTGTTCCTTTAAATTGATGGTTCTAATATAACATTAAGGATTTAAAATTACAATATGTTCAGTATATTTCTCCAGTTGTTGTTATGTACATTGTATTTTAAGATAATGAAGTTTATTTTATACTAATCCAATGCTATTTAGATTAGACCCTTATGGAGACATTGCTTTCAAAACACCTAAGATTTGATCTTTGTGGTAGATTGCAATGACATAAGGTACTTCAAATGTCATAGCTCCATCAGATACTAAGTGAAGTCAGTTATATCTTCCTTCAAACTTAGCGAAATCATTTCAACTTTTCTTTTTGGATTTCTGGATTTGTAGAAAGAAGTCATTTGAATAGAATGACTTAATAGTTGTCGATTAAATGGCATATAAGATACCTTCTCAAAAAATATTTCAAGATACACCATACATTATGTGGGACATTTGCTAGTTACACAAATATAGCTTAGTCAGCAAGATTATGAGATAGAAAAAATTTACATGTTTGTGAACAAAGATAAAATCCCAACACACACACACACACACAAAAATCAAATCAGACTTGATCTCAATAAGGAAATCCTTAAGCTCTGGGACAGAGGCAATAGGATTCATTATTCAAAGAAAACATAATTGAGCTTGTGTTTTATTGCTATACACACAGCTAAATGAGCAACAATTGCTTCACCTAATAAGGGGTCTAAAGGGGGAAGCACTTTTAGAGTAGGCGAAAATGATATCCCCCTTGCCATTTTTGCAAACTGCCACAGCTAAGGAAATGTTAGGCCAAATGGAAACATCAAAATTTACTTTGTACCAACCTGACTGTGGAAGAGTCCAACTTGAAGTTAAGTTGAATGCAAAGTTTCCCAAGGAAATAGGTGATTTTAGTAGTTTTCTTTTTGGTACTTCTAATGCAGTGTTCATTGGGTTTGGGATGCAATCTTCAAAAACTACTTGATTTCTTACCCACGTATATAGTAATTCCATGCACTTATATTTCCCATGGGCAATAACAATTTAATAGCCATTCTCCCACCTCTCCAAGCTTTAACCCATGTCAGGTCTAGATCCCTTCTCCTAAAGCAAAAGACACCGGCCCCAAAGAGGACAATCAAACCAATTCACGTGTAACCCCATTAAGAATTGAAACAAGAGACAAGATACAAGATATAAGTCAATTGCATCTACAACCATGAGTTTAGGTGTAGCCATACTCTTATAAATTATTATAGTAATAGTTATAATTATAACACTAACTTAAATGGAAGATCTGTTTATATAAAAAACCAAAAACCTTAAATGGAAGATTTAATTTGCTTCGTAATCCAAAATTTCATTTTAAGTAACTGGAGGCGAAAAAGCGAAGAAATAAAAGGAAGAGTTAATTTTGGCCCAAAATGAACATGGTCCAATCCATAGCAAAGCATAGAAGGAAACATATAGGACCCGGCCCATTTGGTATAGCGAATTGGGCTATTGAAAGGCCTTGATAAGTAAGAATAGCGTGAGTCCCATTTATGAAGGAGATAAATGTAAAATAGAATAAAATAAAAATGTAAGTATTCATACCACACCAGAAAGGTGGGCACAGGGTACGAGGCGTGATGTGATATAAAGTAAAAAATAAACATTAATAAATGGATTTTTTTTTTTTTCCTGAAAACTCTGACAAAAGTACTTATTTCTATTTTAAGAAATTAATTGTAGTATAAAAAGGACCCATTACGATTGGCGCCGTCTGTGGGAAGTACTTTTCAAAGATAAAAACTTTCAGAAAGAATGAAGAATCAGATAGAAAAGATTACTATGTATTCAGGAAATGGAAAGAAGCCAATGGAGAATCCTGAGACCGAGGTCTCTTCTAACAACAATAACCGATGGCCTGAGGGGTCAGTGTCATAACCCTATTTTTACCTGCGGGATTTTCTCGGGTATCGACAAGCAAAACGAGGCAGCCCAGACCAAGCCGAGTTGACCCGAAAAGGGTCCACCGTACTCAAAAACCCTAAAGACGTAGCTAGGAGCACATTTCTTGGAGTTCGGGGAGGTTTGACCAAGTTTGACTGAGGTTTGACCGAGGCATTGACCGGACTAAAAATAAGATTTGGCTGACCACCCCCTAACCATTGGATAGAGCACATCGAGAGCTTCGATTCAGTACTTTACGGGTCAAAAACAGACGAGAAACGAGGAAGTTATGGGTAAAACCGTAAAAATCGGTTCAACACTTAGCCAAATTTTGCTAAGTGTTGTTGACAAAACAACCTATTCGGGAGGCGGTGTTTGCGTGTAGATTCTTTTTAGCCCGCAACGATTTGGTTTGCAAGTTGAAATCTTTAAGGAAGAGGGAAACTTCAGCTACAACATGCAACTCTCGGATCGTCAAGAGCTTCTCCGGTTAAGCCAGAATCTCGATCAGAAAATGACCCCCCGGCATGGAAAACACTTCGACAGCCTCCGTTTGCAAAACCGCATCTCGCAAACCCAAGCTCGCCTTTGTGCAAGTCCAGAACCTTAAGAAAGAAGGTAGCACAAGCTTTCCGGCGACACCAAGATCGCCGAAATCCGACATCGGGAACTACGCCTACCGTGCGCGCGAAAACCGACGGATGAAATAAGACTATGCTGAAATTTTCACACTTTTCCCCCCGAGGATGTCGCGTTTGCGCACAGATTCTTCCCGACCCACAACGATTTGATCCGCAAGTCCATAAATTTAAGAAAGAGGACATGTTCAAACACGACGTGTAACTCTTGGATCGCCAAGATTTTCCCCGGTCTAGCCAGAATCTCGATCGGAAAATTACCCTCTGGCGAGCCAAAAACACTCTGGTAGCCTCTGTTTGTGGGACCATATCTCTTGATCCCAAGCTCGATTTCCCGCAAGTCCAGAACTTTAAGAAAGAGGGTAGCGCAAGCTTTCCAACGACACCAAGATCGCCGAAATCCGACGTTAGGAGCTACGTCTACCGTGCGCGCGAAAGTTGACGAAAATAAGGAAAATATGCTAAAAATCCGACGCGTTTTTCCTTCTGGCTCGCTGCGATTTGATCCACAAGCTCAGGTAAGTAAGAAAAACTACAACTCCGGCTACGAGACGCAACTCTCGGTTCACTAGTAGCATCCCCCGTTTGGCCGGAATCTTCGTCGGAAAAATGCGAAAAAACGGCTCGGGTGACCCGACTTCCGGGGGCCATAACTTTTCCGTTTGAACTTCGATTCGCGCGAACTTTATATCGTTGGAAAGTAGACTTCTCAAGATTTCCAATGGTACCCCACATGACCCATTTTGAGTACTAGAAGGTCTCCAAATGCTGACCTGAAAATCGAGTCAGAAAACTGTACAGGCGCGCAAATTGAGGAAGATTCGTCGGAGGGGCCGCGTGGCAGATAAGATCGCCACATGGCAGCTGCACGCGTGGCGCAGCTTCACCATGCGCCTTGTGGCATGAAGCTAAGCCACACGTGTGGCGCAACACCAAGCCACGCGAACTTCGGCTATAAATCAAACCCCCCTCCCCCCATTTCTAAAGGCTTAGCTCGAGTTCCTAGGCAGTTTAAGCTTAGTTTTTAGGCAGAAACAAGGGTGAGGGTTTTTCTTGGGGGTTTTGGTTTAGTTTTAGTTAGAGTGAGAAACACCTACTTAGGTAATCTCTCCCTCTACCCCTCCAACCTCTTCTCACCCCTCTCTTCACTCATACACTCATCCATTTCCACTATTTTCTTCTCATTTCATGGAAGTGACTAGTGATGATCCCATAATGGGAAGGGATTCACAAGGATCCATGTTCGTTTATTGCTTTATTTATGTGCTTTAAATTTGTTTATTGCTTTATTTATATGTTTTAAGTTCATTTATTGCTTTCCATTATTGCTTTATGCTTTAAATTTATTTATTGCTTTCCATTATTGCTTTAAATACATTTATCGCTTTCCGCAACGCTTTAAATACGTTTATCGCTTTCATTTACATTTACTACGTTATTGTGATTATCCCCTCTCCCCGTGTAATTTGGGCGTGAAAATCTTTAGCGGTTTTGGCGGATTATGTAAGCTCTCTACGAGGCATTAACAACCATGTAAACCCGCAAGACATTGGATCCATGAACACACCCCCCATGATTAAATTCCGTCATTTCATTATTTACTACATTGTGAATATTGTTTATTTCTCCCCCTTTTTTCCTTTGTGATTTGGGCGTGAAAATCTCGATTGGTCGTGGTGGATTATGTAAGACCTTAATAAGGCATTAACAATCACGTAATTCCATAAGGCATTGGATCCACGAAAATCTCTTGCTCTAAATCCCATTATGCTTAAATACATTTATTGCTTTCCATTATGCATTAAATATATTTATTGATTTTATTTCATTATTTACTACGTTGTGAATATTGTTTATTTCTCCCCCTTTCCCCTTTGTGATTTGGGCATGAAAATCCCGATTGGTAGTGGCGGATTATGTAAAACCTCCACGAGGGCATTAACAACCACAAAATTCCATAAGGCATTAGACCCACAAAAATTTCTTGCTTTAAATTCTGTCATTTACATTATTTGCTACGTTATTGTGAATATTGTTTATCCACCCCCATTTTCCCTTTGTAATTTGGTCGTGAAAATCCCGACCGGTATTGGAGGTTTAGGTAAGTCTTTCAATAGCACTAAACCCCATATAAATCCACGAGGTATTGGACCCGTAAGATTCTCGACATTCCTTTAAAATGATTTTTCACTCATATAAGTCCTATTCGATCTCGGAGGACTAGGTAAGTCTTTCAATAGCACTAATCCTTCGTGTAATCCCGAGAGGCATTGAACCCTTTTCTCTAAATTGTTCTATTTTATTCATGTAAATCTTAAGGTGGTACCGGAAATTTGAGTAAGTCTTTCGATAGCATTGAAATCCTGGTCCTACGAGGTCTTGACACTTTCCTTAAATCCCCTCATATTGTCATAAATTACTACTTGTCATTTTGATTAAGCGTTGTATTTATATCATAATACTTGTCATTTTCATCACACTATGTTCATCCCACATTTGTGCTTGTGATTAACGCGCTGCAAACATGTCGTGATCATTTGATTGAATTGCATTTCATGATTAATGTGCTGCAAACATGCCATAAGTCATTCTATATTTAAACTTGTGATTAATGTGCTGCAAACATGCCATGATTACTCGCTTGAACTGTTTCTTTTATGATTAATGTGCTGCAAAGATGCCACGATCATTCCATACTTGTTGTCTTAGTAATTTATGTGCTGCAAACATGCTGTGATTACTTGCTTAGATGTTTATTCGCTTTGATATAAATGTGATTAAAATACACTTTGCCATGAAAACTTTAAAAAGAGTAAACATGATAATGTGGGCGTTACAAACGAAATTGGTGCAACCTAAGAGCTATGGCTTAACCTGGCATTGGGACACCATGGTATAAGTCCTTTACGCATCGATGTGGATGGCCGTAGACACGTTGTAAGGGATTCTACACGTTCTAACTCCCACAAGATCATGGTCTAAAATTCCCCAAAGTGTGAATTAATCATTCAAAACCCCGTCATTTGACAGACCGCTTTATTCTTGGAGATCAAGGGTAAAGAGATCCCGAATATGGCACCAAAAACATAATTGTTTGTCCCGGCACTCGATGTTAGGATTTCAAGTGCATCCTACCATCGAACTGCCCGGAACCATAAAAAATACAAAGATAAGGGAAGGTGAAAT
This sequence comes from Fagus sylvatica, assembly GCA_907173295.1. Lineage (NCBI taxonomy): Eukaryota > Viridiplantae > Streptophyta > Magnoliopsida > Fagales > Fagaceae > Fagus > Fagus sylvatica. The sequence goes on along the minus strand of OU015761.1, from coordinate 57,654,907 downwards.
AAGGAGTCTAAACAAAACCGAATAAAGTCAAAATTGCGTTTGCCATTCTTGGTATATTGCATGACGGAAATTGGGACATTTGTACATAATTAAAACCAACAAACCTAGGCTTAGCAAACATAAGGGAACACTAGAAGGGATGTAACCGTTTCTTTTAACGGACGTCATGGGGTGCCTAACACCTTGCCCACACATAAGTAAACCCCCGAACCCATCTTTGGTTCAAGACCATTCTTTTAAAATGTCTAAACAAGATAAAATCTATTAGACATAGGTGCCCAATCACACCTCAAATTTCCCATGATTGGTGGTGACTCCAAATTTGTGCTCACCCGCACACACACATGTGTTCCCACATACACACACACAACACACATCTCGAAATGAAAAAGATGACTCGCCTAAATGGGGGTCGGGATTAGGAAAAAGAAAGTTAGGAATTTTTTCCGATGTCGACAGTTAGCTTCTGAAAAAGCTCTCAGAAGGGTGGTAGTAAGGTCGGAGATTCAAACCAAACGTAGAGAGCTGGAGCCATCATCTCGACACCATAGGAAGCCAAAAACAGTTCGGGAACCTAAAAGAATTGAAGCCAATAACAACATGTCTTCAACTGACCGAACTGTTGACGAAAAGAGCTTCGATACGGTGGAAGCATTGAAGCGCTAAGTCCAAGACTTGAAGAGGAAATTGTAGGAAAATACCCAGGGTTCGCGTAAATTGGAACACTCCAGTAGGCTGAAAACTAGAAGTAAGCCTAGCCGATCCTTATCAACACAAAGTTCGGACACATTAGCCTCCGAATCCGGAGAAAAAGAAAGCTCAGATGGGAGGAAACGGCCGGGAAGGAGTTCAGGCAGAGGATCCAAAGGCAATTGGTCCAAAGCTCCTGTGTCAACAAAGCAATTATACCGAGCCAGAAGAGGGCAGTATAAGGTTTGGAAGGCCCTTCATCAAATCTCCAACTCACCTTTTTCTAAGGAGATCAAGAGAGCTCGGTTGACTGGCAAATTCCCCCCCCCCCCCGGAAATGTACGATGGCAGGGCCGACCCTGTAGGACACATTAGCCATTTCAGGCAGAGCATGACACTCCACCTTAACAATGACGCCCTAATGTACTGCATGCTCCCATCAAGTTTAGGGCCAGTTTCACTCAGGTGGTTCAATCGCCTTGAGCACTCCTCAATACATTCATGGGATGAAATGGCAAAGGCATTCACTTCGCGATTTATCATAAACAGCCGGAAACCAAGGGAGTTAGATTCCCTTCTATCAATGAGCATGAAAGACTCGGAATCCTTGAAGAGTTATTCCTCCAGATATTGGGAGATATATAACAAGATGGATAGGTGCACCGAAGAGATAGTTGTCAAAACCTTCAAATTAGGTTTGGACCCGGACTCCGAATTAAGGCAAAATCTCACTAGGAGACCGGCCAAAAGTATGAGGGATCTCATGTCCCAAATTGAGCAACTTGTGCGGGTGGAAGATGACTGAATGAGAACAGGAGCAATGCCAGTTCAAAATCGACCTCTAAAAAGCCCACATATGTAGAGCTGAGGAAGCCCGAACCCCCCATAAAAAACCAAAGACATTTTCCACAACCCCAGAATTTGGGCAAAATACACCCGATCTTCAACGAGCTGATCTACCGAATCATGGTAGAGTTTAAGAACTCTTGGCCAGCTCCCCTTGGTGGAGATCTATCGTGGAGATACCAGAACAAATACTGTACTTACCATAGCGAGAAGGGACACATGACTGAAAAATGTTTTTCCTTAAAGCAACATCTGGACTAGCTGGTGAAAGAAGGACACTTGCGTCGTTATCTAAGCGACGGTCAAAAGCAGCATCTCACAAGTGAACCTAGGATCACCTATAATACAAAACCCCCTACCAGGGTTATAGAGATGATCCACACATCACGACCGAGCGGTTAGTCTCATGATCAACTTAGGTCCGATTTAAGAAAGGCGCAACACCTGCGAGAGGTCTTCCATGTGGCTGAGGGCTGGGTCATCTCCAAAAAGCCTAGAAAAGATCTCTTAACCAGCAAACAATAGATATTCTTCTCTGAAGAAGATCTGAGGGACGTCCAGACCCCACACAACGATCCCTTGGTCATCAAATTGAGAATTGGAGACTCAGATGTCAAAAGTACTGGTAGACCAGGGAAGCTGTTTAGAGATTATGTATCCCGATCTATTCCACGGTCTCGACCTTAAACAATCTAATTTGCAGCCATATGACACCTTATTGGTGGGATTTTCGAGAGAGAGCATCCAACCAAGGGGGAAAATCATGTTAACTGTTCATATGGGCCCAATCAGTCTGGAAACAGAGTTTTTGGTAATGGATGTATCTTCACCATACACGGCGATTATGGGTCGACGCTGGTTGCATAAATTAAAGGCCGTACCCTCTTCTCTTCACCAAAAGCTCCATTTTCCAACAGACTATGGAGTTATGGAGATTAAAGGTGACCAGGTTGCCTCCAAGCAATGTATCATGGCCGCCATTAAACAAAATCTTCTAGGGGCGAAGCAGAAAGGGAAGGTTATGGCCTGAATGTTTCAAGGGTTTATAGCAGTTAGAAGAAGGGGAAGACGTCCGCCCAAAAAGGCCCCATGAACCATTTGAGACTTGTGAAGAGTTAGAGTCAGTCCTTTTTCTTCGGACCTAAGAGAAGTATTTCCAAGTTGGGCGTGGTTTGGATGCAAGCGAACGATCCGAACTCATAATTTGTCTAGTGAGCAACTTGGACATCTTTGCTTGGGATCCATATTAAGTTCCAGAAGTAGACCCAAATTTTATTCAACATCAACTTAATGTGGACCCCCAATCCAAGCCCGTACAACAAAAAGCAAGACGAGTAGCTCTGATACATGCCGAGGCTGTTCAACAAGAAGTGGAAAAATTGTTACGAGCGAGCGCCATAAGGGAACTTCATTACCTAACATGGCTATCAAACACGGTGGTGGTGAAGAAAAAGAATGGAAAATGGAAAGTACCGATTTAAACCAAGTCTGTCCTAAGGACCCTTTTAAGTTACCAAAAATTGACCTTTTTGTAGATGCAACTACTTGACATAACCGAATGAGTTTCCTTGATGCTTTTCAGGGTTACCATCAAGTCGCATTATCTCCTGAAGACCGAGAGAAGACCGCCTTCATAACCTCTCTCAGGATTTATTGCTATAAGGTGATGTCGTTCGGCCTAAAAAATGCTGGAGCAACTTATTAGCGGATGGTGACAAAAATGTTCAAAGATTTAATAGGAAAAACAATGGAGATTTAAATTGACGACATGGTCGTAAAAAGCAAGCTGTCATAAACTCACCTGGGAGTAGGGGTGTAATCGGTGAGGTACGGTGTGGTTTTCTCCAGAATTTTGCACCTACACCTTATAGTGCTGTTTTCCTATTACACGCACCTGCACTTGCACCTATTAAGATTGGTTTTTGGCACATTGCGGTTTGATACGGTGCAATGTAGGTGTGGTCTTGCGGTTCGGGCTAGACTCATTTGGGTCGGATTGGGCCAACCCAAATGTCAATTTTAATCTAAAAAATTCATCTTTACAACAACTCAAAAATTTGGCTAACTATAGCATATAAATATAAATCATAGTTTCCAATCTCAACCTGAATATTTAAGAAAAAAAAAAATTATAACATACATATCTACAAGTCTTCCACAAAAAAAAAAAAAAAAAAAAAAAAAAATTGTCTACTACTTTAAAGTTTAAATAACAACCCAATAACAAATGGTATACTTCCAAAAAAACATAATAAAAACTAAGATAACATGTTGTATCCTTTATTCTTGTAGCAAGCACATTCCATTCAATCTCCAACTCCAAGGCTCCCAACTTCATTCAAACATCAGTATTAACCTTAGGTAATTCTAGGAAAAAAGAAAAAGAAAAAAAGAAATGTTAGTAAATAAATAAACAAGTAAAAAAATAAACTCATAGAGAATTGCACATATAGATATAGCATAAATAAATTACCCAATTCAAGCTCTTCATCAATACTTTGCACTTCGTCCATGGCTTCCCAAAGTTGACTGGTGAAGATGTGCTTCTTAACCAATTTTGACAAAAAATAAGAATGGTTAAAGGAGACAATGAACTCCTAAAAAAATCCAAAACACAACCTCCTATGCTAAAGGCTGCTTAGATGCAACAGTAGACATCGGAACTGCCATGACATCTCGTGCTACATGGGAAAGGATTTTATATTTGGAGGAATTCACCCTCCACCAACCCAAAATATCAAAACCCAAAGCACATGGTGGCTCACTTGCTTCCAAAAGATACTGGTCCACCTCAGTTTTGCATTCACCATTATCCTCTTGAGCCAAGTGGTGTTGGAACTCCTCAACAGCTGACTTCCATGGATCATGTGTATCACTAGCACTTGACATAGAGCTTGAAGCAACATCAGAAGTCATACAACTACCACTGCCACTAGCACTAACACTAGCACTTGCGGATGCTGTTTCAAATTCAATTGCATAATAAGCGTACAACCTATCTATAGCTCCCCTCACCTTCTCAACCATACTCTCTACCTTTGGTTTAGCATACCATTTATTGAACCAATAAACAATATATTTCATCTTGTATCTTGGATCAAGTACAACAGCTACAAACAACAACAAAATCATCCTCTCAATATTTCTCCAATATTTCTCATATTTCATCTTCATACCTTCAACCATTCTCTTCAAGAGAGAATCACCATCAAGATTGCACAATTTATACAATTCATTTTGAATGCCCACAAGCTCATGAAAATAAGAATTAGAAGTAACAATTAATGATCCAGAGAAATGTAAAGTTGCTTCATAAAAAAGTCTAAGAAACTTGCAAAGTAACCTAGCATTTTCCCAATCAAGAGAGCGGGGAGGACCTTTGGGCTTTTTCCCATTTCCATTAGGTTCTTCGAAATAATTCATGTATTGCTCATCATCAATGACCATCCTATCAAAAGCTCTCCCAAACTTCTCAGCCTCCTCTAGCATAAGATAAGTGGAATTCCACCTGGTAGGAACATCCAATGAAAGCAAACTCTTACTCTGAATGTTTGCATCCTTAACAGCTTCTAAGAATTTTTCAAACCTTTTTGGAGATGATTTCGCATACCGCACTACATTTCTCACCTTAGCAATAGACTCATGGATGTCTTTCAATCCATCTAGCACAATTAGATTCAATATATGTGCACAACATCTATTGTGCAAGAACTCACATCCCACAATGCAACTCTCCTTCATTTCATCTTTCTCCTCAAATAATCAATAGCCATATCATTGGAGCTTGCATTATCAATTGTAATTGTTAAGACAATATCTATACCTCACTTTCGTCAACAGTAGAAACCCCTTTCTCTTTGGCTTAAAGTTCAGAGGCAGTCATCCTATTAGAGATTGGTCTGCCCACCCTGAGGACGTCTGAATTGGACCCTGTGCAAAAAAACTTAGCACAATCTCAAGCTCTAGATTTACTTGATGAAAGAAGGGAACAAGCCCTAATCAGACTAGGTTCCTATCAACATCAATTAAGGAAAGACTACAACAAAAACGTGAGGCCGAGATCTTTTCAACAAAGGGATTTAGTTTTGAGAAAGGTTTTGTGGAGTACAAAAAATCCGACCAAAGGAAAGCTCGGCCCTAATTGGGAAGGACCTTATCGGGTTCGATTGCTCACGGGCACGGGTGCCTATAATTTAGAAGACTTGGATTCCATACCCCTACCTCGATCGTGGAATATCAGCAACCTTTTAAAATATTTCCACTAGCTTACCTTTTTTCCTTTTTCTTTTGTAAAAAAAAAAAAAAGGAAGGGGGAGGTTAGAAGGTGAAAAAAGAAAAAAGAAAAAACCCCCATTTGTAACCCAAAGAATCTCAATGAATGAAATTAAATTTTTGGAATGAATTTTTTCTTCTCTTCTTTCATTTTGTATCCAATCAGTTAAAGAACCCAACTTGACTTAGGTTTTGGTCAGCCTCTAAGGTTCCTAAGTTCTAAGGTCCAGATGACTGGCAAGTTCAAAAACCCAACTTAACTTAAAGATCGATCAACCTCTAAGGTTCCTAAGTGCTAAGGTACAGGATGAATGACAAGTTAAAGAACCCAACTTCACTTAGGCTTCGGTCAACCTTTAAAGTTCCTAAGTGCTAAGGTCCAGGATGACTGACAAGTTAAAAAACCCATCTTGACTTAAGCTTCGGTCAACCTTTAAGGTTCCTAAGTGCTAAGGTCCAGGATGACTGGCAAGTTAAAAAACCAAACTTGACTTAGGGTTTGGTCAACTTCTAAGGTTCCCAAGTGCTAAGGTCCAGGATGACTGGCAAGTTAAAGAATCCAACTTGACTTGGGTTTCGGTCAACCTAGGTTTCGGTCAACCTCTAAGGTTCCTAAGTGCTAAGGTCTAGGATGACTGGCAAGTTAAAGAACACAACTTGACTTAGGTTTCGGTCAACCTTTAAGGTTCCTAAGTGCTAAGGTCTAGAATGACTGGCAACTTAAAAAACAAAACCTGACTCAAATTTCGGTTAAATATCAAAGTAACTGGCAAAGTTTCTTTTAAAACTTGAGGAAAAAGAGCAAGGTCATAGTTCGGCCCAAAACAAAAACATCATACATAAAAAAAAAAAATATATATATATATATATAAATGAGGCGAGATAAAGAATTCCTAGTGATAAAATAGAATTCGGTTGGTCTAAGACATTGCAAACATAAAGACGTGTAATGTGAGAAAAAACGGGTTGAGTTAGAATTCGGTCTAAAAATAAGAAGACAGTGGAAGAGTTGATCTAAAGTAATAATCACTTGAAAAAAAAAATTATTATTATTATTATACAAAAACAAATTGTTTCTTTTCCCCCCTTCTTATGAAGGAAATAGGGAACGACCCAAAATGATTGTTTATACAAATATGATAATTAAGAATTGTTAAATTTCTACAATGTCTTCTTCTTCAGTGGCATCTTCGTCTGCCCCCTCATTAACATCCTCCATTAGAACTTGCTCAGGGTCTTGAGGGTCTTCAGCAGCAGTCTCTTCAGTTTCCTCGGTCGGTGCTACTTCATAGAGCCGGAGCTTTCGACCCATGTTATACAAGTCCGAAGCATCATCAACCCCAGCTTGATCAAGAGTCGAATCCCAACCTCGAAGAAAACACGAGTTGCACTCCTTCGTGAGCTAAGACTTGGTTGCTTCATCAAAGCCTTGGTCATAATAGGCTTGACCAGCATCTTCAGTTTTCTTAACTTCCGCCCGAGCAGCCTTTAGATCAGCTAGGAGTTTCTGGTTTTCAACACGAAGCTCATAGACTCTGTTGAATTCATCGTCATACTTTGCCTTGAGCTCCCTCACTTGATGTTCAGTTGTCATCAACCCAGCTTCGGCACTCTTGTGCTGACTTTCGGTAGCGTGGATTTTGGTCAAAGCTGTCT
>OU015761.1:57624707-57647343 GCA_907173295.1 Fagus sylvatica | reverse complement strand
CTCAAATCCCCTACTTCTCTCTCATAATCCCCCAATACTGAATTGAACGGATTGGAAGCAAATCTGTGATATATGTATGATCTCAGTTTTGCGTTAATGGAGAGAGTAGTAGATCTGTCAGATCAAGTGATGCTTGTTGAGTTGTCGATCCCTACAGATTGAAGAAGTCTAAGCTAGATTTCAATGCTTAACTTTTATGTATATTGGAGAGTTGGTTTAATGCTTAATTTGATTGCAATGTTAAGAGCAGGGTTTGGCTTTTGTTTGCAATGTTTCATGTGGGTTTTGACTCTGGGTTAGCATATTTTCTATGTATATTTTACAAGCACTTTGGGTTAGCATACTTTTTTACCCTCTGCTAGGTTGGTGTGGAAGCAGGGCCGATCCTGAGTTTTGGGTTGTCCAAACCCGTCCCGATTTTGGTTGTCCACTTATTATTCAATTTAAAAAAATAATAATAAATAATTTTTTTTATATGTAAAATCAAGGTTACGTTACACTATAAATATTAAACTAATTGCACTACTTTTTATAAACAATTAATTAACATTACTGTAAAATTATTGTAAAAATACTGTATAAATGACTTTATTGAATAATTAAATCAAGACTACAAGTGAACAACTCTAGAAATTGAAACAACAATTGACAGCAATTGACCGTGAGAAAAAGATTAAAAAAATGGAGAAAGTGGGTGACAAGACAAGACAAAGCAACCAATGCAAATTTGACAACACACACATGTAGAAGTAGTTTAATAGAAAAATAAAAATTAAGAAAGATAGGAAAGCAAATCACGTGGGACTGTGGGAGACAGTGAGTCTAGAAAAGTAAATAAAGGCATTATGCTCAGTTTTTAACTGAGCCATAGAGAAACCCAGAACACACAGAAAAAATAGAAGAAGACGAAGAAGAGGCGCACTGATAAGGACGACTTTAACGTTCTCTTGGCATGTTTTACTGGCGAGATCTATTGCCTTTGAAGGATGTTTTATTTTTATTTTTTTCTTCTATATACTATTTTTTTTTTCTCCCTATGGTTGCCCCATGGAGGGGGGTTACCCTAGCCCAAAGTCTTACTGGGCTTACCTCAGGGCCGGCCCTGGTTCTTAGTGTAGGTGGGATTCGAACCTAGGTCCTTTGCTCGACGACAAGTGACCTTATCACTTTACTAGTTAGGCTAATTGAACCCACAAGTCAATTTAATGATTTATGTCTCTTTGTTTTATTTTTTGTCCTCATGTGCATTTAGGCTTACTAACATAATAAGAACCTGAACTTAAGACTTACGAGTCAATCCCAATTCTATGATAGTTATAGTAAATAGGTTGGGTTAACTAATGAAAACAAAATTAAATTAAATTAGTTTTATCCTCTCTACAAATTAGTATTATCTTCAAGAAATTGAAATAAAATTAAGATTTTAAAAAAGAAGCCCATGTTAAGTTTCTTATTGTTTTTTTATTTAATTTGTGGGGTTTGTGGCATGGGATTGTTTGTTTGTTGGGTTTAAAATCAAATTGGATTTTGTGTTTATTTTATGTTGTTTATTTTCATTTAAAATCAAGTGCTCTTTTTTGTTCTTTGGAATTATAACAGGTTCTAACAACTTTTCAAAATTATTAATCAGAATTGAGATTCTTTTTTTAGATTTTTTTTATTATAGTTTCTTATTAACATTATGATGTTCATGCAGAATTAAAAAGCTTATATATATATAATTTCTGTGCATCGCACGGGTTTGCGACTAATGTAATATAACACATGTTTAAACAATGTGCTTTATATTGCACTAAATATTGATTTCATAACCTCAAAGTATTGGTAGATAGCAGTTGGAGGATGTCAAGGAGGATCATGAGCTTAATTCTTATGAGAATCCTAAAAGTAGGACAGTCCCCGAACAAAGAGAAAGTCTTATGTCTCGGGTGGTAGAGGCTCTTGTGGATTATGTATGTGGTTTCCCAATTCAAACAAAGACAGTTGAGGGACTATTACTATATGATGTACAGCATTACACATGATGTACTTGGTTTACATAAGCAATACAATTTTTACATTTACATTATATTACACTTGCTTTCCCTAATAATGACAAAGGTAGTACAATAATAATCACAACCTAAGAAGCACGGATACTACAAAACCCATGGCATATCCATGTCAAATAAGTTGGGAACACTCCTGAATTGGGAGAAAAAAATATATAGAGGATTATAATCTTTGATAACACTTGAGATTTGGTAAGTCCATGAGCATGATCGAGTTAACTTTGTAGAACAAAAAGTCTTTTTCTTCTCTTGCTCTTGCAAGGATTTCTTCAATTTTTCGGCAGTTAATGACTTCTATTTCTTCTAACATTACAAGCAGTTTTGCTATGGATGGTGAAAACAAATATGTCAGACTGTTGCATCCCTTTACATCTAACAATCTCAGGTTTCCAAAGCTCATGATCCTTTCTGGACCACTCTTCCATATGTGCATCAGTTTTGGTAAATCATATAGTTCCTAGTTCTCTTAACTGATCAAGTACTGGTGCGATGTGACTTTCCTCAACATTTAGTTCCTCAAGTTGAAATATAACTCGAATTGAATCACAGCTCCAAAAATGAATGAATTCTAGATTCTTTAAGCACCTAATCATATTGGATGGAAAAAGAGACAATATCTCTAAAGGCTTGTCGTTATCAGTAGCTCTTTCATCCTTCCAAGTAACCTACAAATAAATCAAGTACTTTTAAAGAAATAAAATAATCAAAATAATTATTTATTTTAGATCCATCCAAATTATTTGGATATTCTAAAGATACATTTTGAAGTTCCCCAAGTAGTTTTGCAATAGATGGTGGGAATAAATATCTTCGATTAGGACACCAGCGTATGTCAATTGATGTTAGGTTTTGAAAGACCAGAATTCCTCGTGGAACATTCTTCCAAACGTATGTCAACTTCATTAAATACCCTAGATTTAAAGATTTCAATTGAGCAAGTACTGGGATTCTCTGGCGGTGATGGTCGACCATTAGTCCTTCAAGGTCAAATACCACTTCTATTGAATCATTATCTTGCATGTAAAGTTCTTCTAAATTCAGTGACCACAAAATGGTCTTGGATGAAAAGAATCTATAAGAGATTGGTCTTGATTCAGGAAAGGAGCCAGTATGATGTTGCTCATGCTGTATGTCTGTCATCTTGTCCTCTTTAGAAGTGCTCAGTTCATCAGTGTCAATCCTTCCAACTTGATGAATCCATTAATTTAATATGACATGATAAAAAAATTTCAACTTTTCTTGTTTTTATGTAAGAAGCCTCAAATCCATACCAGAGCTTGAAAAATTAATAAATTGAAAAACATAAAACAATGAGCCTTTAAATGGTTTAATTATCCAACAATTTATAAAATAATATAATCTTTCGTGCAGAGAGAGAATCATACCTTCTGATTTAAAGATGGTTGTGTTCCTTTAGCATGGCTAGTTTGGATAGGCTCAGTCGGATCCACGAATGTACAAAATCCAGTAAGCCTTGGTACTTGGGCTAGCTTCAAAAGCTTAAGCTGAGGAAACTTGATCGTATCAAATGCTTTCTCATCTTGTCCATGATATATCTCTTTTAAATTAGACAGATTTCCCAGTGTTAGTGACTCTAGGATTGGGAAGACAGCACATGGAGTCTGATTTGATGTGGCATCAATTATGTATTCTACATCTTCACTTTCACAAGCTCTTAGAACCTTCAAGCATGGAAGTCCCTCTCGGTCTAACTCATATAGAATGTTTTTTAAATCTGTTATTTCCATCAAATTTAAAATTTCAGATTTCACTTGCAGTTGACAAAGCAACCAACTCTCCGCAGTATCACTTGCATCAAGTCCTTGAAGGCTTGAAGTGTCAAATTGTTATTTAGTACAAAACCAGGGTTATTTGTGAAAACCATCCTTATAACCTTCTTCCTCACCTGCAAATATCTTAAATTTTAACATTTGATTTTTGAAGCGCAAGTCTTTTGGCAATAACTTGGTGTTTGATTTTGGTATACAAAGTTCTAAAGCCATCAGAGAAATTAGTTCAGTAAGGCTTGCGTTGGCTCCCTCTCTACTGCCTTCCATATGTTCCCAATTTACAAAGACTCCTCTCATGTACAACTCTTCTAGTCGATATAGACTCGATAGAAGACCATATGGGATTTGCCGATGAGTAGAGCATTGTGAGAGATCTAACAATTTTAAATGAGTAAGATTTCCTATTTCTCTTGGCAACTCCTTGATTTTAGAACCAAGAAAGCTAAGTATCTCTAGTTTCTCAAGTGTTTCAATTGCTGATACATCTTCTACCCCTCAAAACTCCAAATGCAATGATCGAAGGTTCTGAAGGACCTGAATTGATTTTGGTAGTGATGGAAAGAGCATACATCTTCATTTTGAGCATATTGGTTGGGAGTGTCTATGGAGTTTCTTTGCGGCATGATAGGTGCAGACCCTCAAGTTTGGGACACTCTAAGCCATCAAGATGCTTTTTCATTTCTAGAGAGAAAAGGGAAATTGCAACATAATTCTCATATGTATCCTTCTCTGGCCATCTTTCCATTTCCATCATCACTTTTTACCAGAAATCCACGTTCTTCTGCAATTGATATGGCAACATCCTGGACAACATTATGCATTGTCACACATTCTCTGTCATTGCCACCCAACAGTAGAAATGATCTTTTAAGATCCTTAACCATGGCATGGACTCTACTTCTTGCTTCTGCCACATTATCAATCTTTGCAAACAACCTTCGTCCAACTACAATTCTGACTAAATATTCAATGGGAAAAACATAATCTTTTGGACATAGACAACATAGCGAAAAGAATAACTTGGCTTCATCACTTTTTAAATAGTTATAACTGAACTCTATGCTGGAATAGACCTTTGTATGCAAACCGGGAATATATTTTGGGATAGGCTTTTTAAGTTGTTCAAGTGCAGCAATCCACTCATCCTTTGTTTTGTTTTCTAGAGCTCTTCCAACAGTTACAATAGCAACAGGTAAGCCCCCACATTCCTTTGCAACCTTTTTTGCTATTAGACGTAGGTCGGGAGTATCTGCACAATTACCTGCCATCTCTCTGAAAAGATTCCATGCTTCTTCTTCGAATAATAATTTGATTGGAACAATCTTCTGACTTCTTATTTGATTACTCTTAACAACCACACTTTTTTTTCTCTTTTTGATGAGAGAGTTAACAACAAACATAAAACATCAAATTTATCAATTTTGAATAGTCTGAAGCTAACTGAATTTAGAGTGTAAACTTTAGAAGATGATTAGTAAATTTTAAAGTTTAAAGTTTACAGAGGATGTTAGAAATCATCTGATTGCTTAGGGTGAAAAAGTGCAATTTAGTAGAAAAAAAAAATTCTAAAACAATCTCCTTGTTGGCTGAGTTATTGACAAATTGAGAATATGTAGTCTTTACTATTATATGGCCAATCTGACACTCAAGTAATTAAAACAAACATGGTAATGTAAAAAAATAAAAAAGTGAAGTGTCTTAAAGGTAAATAAAACACCTCGGTTGACCCCAGCCCAACCCACGAAGACCTAGATCGAAAGCTTTGGTCTGTTTGTTTGTGAGATCTTCAAAAAAATTAAAAAATTATAAGATCATCGAGAGGATAAACTAGCATGAACATGAGTGCATTTACTTAGCATTTAAGTACGAAGATAAATGTATGGCATTCACATATAGAACTCATGTAATACAATCATTGGGTCTCACCCATGAAAGATTGCACATTGACAAATACAATAAGAATATTATCACACATAACAGTACTCTATGAATAGATATACAAACAACATATATCCAGCTAGTCATACCACAAAATGAAAATAATATACGGCCCAAGAGTTCGGAATGAGCATAAGCTTTAGATGTGTTTCCCTTATGCTATGTGGCAATGTTTCTTTCTACATATATACGCCAACAATATCATATTCCCTTTACCAACTTGAAGCTGAACAGCATGCACGTTGATACTGCCTGTTGTCATAGTTATATACAAGAAGAGACACATTAGAATCTCTCAATTGAATTTAAACAGTGCTCTTTTTTAAAGATTTCAACCTAATTTCTAGAATGTAATGTTTTTGTCCAATAATAAATGCAAATTAGATAATTGATTCAGGTGGACAGAACAATGAATCCAAGGCCTTTGAAACTATCATCAATATTATACACAAGAAATTTGTGCAAAAGGCCTCATCCGGGTCCCAAAGAACACAATTATTAGGCCTCACGGTTTTGTTTCTACTTGGGGCTTCGTTAGGCCCACAGGTAAAAGGCCTCACAACTTTGTTTCTATCAAAGGCTTTGCTAGGCCCACAAGTAAAAGGCCTCACAACTTTGTTTCTATTAGGGGCTTCGTTAAGCCCACAAGTGACCACACAACTTTGTTTCTACCAGGGGCATCGTTAGGCCCACAAGTAAAACTTCTCATGACAATGCGTCACAAAGACGCAATGGTCGCCAAAAGGATGGAGTGCCAAGATACCAATATCACTAAGACTTTTGGCATCTGGCTAGGTAATCACTGGGTACTCACAGATGTCACAACACATAGGTAAAACATAAAGAGCTCACAGGTTTAGTATAATCAAATTCATAGTATATTTCCAAGTAGTTTCATAAAATTTTCACTATCCAAGATTTCCACAAAGTTCACAAAGTTTCCAAAATAAGATTTTTCTATCAAATTTCACAAATAACATAAGCCAAAGATAAAACATCTTTAGAATTTCCAATTAATCCAATAAATTCATGAAATCCATTATTAAATCAAAGATTATCTTTTCCATGCTAACAAATCATGCATTTCCCCAAATATGAAATGTAATGCATCTTTCCATGCTCCATGCATTTTCTCATAAATTATTAAATACTAATATTAATACACAATAACTTTTAGGAAAAGTATACTTCCACAATAATTTTCCAAAACGTGTTTACTTGAAAACAATTTTCATATGCAATTATGATTATTTTTTAAAAATTCCATTAAGAAGCTACTTATCTCGCAAGATCAACCAATTTACCTCAAGCTGGCTCTACACAAGCTAGTCAATCCATCACCAAGTAACTTGGAACCTAAAAACATAGCATCAAGGCTCTAAGAATAATACCCATCACAAAGTAGACCACCACACTTTTCTCCATAAACCGATAAGATCTCCAAATATTCAAACCGAAGGGCCCTAAAGCCTAACTTGACTATCCTAAGATAGGGATCCATTCCCATTAGGAAGCAAAGAAGCATACAAGAAATCTCGAGCACCATAATGCTACCAAAACACACATGGAATCAAGCAATATCAAAACAGAGGTAGCAAGCATTTGTATTTCCTTTGGGTACTAAACAATGAAATCAAGCTACAATTAAAATCAAGCAAGTGATACACATATCAAAGAATATTCATATGGGATTTCAACTCAATCCAATCAATGACAGATTTGGGGTCCCAAGAGGAAAGTAAATATAGTTTTAATAGTAGTCCATTTATTGTAAAACTTGATTCAAGTAGTGTTCTATACACCCCATAGTATACAACCAAAAATCAAAAGTACTCAATCAATCACTCAAATAAACCCAAAGTATAAATCTTTAGATCATCATCAAAATATTCAACTAGTAACCCAATCAAATGAAAAACCCCAACTTTGATAGTTATTACTTTCAACATAATAAAACTCATACAAAGATTCAGCCACCACCCTACAAAACCAAGTTTCAAAATCCTCAAATGATAAGGAAAATTCGGATTTCAAAGAACCATTGCAACCCAAATCCTCCTAACCCTCCCAATCTATCAAGTATCCACCATAATAATCACATTATAACAAAACCCACAAAGAATCTCATAGAAGAAATTGGGAGGAAAGTTTGATTTTTACCTTGAGTTCATGGCATAAGAATCTAAAGACTTTGAAGATATTTTCGATTAGCCGGCCGGAAAACAATGACTGGAGGAGAGAGAGAGTCGATGGAGGTTTGATAGGAGAAGACTTTGACCACATAACAAATATATCTTGTTTTCGAATTTACAAAAATACCCCCAATAAATTTATAAGTAGTTTAACTGCTGGGTTGTTACAGTTTCGTCATCGCTGGTCTCAGTTTCCTGTACCAATAAAAAACATATATGTAAAGTAAAATCATATTTGCAAGCGGAAAGAATGAAAGTTGGTGTGGGACTAGTATAGGTGTTGCTATATATAAATATTGATTCCAAGTAGGTTGTTACTTTCGTCATCGCTGGTATCAGTTTGCTTTTGTTGTGGTGTTTTATGATCCACCTTAGGTCCCTGCACAAATAAAAACTATGTATGTAATTTAAGAAAATCATATTTGCAAGTGGAAAATTGACAATTGCTATGTGTAGTAAGTGCTGCTACAAATACTTATAGTAAGTGGAAAAATTAGTGTTTGTCAAAACATTTTCTTGGTAAAGGAAAATTTTAATTTTTTTCTTTTGCTTTTCCCTTCTTTAAAAAATAAAAATGTGATAATTTTTTTGGTTATTAATAAACTGAATTGGTATACAAAGGGGTCAAATTCTCCAATTAAGGAGAGATTTGATATGAGAATGTGTCATACCTTTCCTTTGAATATGTGTTCTATGGTGGCATTGAGGTCTCCCTTCCACTGACACGTTTTGTATTCGTCGTCTTCGTATACTCTTTCCAACTGAGGTGTCAATAGTTTAGTAGGAACAAACGTCCTTAAAGTAGGGCAACTCTCTACCCTCATTTTCTTCAGGGATGGCCACCCAAAAGCATTGGCTTCATTACAAAAACACTCAAGATTTGGTAAATTGTCGAGAACGATTAAGTTAACTTTCTCGAACGAAACACTTTCTTTTTCTTCTCCTTCTTCTCTTGCTCTTGCAAGGATTTCTTCAATTTTTTGGCAGTCAATAACTTGTATTTCCTCTAACATTACAAGCAGTTTGGCTATGGATGGTGAGAACAAATATGTCAGACTGTTGCATTCCCGTACTTCTAACAATCTCAAGTTTTCAAAGCCCATGATCCTTTCTGGACCCTTCTTCCATATGTGCATCATTTTTGGTAAGCCATTTAGTTTCAAGTCCCTTAACTGATTAAGTACTGATGCGACGTGATTTTCCTCAACATTTAGCTCCTCAAGTTGAAATATAGCTTCAATTGAATGACACTCTTCCAACTCAATCACTTCTAGATTCTTTAAGCACTCGATCATATTGGATGGAAAAAAAGACCATATCTCTAAAGGCTTGTCGACAACATTAGCTCTTTGATCCTTCAACTTAGTCAAAGTACCCTACAAAGAAATCAAGTATATATTTAAAGGACTAAAATAATCAAAATAATTATTTATTTTAGATCCATCCAAATTATTTGGACCATGAGCTCGGCAGCAAAACAAAACATATCCAAATTCTACACAAGAAAGATGGTATACAAAGAGTGTGTTTTTGTCATTAAAAATAATAAAATAATAAACCATTATTTGTCATATGCATACCTCTTTATTCACCGAGGAGCTTCCGTGGGATTTCTTGGTGGGGCACATATGGTCAGACAAATCCACTAGACCATAATTCCTACAATGTGGAACACACTCAAGCCATCGCCCAAGAAAACCAAGGGAACTCCGTATTGAGGAGGATCCAACTCCAGGCTCTTGGGGTCTTGAATCCAATCCCTTGATTTTCTTTTGCTTTCTTGGGCTCTGAATTTCTGAACCAAATGTTTTCAATTTGTGACAATAACTGACTCTGATCTCCTTCATGGATGGCCATTCAAAAGAATAAGCTTCAAAACAGAAACTCATGAGATTTGGCAGGGAAATTAATATGAAGGAACTAACTTTAGGGAACACGATCGTATCCGCTGCCTCCTCTTCTCCTTCTCTTTGGATGATGTTTTCCATCATGTCATTGGATTCCAAAAATAAATATCTTAGATTAGGACAATGGCCTACTTCAATTGATGTTAGGTTTTGAAAGCCCAAAATTCCTCGTGAAAAATTCTTCCACACATACATCAACTTAGATAATTTCTCTAGTCTTAAAGTTTTCAATTGAGCAAGTACATCGATTCTCTGGGATTGAAACATTAGTCCTTCAAGGTCAAATAGCACTTCTATTGAATCATTATCCCACATGTCAAGCATTCCTAAATTCGGTGACCAGAAAATTGTCTTGGATGAAAGGAATTTATTAGAGATTGGTCCTGATTGAGGAAAGGAGCCAGTATGATGTTGCTCATGTTGAAATTCTGTTATCACGTCCTGTTCAAAAGTGGTCATTTCATCAGTATCGATCTTTCCAATCTAATGAATCCATGCATTAAATTATTATGACATGATAATAAATTTTCAACTTTTCAAGTTCTCATGTAAGAAGCATCAAATCCATACCAGAGCTTGAAAAGTTAAAAATAAATAAAAATAAAAATTGATAAACCAATTTGAAAACATAAAACAATGAGCCTTTGGCATACCTCCTGATTTAAAATTGGTTGTGTTCCTTTAGCATGGCTAGGTTGGACAAGCTCAATCGGATCCACGAATGTACAAAAACCAATAAGCCTTGGCACATCGTATAGTTCCACATGCTTAAGTTGTGGAAACTTTATCATATCAAATGCTTTCTCATCTTGTCCTTCCTTAGAGAAAATTTCTTCCATGTCTGTACACCTTTCTATATATAACTCTTGGAGTTGAACCAAACCCTTCGCTATGGACAATGAAAAGACGTTCTTCAAACGGTAGCATGCATCTAGGTGAAGAGATGTTAGGTTGCCAAAACAAGCAAGCTGTGCACCACTGAAGGACCTCTCTGGGAATTGGCCATGATATATCTCTTTTAAATTAGACAAATCATCCAGTGTTAGTGACTCTAGGATAGGGAAGGCATCACGTGGAGTCTGATCTGATGTGGCATCGATTACATATTCTACATCTTCACTTCTATAAACTGTTAGAACCTTCAAGCATGGAAGATCCTCTTGGTGTAACTCATATAGAATGCTTTTTAAATCTTTTATATTCCTCAATTCTAAAATTTCAGATTTCTCTAACAGTTGACAAAGCAACCGACTCTCCTTAATATCACTTGCATCAACATCTCCAAGTGTCAATTTGTTATTAAGCAAATAACGAGGTGTACGCTCCCATCTACATATATGAAATTTTATCATTTGATTTTTAAAGTGCAAGTCTTTTGGCAATAACTTGGTGTTTGATTTTGATATAGAAAGCTTTAAAGCCATCAAATGGGACAGGGGAATTAGTTCAGCAAGGCTTGCGTTAGCTCCCTCAGAGTTGCTCGTAGGTTCCCAATTTACAGGGGCATTACTGATTACTCATGTAGAACTCTTCTAGTCGAGATAAACTCGATAGTAGACCATATGGAATTCGCTGAAGAGTAGAGCATTCTGAGAGATCTAACAACTTTAAATGACCAAGATTTCCTATTTCTCTTGGCAACTCCTTGATTTCAGAACCAAGAAAGCTAAGAATTTCTAAATTCCCAAGTGCTCCAATTGTTGACACATCTGCTAACACACAATACTCCAAATGCAGTGTCCGAAGGTTTTGAAGGACCTGGATTGATTGTGGTAGTGACGAAATGGACGTACCTCGCATAGACAAAACCTTTAGTTCTTTCATCCCTTGAAACAGATTGGCTGGGAGCGTCTGTGAAGAGTTTCTGCTGCATGATAATTGCAGAAGCTCAAGTTTCGGACACTTTATGCCATCAGGATGCCTTTTAAGTTCTCGAGAGACAAGGGAAATTGCAGCATAATGCCCATATGTATCTTTCTCTGGCCATTCTTCCATTTTATCGTCACATCTTACTAGAAAACCTTGTTTATCTGCTATTGATATGGCCACATCTCGTACAACATCATGCATTTTCACACATTCTTCTTTCGAGCTATCCAACAATAGAAATGATCTTTTAAGATTCTTAACCATTGCATGGACTTCAATTCTTGTTTCTACCACATTATTCCTCGCAAAAAACCTTCCTCCAACTCCATATCTGACTAAATATTCAATGGGAATATCATAATCTTCCGGAAAAAGACAACATAGCAAAAAGCATGACTTGGCTTCATAACTTTTTAAATAACTATAACTCAGCTCTATGCTAGAATAGACCTTTGAATCCAAACCTGGAATATGTTTTGGGATTGACATTTTAAGCTGTTGAAGTGCTGCAATCCACTCAACCTCGCTTTTGTTTTCAAGCGCTCTTCCAACTGTAACAATAGCAACAGGAAGACCTTCACATTCCTTTGCGACCTCTTTTGCTGTTGGACGTAGACCGGGAGTATCCACACAATCACCTGCCATCTCTCTGAAAAGATTCCATGCTTCTTCTTCAGATAATACTTTGATTGGAACAATCTTCTGACTTCTCATCTGATTGCAAGCTTCTTCACTTCGTGATGTCAACAAGATTTTGCATCTCTTGTATTGACCTCCATAAGGAATTCCTATATCCGTTAGATTAAGTGCTTCCCAAACATCATCCAGTATTACAAGGACACTCTTACTATCTTTTTTTTCTTTGATATCGACACTCTTATTATCTTTTTCTTCTTTGATATCGACACTCTCACTATCCCTTAGTCTTTCAAATAACTGATTTGCTCTTTCTTGTAAACTCTCTGTTTTTAGTTCCAAATGTAGCATATCCGCTATCTGACCTTGAATGTGTTTCACGTCTTGATTCTGGGACACCGCTGCCATCACATCTTCATCAAATAACTTAGCCTCTTTTGCCCTTTTCGCAACCTCTTTTGCCATTGTTGTTTTCCCAATCCCCCCCATACCGCATATGGAAATCATGTTGATGTTGTCGTCCCTTAGAGCCTCCAAAACTTCTTTCATTATTGATTTTCTTGATTCAAAATGCTTGAAAACTTCTGTGGATACTACTCCCAGTGGACGAGGAGAATAGGACACTTTATTAAAAAATGTTTGTTCTGCCTCCTTTAGTAGCCCATCAATTTCCAGAGTCTTCTTCTTAGCTTTCTTACTCAAGGAATAACGTGACTTCAGATTCAAGAACATCTTATCTTCAATATCAATGAATCTCTGCCGATCTTGACTTATTTTGTCTACCTTCTCTATCCACGTGTTAACCTCAGGTAAGATTTCCAGTCCGTTCCTTTTTTCCGCGTCAATCAATAATTGCAGCCCTTCTCTCTTGTCACCCAGCTTCTGAAATTGATCTTTGAGATTCTGGACGTTGCTATTTGGGTGAATCAAATAGCCAAACTGTTGTCCGATTGGCTCCACCAAGTATTCTCCAATTTTTGCTACAATTGAAATAACAATTTCCATATCTTTGTTTTGTTCTTTTGGACACTTTGAAAGAAAAGATGAAGTTTAAACTTTCAGTTATTCAAAACCAAGTTCGTAATGATGATCTCAATGAAGTGTACCTACAGATCATAAGAAAGTTGCCATTATCACCAAACGTTCTATAATGATTTTCTCTAATCCAAAAAAGAAAAAAACTTGAGATAAGTAAGTTGGTGCTATGTGCATTTAGAATTTGTATTAGAGAAGTTGAGTGTAGAACCATAGCCTTCACAAACAGATCGAATGACTAATTATTCTACACCCCACGAGTATATCCAATTGACAAATTATTTCATATTTTGCAATTTCCAATAAAAGTGGGTATCAGAGCCTCTAGCATTGCTCAGGGTTGGAAATAATTTATCTGCTTTTATTGTAGATGAATTTACCTACCATCATCGACACCAAACCAGTTGGTGATAAATGATAGTCAAGCCGGGGTCTTTCTTGGAATAGAATTTCATCATGTGAACCTTTTCTAAAGCCCATATATTTTTTGTTGATACGATTTCTATAAAAAAAACTTAATAATTTTCTATCGGATGTGTATTTGACAAACAACGTTTAGATTATATTTTCTCCTTACACTCTCATGCTTGATTTTCTTTTAAGATGGTCAAATATCATTAGTTATTTAATTTATAGAATCTTTAAATTTCAAGTTTTTGTTATTTTTTATTTTTGTATTTTAAAATTATACACAAAAGTGCCAAGAGATTTGTAGCTCACTGTCACCTCCTAATATTTCCAATCAAATCCCCCCTCCCCAAATATCAAATTATCAATAACAACAAAATTATATACAAAACATGAATTTATGAATCAAATGATAAATAAAATCCAATTCATACAAAATTTGGCATACGAACAACGATAAATTTTAATCTAACAACGGAATTTTAAAAATACTAATCCTAAATGTTACGTGTAGCATTAACAAATTAAGTGTTACACTATTTGTAACTTGACGTAGAATTTAAACCTTAAAACTTTTGGATTGTTGTCAATGTGACCTGAAATTAGGATCCGTCAACACTATGTTGTTTAAGTGTCTAGAAGGATGATGTTTTGCCAGCTTTTTCAATTTTTTATAATTTTCTAAACAAATAAATTTTAAAAAAGTGGTCACTTGACCTACCAAGCTACCACCCCTAAACCACTAGACTTCACTCATGCCTAAGTGCTATTGCCTTCTGCAACCAAAACTGATTCATGAAAAAAATTTTAAAATTCTATTAGAAAAGATTTTTAATATTTTGTAATCTTAAAATTATTAACCATGAACTTAAAATTTCTATTCAAGAAAATCTATAACTTGTGGCATGGTGTAATTGTATTCTATGACGTGTGTGGTGAATTCACTATCCAACTTGACTTAAATTTGACTACCACAATTCATTATCTAATGATCCTTATTGACAACACCATCTTAATGAACTTCTCAAGAAACTCTACGATTTCATTAACCTCTTAATCAACTTCTTGAAAAATATTATCATCAATCTTTGATATATTAACTTCTGAACGAACACCTAAAGTTATTTTCAAACCTTTGGGCACGTTTGGTACACTGTAATAGGTCATATAATGTAATAGCTATTCCTAAGGAATAACTATTCGGTTGTTTGATTACGTTTTCATTACAGGAATAGCTATTACTTAGGAATGACTATTCTTTAAAATGAGGAATAGTTAGGGTATGTTTGGTATGATGTAATGGTTATTACACTGTAATAGGAATCGGTATTACAAGGAATAAAAGAAGCTGTAATGTAATAATTATTACCATTCCTGTATTTGGTGACAACACATAAATAGAACCCTGAATATATATTCTATATTTTACTACAACATGATTAATATACGAGTATTGCTTATTATACGAGTATTAATAATTTTAAAACATTTTGGAGACTTAGATTTTGAATGTTATATATATAATATGTGTGTGTGTAGAGAGAGAGAGAGAGGCAATTAAAAAAAATGGAGACTTGTGTGTAGAGAGAGAAAGAGGGAGGCAATTTTTTCGTGAGAGTTGTCTTTATATGCTCACTATTGGGACAAGAATTTTTTTTTTTTTATTTAAATTAAAAAAAAAAATTTAGACAAGAACCCTTTTATTAAGTTGGAGCTAAAGCGCCCCTTTGAATGTTTTGAGACATTTGTGGGGGGGACATAGTTTAGATACAAACCAGTTTGTAGCCTAAGGTTACAAACCAAATTATGTAGCAACTCATAAGACCATCCACAACTAGTTTGTAACTAAACTCTGTCCTTTGTAGGGCATGTTATAACCATGTTTCTACATTAATGTGACGAATGTTTTGGTTTCTTCCCCATGTCATAACTAATTCATATCTTGATCTTGCCCCATTAGGCACAATCTCATATTTTTGGAAATTGGCATACTACATAAACACATTGCCAACTCACTTCAAAATTGTATATTAAAGACGTGATTTATCTTCGCATTTTAAAGATGTGAGTTTAAAAAACGTTGTTTTCTCACATTATATTTCAATTAGAATGTGTTTTCCACTTTTAAATTAAAAATATTATTTCCTGCTAAATCACTTAAATTTGTATCGAATTCTCAAATTATTTTATGAACAGAGTTTGTCCACAAACCAGTTTGCAATCAGCTTACTATAAACCCACTATTTGACAACTTATAAGATCATCCATATGTATTATTAAATAGGTCATGTGACTAAAAGTGCACTTGGATGATCTTATTAGTTATCACATGGTGGGTTGTAACAAGTTGGCTACAAACAAGCTACGTGGTCTCGGCATTAATCAAGCTTAGAGTGTTGGTGTTTTTGTGAAGTTGCTCCAAGTATACTTCCAAGCCATTGAAGTAGTGTGAGACACGGTGGAGTCTGATGTAGAACGGACAGCTCAAGCTTTCCTTGAACAACTGGACCGTCACAAGTCAGCATGCAAGTTTGGAAAGCAGAAAGCATAAAGGCTCGAGTAGAAATCATTTTAGCGCCGAAAACGGAATTACTTGAAATTTAGTGACTTGATTGAAATCGATGCGAGGATCAAGGCTCATTGCCTTTGGCCATTAGCACCATAAGTTTTTGGGTGAATTCCTTTGTTTAGGCCTTTGATTAATCAAATTTGTCGTTTATAGTAATTTTCCTTTTGTTTGTAATTTTTAAATTAAAATTTAGAATAAGTTCTCGTTTGTTTTGGGATATTTCCTAGAGTTAGTAGGACTTGATTTTGCAATTAAATCACTTTTTCGGTTTTGGTAAATTTTCCTATTTCTAGCATAATTTTGTGCTTACCACAAATTAAGGGTTTCTAGAGTCTTCCTAATGGTCTTCTAGCAGCCTTAGGAATCCTTTACTATTTATATTGCTTGTCACCGTCAAGACAATTCAGATTTTGATTAATAATATTTTCAGAAGAGTTTTCTCACCATTTCTCTATTGGATTCTAGATTTTCTCCTTGTGAATTCAAGGAACCCCTAGTGGATTCCAGGGTTATTTTCTTGAGATAAACTTGTTCTACTTCTTGTGATTTTCTCCTGCGTCAGTTGGTATCAAAGCCTCGTCCTTACCCTAGTCTAATGGCAAATGCGCATGACAACAACGTTAATGAAGGAGTTGAAGGAGAGGCCCTTACCAAGGACGAGTTCCTTCAGTTTCATCAAGAAACATAGTGAGTTCAACAAGAAAAACACCAAGTACTATGTGATTTGAAGTAAGCAATCACTACCCTTCTTGCTAGGGAGCCAAACCACGATGGTAATGATCGGCATGACAACCATAATAAGCATATCCCACATGTTCATGGTCGTCGAGGAGGAGTCCATCTAAATAGACCTCTAGTCTTTGAGGAAGAAAGTAGTGAAGAAGATACCTACGCCCGAGACGTTTTTAGGAGAGATCATGATCAAGAAGGTCTTGCTTTTGGGAACCAAGAACGCAAAGACTATTGTATGAAGATGGATCTACCATCTTTCAACTGTCTTCTTCAAATTGAAGAGGTCCTAGATTGGATTATCAAAGTTGTCTATGAGGAAGAAAGCAGTGAAGAAGATACCTACGCCCGAGACGTTTTTGGGAGAGATCATGATCAAGGAGGTCTTGCTTTTGGGAACCAAGAACGCAAAGACTATTGTATGAAGATGGATCTACCATCTTTCAACTGTCATTTTCAAATTGAAGAGGTCCTAGATTGGATTATCAAAGTTGAGCGATGTTTAGAGTATAAGGAGATCCCGAAAGATAAGCGAGTGAAGCTGGTGGCCTATAAACTGAAGGGGTGGCATTAGCTTGGTGGGACAACCTACAATAGTGTCATACCTGCTAGATGAAGGCCCCCTATACGCATCTAGTGAAGAATGAGGAGTTTGATGGAAGGAAGATTTTTAGCACCAGATTACCAACAAGAGTTATTAAGATAGTATCAAGAGTGCAGGCTAGGGTATAGGACCACTGATTCCTACATAGAAGAATTTTACTGATTATTAACTCGCAACGATTTGACAGTCTGAAGATCAATAGATTTCTAGATTTATGAATGGGTTGTGTGTAGCAATTTGACACTCAATAAGGCTGTCTATCACCCTTGCTAAGAAAGTTGAATCCTAGCAAAATAGGTCAAGTATGAGGTCCCAATATTCTAATAGGAGTCCATTTGACTCTTTACACTCCACAACATGAAGAGGGAAGCAACCAGTGTCCTCACAACAATCATAGTTTGTGACCACCAAGGAGGTTCAGTAGTGGTGGTAGTCAGACAAAGGTAATGGCCACAGGTCCCACAGCGTGTCAAGGAGCAAGCACTAATCCGTATACCAGAGCTTTCAGAGATAAGTGTTACTGCTATGGTGAGCCAGGGCATCGATCAAGTACGTGCCCTAAAAGAACCATTGTAAATTTAATGGAACTAGTATTTGAAGAAGAGGAATTTGAGAAAGAAGAGGGTGATGTCGACCTTTACTTATATGACCCCAATGAGATCTGGGACAAGGAAGAAGGCGAGTTATTGGGGCGATCCCTAGTGATTCAAAAGTTATTGCTTGCACCAAAGTGAGGGGAGCCTAGTCAGTAACACAATACCTTTCGAGCACGGTGCACCATCAAAAAGGGTTTGTGACCTCATCATTGATAGTAGGAGCGAAGAGAACATAACTTCCAAGAGTCTGGTCACTAAACTGGGATTGAAGACGGAGACACATCCCGATCCATACAAAATAGGTTGGATCAAGAAGGGTACAGAAGTTAAGGTAACTAATATATGTTGAGTTACTTTTTCTATTAGAAGAATTATGTTGATCATGAGGTACTGCGTGATGTTGTCAAAATGGATGCATGCCACTTGATTCTTGGGAGGCCATGGCAGTATGATGTCAATGCTATACATAGAGGAAAATATAATGTTTATGTCTTCTATCAAAATGATTGGAAGATAGTCCTCTGTCTCATCAAAGAAGGCAGTGTAGCCAAAGCTTCAAAAACAAAGGGAAAGCCATCTATCTTCCTGGTTAACAATGAGGATTAGTTTGACAAAGAAGCCAAGGAATACAAGAAGATATTTGCATTGGTTCTTGCTGATGAAGTGCTCAAAATTTCCATTGAAGTTCCAGCAGCAATGCAACCATTGATCAAGGCGTTTGGAGAAATTTTTCTAGAAGAATTGCTTCCAGGACTACCACTAATGTGGGATATCCAACACTGCATTGATTTGGTCTTTGGAGCCAGTTTGCCCAACCTTCCCCATTACCAGATGAGTCTAAAGGAGTGGCAGATCCTAAACCAAGTCGATGGTTTACTTAGTAAATGATAGATCAGAGAGAGCATGAATCCTTGTGTGGTACCAGCCCTACCAATGCCATAGAAGGATGGAAGTTGGCATATGTGCATGGATAGTTGTGCCATCAACAAATTACAGTAAAGTACAGATTCCCAATATTGAAGTTGGATGATATGTTCGATATGTTATGCAGGTCTAAACTTCATTCAAAGCTTGATCTTAAAAGTGGGTATCATCAGATCTAAATTCAACCCCAGGATGAGTGGAAAATCGCGTTCAAGACCACAGAGGGACTTTATGAGTGGATGGTGATGCCATTCGGGCTATCCAACGCCCCGAGCACCTTCATGAGGCTCATGAATCAGGTCTTATTCATTAACAAGTTTGTAGTCTTCTATTTTGATGAAATTTTTATATACAATCAGACATAGTCAAAGCATTATGTGCATGTACGTGAGGTGTTAGAGGCTTTGTCACACAACAATTTCTATATCAACTCAAAGAAGTGCAGCTTCTTGACAGACAGACTGTTCTTCTTGGGGTACGTAGTTAGTGCTAAGGGGATCCATGTTGATGAAGACAAGGTTTGAGCTATTAGAGAATGACTAACCCCAGTAACAGTTAGTGATGTGCAAAGTTTCCACGGTTTAGAAACCTTCTACCAGAGGTTTGTTATATATTTTAGTAGTATAGTGGCCCCTATCACTGAATGGTTGAAGAAAGGGAAGTTCTCAGGGGAGAAGCAGCAAAAGAGAGTTTTGCACTTGTCAAAGAGAAACTGAGCACCACCCTAGTGTTAGCATTGCCTAATTTTGAGAAGCTCTTTCAAGTTGAATGTGATGCGTTAGTCGTCGGGATCGGTGTTGTACTTTCACAAGAAGGCAGACCAAAGGCCTTTTTTAGTGAGAAGTTATGCGAAGAATGACACGAGT
Source organism: Fagus sylvatica (assembly GCA_907173295.1). NCBI lineage: Eukaryota > Viridiplantae > Streptophyta > Magnoliopsida > Fagales > Fagaceae > Fagus > Fagus sylvatica. The sequence continues at coordinate 57,627,229 of OU015761.1, read as the reverse complement.
TGTCAGCATATAAGCTTGAGTTGTATGTCATGGTGCGAACTTTTAAGCATTGGGTGCACTTCTTGATCTTGAGCGAGTTTGTGATGTATACTGATCACCAAGCTCTAAAGTTCATCAACAACTAGACTGCTATCAACCAAATGCACGCTAGGTGGATCGCTTACATAGACCGCTTCTCTTTTTCATTAAAGCATAAATCTGGAGCTTCTAATAAGGTGGCAGGTGCTCTCAGCTGAAGAGCATCATTATTGGTGGCTTTGCATACAGAGCTAGTAGGTTTCGATTATCTCAAAGAGTCATATGAAGAGGATGATGATTTTGGGAAGATTGGGGGCAAAATACTGGTTTGGACATTCCTTTACCAGTTCCAAAGGCACCTTGGGAGGACCTATCCATGGACTTTATACTAGGCTTGCCTCGAACCCAGTGAGGTATGGATTCTTTTTTTGGGGTGGTTGACAGGTATTCAAAAATGGCGCATTTCATAGCTTGCAGAATGACTTTCGACGCCACATGGATAACCAATTTGTTCTTTAAGGAGGTGGTACATTTGCATGAAGTGCCCAAATCCATTACCTCTGATCAAGATAATAAGTTCCTCAGTCACTTCTGGAAGACTCTATGGAAGAAGTGTGATACTTCTTCGAATTACAACAACACTAGCCATCCTCAGACAAAAGTGGTCAACCAGACCTTAGGAAACCGTATCCTAATGCATCTCTAGCGAATTGCCTAAGCAATGGGATCCTGAATTGTCCTACGCAGAGTTTGCCTACGACAACACTATGAATTGAAGCATAGGGAGATCCTCATTTTCCAATGTCTATTGCGTACCTCCAAAACACGCTTTAGACTTTACCTGATCTCCCCGGCATGAACTTTGCAACAGAAAACATAGTCGATTGCATCTAGACTATGCAAGATGATGTATGACAACGACTTGAAGGCTAAAGCATCTAATGCCAAGTACAAGGAAGCAACTAACAAGAAAAGGCTTGAGAAGATCTTCAATGAAGGAGACTTGGTGTTGATATATCATTGAAAGGAACATTTTCCGACTGGTACTTACAACAAGCTGAAAGACAAAAAGTATGGGTCGTTTCAGATCATCAAGAAGATCAACAACAATGCTTGCATCGTTAAACTCCTACTAGATATGGGTATTTCATCTACATTTAATGTTGCTGATCTCTACGAATGTTATCCTTCAAATGAGCCAACTTGGTTTCGAGTTCCTTCCAAGTGGTGGGGACTGATGTAGAACGGACAACACAGACTTTCCTTGAAAACCGAGACCATCACATATTAGCACGCAAGTTTGAAAAGTAGAAAACATAAAGGTTTTAGTAGAAATCATTTTGGCGTCAACGACGAAATTACTTGAAATTTGGTGAGCTGATTCGAATCGACATGAGTATCAAGGCTCATTTCCTTCAGCCATGAGCATCATATGTTTTTTGGGGAAATTCTTCATCTATGCCTTTAATTAATCAAATTTTCCGTTTATAGTAATTTTCATTTTGTTTGTAGTTTTTAAATTAAAATTCAAAAGAAGTTCTTGTTTGTTTTTGGACATTTCCTAGAGTCAGTAGGAGTTGATTTAGAAATTAACTCAATTTTTCCGTTTTTGGTAATTTTTCCTATTCCTAGCCTAATTTCGTGCTTATCACAAATTAAGGTTTCTAGAGTCTTCTTAAGGGTTTTCTAGCAGCCATAGGAATTCTTTACTAATTATATTGTTTGTAGCCATGAACGTAATTTTTCCTATTCCTAGCCTAAAATCTTTTAATGACACGCATGACGTCCTATGACAGATTGGTGACAAAGTCTCTAACGGTAATATACTTTTGGATTTTGTCTTATTAGTTAAACAGAATTATTAACAAAAATGTAGAGACAGGGGATTGTTGTTATTTATAATTTACAATTTTACTTATTTAGGTATAAATGTAACAATGAGAGCTCTGGGATATCTAGACAATCTCTTTCTTCTCCTACTCATTCAGGTTTAATCTCTTACTGGAAAAAATATTAAAAAGTGGAGATATCTATAAATTTTACCACATAAGTTAAGCAAACCGACCAATCACAAAGTATAATTCATTCATTTATTTATTATGTTATTGAAGTAGTATCAATTACAATAATTATAGCCTTAGTTTGTAAAGTTTTAAAGAAAAATTTATAATAATTTTAACATTTTCCTTATATAATATTTGTCTGACTGAAGAAAAGCCTATCTGACTTATTGACAATCCGTCTACATCTGTTAAAGAATGTTATACGATCATGGCAAAAGCTAATAATATGACTCCATTTTCCAAACCCCTGAGGGCTAGGATGCTTCTTTTGACAATGCTAAAGATTTTGGTTATACCAAGGCCTCAATAATGGAACTCGTCACTTAGCTTTATGGTTTTTCATTTTGTCACTTTTTTTATCTATGTTCTTTTCGTGAATGCCCATACCCTATGAGATGTAGAATTACAATTCCATAACCAATAACAAAGCAACAAAACAAT
>OU015761.1:57608454-57624607 GCA_907173295.1 Fagus sylvatica | reverse complement strand
GTCTTTGTTTGAATTGGGAAACCACATACATAATCCACAAGAGCCTCTACCACCCGAGACATAAGACTTTCTCTTTGTTCGGGGACTGTCCTACTTTTAGGATTCTCATAAGAATTAAGCTCATGATCCTCCTTGACATCCTCCAACTGCTATCTACCAATACTTTGAGGTTATGAAATCAATATTTAGTGCAATATAAAGCACATTGTTTAAACATGTGTTATATTACATTAGTCGCAAACCCGTGCGATGCACAGAAATTATATATATATAAGCTTTTTAATTCTGCATGAACATCATAATGTTAATGAGAAACTATAATAAAAAAAATCTAAAAAAAGAATCTCAATTCTGATTAATAATTTTGAAAAGTTGTTAGAACCTGTTATAATTCCAAAGAACAAAAAAGAGCACTTGAATTTAAATGAAAATAAACAACATAAAATAAACACAAAATCCAATTTGATTTTAAACCCAACAAACACACAATCCCATGCCACAAAACCCCACAAATTAAATAAAAAAACAATAAGAAACTTCAACATGGGCTTCTTTTTTAAAATCTTAATTTTATTTCAATTTCTTGAAGATAATACTAATTTGTAGAGAGGATAAAACTAATTTAATTTAATTTTGTTTTCATTAGTTAACCCAACCTATTTACTATAACTATCATAGAATTGGGATTGACTCGTAAGTCTTAAGTTCAGGTTCTTATTATGTTAGTAAGCCTAAATGCACATGAGGACAAAAAATAAAACAAAGAGACATAAATCATTAAATTGACTTGTGGGTTCAATTAGCCTAACTAGTAAAGTGATAAGGTCACTTGTCGTCGAGCAAAGGACCTAGGTTCGAATCCCACCTACACTAAGAACCAGGGCCGGCCCTGAGGTAAGCCCAGTAAGACTTTGGGCTAGGGTAACCCCCCTCCATGGGGCAACCATAGGGAGAAAAAAAAAATAGTATATAGAAGAAAAAAATAAAAATAAAACATCCTTCAAAGGCAATAGATCTCGCCAGTAAAACATGCCAAGAGAACGTTAAAGTCGTCCTTATCAGTGCGCCTCTTCTTCGTCTTCTTCTATTTTTTCTGTGTGTTCTGGGTTTCTCTATGGCTCAGTTAAAAACTGAGCATAATGCCTTTATTTACTTTTCTAGACTCACTGTCTCCCACAGTCCCACGTGATTTGCTTTCCTATCTTTCTTAATTTTTATTTTTCTATTAAACTACTTCTACATGTGTGTGTTGTCAAATTTGCATTGGTTGCTTTGTCTTGTCTTGTCACCCACTTTCTCCATTTTTTTTAATCTTTTTCTCACGGTCAATTGCTGTCAATTGTTGTTTCAATTTCTAGAGTTGTTCACTTGTAGTCTTGATTTAATTATTCAATAAAGTCATTTATACAGTATTTTTACAATAATTTTACAGTAATGTTAATTAATTGTTTATAAAAAGTAGTGCAATTAGTTTAATATTTATAGTGTAACGTAACCTTGATTTTACATATAAAAAAAATTATTTATTATTATTTTTTTAAATTGAATAATAAGTGGACAACCAAAATCGGGACGGGTTTGGACAACCCAAAACTCAGGATCGGCCCTGCTTCCACACCAACCTAGCAGAGGGTAAAAAAGTATGCTAACCCAAAGTGCTTGTAAAATATACATAGAAAATATGCTAACCCAGAGTCAAAACCCACATGAAACATTGCAAACAAAAGCCAAACCCTGCTCTTAACATTGCAATCAAATTAAGCATTAAACCAACTCTCCAATATACATAAAAGTTAAGCATTGAAATCTAGCTTAGACTTCTTCAATCTGTAGGGATCGACAACTCAACAAGCATCATTGATCTGACAGATCTACTACTCTCTCCATTAACGCAAAACTGAGATCATACATATATCACAGATTTGCTTCCAATCCGTTCAATTCAGTATTGGGGGATTATGAGAGAGAAGTAGGGGATTTGAGGAAGATTGATAATTGAGGGAGAAGTGGGGAATTTGAGGAAGACCAGAACTCAGGGAGAAGAGGTTGAGAGAGAAGCAATAGTCATTGAGAGAGAAGCAGTAATAGCGTATGACCAGAATTGAGAGACGTACAGTAGAGAGAGAAGCAGTAGTTGGGACTCGGGAAGCAGTAGTCGCGTAGGATACAAATGTTATTGAAGGTATATTTTCAAAGAAATATTAATGATATTACTATATAGATTACACTCTTTAATTTTAGTCAAAATTTATTTTAATCCTGAATTTTAGAAACAAAATTAAATAATTTTTTTTTCACTTATTTCCATTTCTCACTAAAGCCATTTGGTAAAAATAAGTGCTATGTGTTTCTTTGTTGTGGAATTTATTTATTTATTTTTTCAAACTAATTCAAAAGTGAAAAGAAAAAATCTCAATAAGTTCATCAAATCTATCCAAGCAAAAACAAGAAAAAATAAAATAAGCAGAACGAAAACTATTCAAATAGAAGAATCACAAGGAGAATAAGAGAACAAGCAATAATGTTATCATGTGAGGGTGGAAACGGATGTGATTGTTCCTTATTCTTTTTTTTCTTTTTTTTTTTCTTTCTTTTTTTGTTTGAGTAAGATTCTTCCTTATTCAATGCTTATTACATTTTTGATTAAATTATAAATTACATTTTTTAACTTTGGTCAAAGTTTATTTTAATCCTTAATTTCAAATACAAAAGTATATAAAAATTGGCTAAACTACACTTTTGGTCCTTTAACAATTCACCAAGTTTCACTATGATCGCAAGAAATTTTTTGTGTTAGTTTAATGTTTAAAAGATTACCAATGTATCATGTTGGTTATACAGTCATGACACTATGAATTTTTACTGATGTTAATGATATATAGATTTTCATCATCAGTTGCACAGCCAATTCAAATCGTCGACACCTGCAAAAAGGAAGAAGAGAACCGAAGAACCTATTAAGGTGGGCCCTGGAGGGAGTCTTTGATGCTTAAGTCAACAAAAATTTTTAGATTTTTCATATTGAAAGAGATTTCTCATAAAAGTGTGTGCATACCTAGTTCAAGTGGCTTAGTTGGCCTTATGTAGGCTATGAGTGATATATAACTCAATGAATGTCAAATATAAATAGCGTAACGGTAGTATTAATAAGGAAATTAATGGAGTTTATGGATATATAACGATTGTCTATCTAAGACATATTTTGATACGTCATATTTGGACAACTTAGATTTTTCTATACCCTATCATAAGCCCTCCATTCCAAAGCTTTTTATCCGTTTTAGGTTGGACGGCTTTCGGAACTCAGAAATTTCAAATACCACGAGTGTTTTGAGAATGACCTTATTGCTATGTGAGATGCCAGACACTTCACAGCCAAAGAACTAGAGAAGAGTACAAATCTTCACTAGGCAAAACGATTGGAAAGGTAGAAACAGATACAAGAAAACCAGTATTGTTGCTTTTAGTAAAATGATTTTATGTTTTCCTCAACAAAAAAAAAAAAAACATTTTATGAAAATTATCATTCCGTTTGACAATGCAACCAAGAAGTTAGGTACACCAAACAATGTATTGGACCAATTTTCACCCGAGTCCCGACAAGGCTTAGTGGGCAATTATGCATTCTGGTCTTGGCATCTTGCACCTAAAAAGTAGAGCCCAGACAAGACAATCACCACCCACTTTTGTCGCTAAAAACTTTAAAGAATTCACAGCCTCTCGGGAAACATGATTTCTAAAGAATCAAATCTAAGAAAATCACTGACTTGGTGAAAATGGCTTTTCAAAAAATTACTTTTCACTGGCTCAATTATTGCTTTAGCAATGGTGTTAAGTGAAACGGATCGGGTGCATGCAGTACATTTTGAACGGTTGAGATTGAAATTTTAGCCGTCCGATTAGAAAACTTTACATACACACTTTTTTCATAAGACGGAAAAAATGTAATTTTTTAGTTTTGTAACTTTTAAAGTTTTCTAATCGGACGGCTATTTATTTGATATTTTGATTACTTCCAATTTGAGCTATGCAATAATTAGCTCCAAAAGAAAATATATTCAAGCCAACTAGCCAGACAAACTGACGAAAAAACAAAAAAAGAAATAATATAGCCTACTCACAAGCTAGAAAGATTAAAGTAACTCAGCTAAATAGCTAATGGCTAATGCTAATTATTTGCTATAGAGACTGAAATAATTCTACGTCAAATTGATTGTGAACTTCAATGTATACGCTCTACCCTCAGTACCCCTTTTATCACAACACAGATTATCAAAGATTCACACAGTGACACAGGAACAAGTAATTCCTACCCTGTCAGTACCCTTTTTATCACAATACAGATTATCAAAGATTCACACAGTTTTTCTCTTTGAAAACGGGGGGCCAAACCCACCCTTAATTTTGTTTCTGAAATTCAGGATTAAAATAAATTTTGACTAAAATGAAAGAGTGTAACCTATATAGTAATATCCTTAATATTTCTTTGAAAATATACCGTGGGCTAACATTAGTGTTGCACTATTGTTGGGCAATGATTGATATAAGTTCAATCCTAGCTGTATGCGATCACTAGTCACCAACATCGCCACTATGGTTGCTTTTGAATTTATGTCATATCCTTTTGTGTATTAGAGGTTTATCTGTCTCTCTCAGTTTGCTCTTTCTTTTTACAAAAGACAAAAGTTGAAATGAGAAAATGATGGTGAAGTTTCTTTCTGCCTACCGTTGAATAAGGAAGAATTAATCACATAATAACATTACTTGCTTGTTCTCTATTATCCTTGTCATTCTTCCTTAATTCTACTTGCTCTAAAATCGCTCCTTGTGCTCGTTCATTAACATCTAGCTACTACTCCAGCCTACTACTAAATTTCTATATAAAAAAGCATACACATCTTTGCTTTGTATCGAAGGTAGAGGTATGTCCTAAAAACTTTTCCTTCTGTTTGATGGTTTTTGAACATCCATCTACCCTAAGTTGTTGCTGAATTTTTTGATCATAATGTTTTTTTTTTAATTATTGCAGAACAGAGTCACACAGAAGTGTAAGATAACAAAGATATGTAACAAAGTGAGATTCAGGAAGGAAGATGCTGCCATATTTGCATATCCTGCAGCATAACAGAGGATCCTTTTGTCCATTTATTTGATACCAGGTAATGCTACTTTAATTTGCACGTTGGTTTCACACTCTTGTTACATTTCTATGTTTATTGTTTTAGTTATTGGCATTAATTGCTTGTGGACTTGTGGTTCTATATCTTAAACGGGCGGCTGTATTCACAAAAACACTAAAAAGAAGAAAATAGAAAAATAAATAAATAAATAAAACAGCAAGAAAGCAAAAGAATGGTGAGAATGTAGGTGCAAGAATAAAATAATTTTGAGAATTTGATAACTTGAATGGGTGGGTCAGGTGTTGAAGATTTGGTCATAATGTGGTGAAGGCTCTTGTACACCAAATGTCCTAGTGATAAAAGTAGGGGTAAAGTGCAATTTACTCTCGTTAAGTTAATCCAATTGTTATTTCACTATAAGTTTAAAAAATTTCATTTCTGTCTACTAACTTTCATAACTCTGTCGTAGTTTTAGTAGTTTTGTCCATTCTGTTAAAAAAAAATTTCTGTTAAACCTATATAAAACGACACCGTTTTAATTTTAAATCCAGTTTTATATTCTAAAAAATGTATTTAAGATTTTTAATAAATAAAAACATCTTATATTTAAATCTCTCGCACGGAACTTGAAAGTTCTTAAACCAAAATCAAGATCTTTGCTCTCCACAAAGTTCTTTTCCGTACATTGTGGAAGGTATTTTTTTATCTCATTTCATTTTCTTTTTTCTTTCGTTCTTTCTTTTGCCTTTCAGTTTGACCCAAATTCCAAACTATGAATTCATTGAAAAAGTTAGGAAAAGACAACGAACTTCGTTTTTTTTTTATTTATTTATTCGGTGCAATGATTGGTTCATGTTTTGGGAAGTTCTTTTTAGGGTTTTTAAGTTCATTGGGTGGTTTAATTCAATTTGGTTTGAGCTTGCAATTTTTACTTTATTTTGTGGTGGAATGTTCAAGTGCTACCAAAGACTCTACTACAATGGGTTTAGCCAATTTTGCGTTATATTGGTTTTGGATCTGGAAGTGAGACCTTTTGGTGAATTCATATGCGAATTGTTTGGTTGGTATTTTAATTTTTAATTTCTCTTTGTCTTCATTCAATTTTTTATTTTATTTTATTTTGATTCGGTTTCAAGATGATTTGTTAGTAGATTATACATACATATCGACCTGCTTTGGGAGTAAAAACATTATTTGAAGAGTGAACAGTGATTTCAGGCCTTTGCTTATGATAAATTAACCTGAATGTGTCGGAATTTAAATGAAACGGGTTGTAGAGGAAGAAAAAAAAAAATCGAGATGGAAGTAAAAAATAGCTAGTGTTATGACTTTCTGTGAGAGAGAGAGAGAGAGATTGGTTTTTTATTAGAAATCTAAATAAATTTTTAGAATATAAAATTGAGATAAAAACTAAAACAATGTCTTTTTATACAGGTTTAAGGGATATTTTTTAACGAAATGGACGGAAGTACTAAAATGATAATGTTATGAAAGTTATTGGATTGAAATGACAATTTTTAAACTTAATATACTGAAATGACAATTGAACAAACTTAACGGGTGTAAAATACAATTTACCCTAAAATTAATATGGATGGGAATGACCATTAAATGTTTGAAATCCAGAACTAGAAGAACTCACCTATCAGAAATTTAAGGTAGCAGGAAATAATATTTTTAACATAAAAGTGGAAAACACATGCTAATTGAAATATAATGTGAGAAAACAGCACTTTTTCAACTCGCATCTTTAAAATGCGAAGTGAAATCACATCTTTGATATACAATTTCGAAGTGAGTTGGCAATGCGTATATGCCAATTTCCAAAAATTTGAGATTGTGCCTAATAGGGCAAGATATGAATTCGTTATGAAATAGGGAAGAAACCAAAACATTCGTCATATTAATGTAGAAACATCGTAGGGGAGAGGATCCCCTCACTGTAAATCCTCCAATTTCCTCTCATTTTTAGCTGGTAAGAGATATGTGGCATTTAAAAAAAAAAATCTTGTCTAAATTTTTATTTTTATTTTTATTTAAAAAAAAAAAAAAGTTCTTGTCCCAAAAGCGAGCATATAAAGACAAATCTCACATAAGAATTTAAAGAGGCAAGACACCTATCTAGAGAAAAAAAATATAGTGAAAGTAAATTGGACCATAATACAATCTCCTCCTTATTAGGGCAAATTATACAATTTGTAATGAGAAATAAAATAATTTCCAACCCAACATAATAAAAAGGGTCCCTAGATTATTCGAGAATCTAGTACTATCACTTATTAATAAGTTGCAAATCAATATTCCATTCTCAATCAAATATGTAAATAGTAAACAAAATGTGCACACAAAATAGATATTTCAACTTAACATATGATTGAAGTTTTTTTTTTTTAAAAAAATCACAAATTATTCAAAAGTCATAAAAGGATAACCATAAGGTATAGTTCCCAAAAGACACCTAACAGTATAAATGTATAATAGTAAAATGGAAGCATTACACTTTTTTGAGAATTCATTTTTTGCTTTCTTATCAACTTTTAAGAGCTCTGATTTTTTAATAAATATCTATCTCTCTCTAAGTTGAAGGCAGCTAGAACAACACTATCATGTTTCTTGAACATCATCTATCCTATGTTGCTGCTGAATTCTTTGATCATAATGCTCTTTTCTTTTCTTTTCTTTTTTTTTTATTTTTATTTTTATTTTTTTTAACGAAATTCAAAAGTAACATCCATTTTGTATTAAGAAAGTATCAACAAATGAAAAAAAAAAAAAAATACAAACTAACTCTTTCTTAATACATTGCAATGGAATTATCTAAAAGAATGAAAGTACACGTTTATTAAACTATTAAATTAAATTAAACAATCATTTATAATTAATTAAATGCACTGGCCATTATATATTACTACCCACATAATTTATTAGTTTGTTTTTTTTAATGTTGATTCAATTGTATTTAATACTTTTGTCTCTTTGGTATAAAGATTCAAAACTAAACGACGAAACAAAATAGTGTTGGGCACAATGCACATTGCACAGCTCAGCACCCACTGGGTCACTGACATGCCACTATTTTCCTTGCACTTTTTCCCAAGTCACAAAAGTTTACATGAGAAAATGATGGTGAAATGGTTTCTTTCCACCCTCACATAGTAACATTACTTGCTTGTTCTCTATCATCCTTGTGATTTTTCCTTAGTTATACTTCTTTGCTTTGTATAGAACGTAGAGAGGTATGTCCTACCTTCCTTTTGATGTTTCTTGAACATCCTTCTATCCCATGTTGCTGCTGAATTCTTTGATCATAATGCTCTTTTTTTTTTTTTTTTTCTTTTTTAAATATATTACAGAACAGAATCAGTACAGAAGTGTAACATAACAAAGATATGAAATTCCGGAAGGAAGATGTTGCCATATTTGCATATCCTGCAGCTTGACAGAGGATCCTTTTGTGCATTGCTTTGTTACGACAGGTAAATGTTACTACTTTTAATTTGCACATTGGTTTTACAATCCTGTTACTTTTCTATCTTTGTTGTTTTGGTTATTAGTTTCACAATCACGTCTTCCATATGCAATTTCATAGTGTGTTGGCAATGTGGAAATGCCTATTCCAAAAATTTGAAATTGTGTTTAATGTCACAAGATATGAAATAAAGTGGAGAAAACCTTCAACAAAACGGTCCTGAAAACTTCATGGGGAAGAAACCAAAACATTTGTCACTTGAATGTAGAAACATGGTTATGACATGCCCCACAAATGTCTCAAAACATTCAAAGAAGCATTCTCTAGGTTAATAGCATATTAAGACAAATCTCACGTGGGAACTCAAAGAGGTATCATTCTTCTTTTTTTCACCAAAAAAAAAAAAATGCAAATAGAGTAAACAAAATGTGAACACAAAATGTATATTTCAACTGAACATATGATTGAAGTTTTAAAAAAAAAAAATCACAAATAATCAAAAGTTTTATTGGATTCTAGAAAGTATGGTGAAATTGTTTGTCTAATGATCTCTAGCTCTAGGTCCACTTCATATCACAACGAACTTGGTTTTGAATAACTGAAAGTTTAAACTTCATCTTTTCTTACAGAAAGTCCAAAAGAGCAAAGCAAAGAAATGGACGCTGCTATTTCAATTGGAGCAAAAACTGGAGAATACATGGTGGAGCCAATCGGACAACAAGTTGGCTATCTGATTCACCTAAATAGCAACATCAAGAATCTCAAAGATCAATTTCAGAAGCTGGGTGACAAGAGACATGAGGTGCAATTATTGATTGATGCAGAAAGAATGAACGGACAGGTAATCTTACCTGAGGTTAACAGGTGGGTAGAGAACGCAGACGAAATCAGACAAGGTCTGCAAAGATTCATTGATGAAGATGTCAAAGCGGATAAGAAGTGCTTGGGTGGTTGGTGTCAAGATCTGAAGTCTTGTTATTGCTTGGGTAGGAAAGCTGAGAAGAAGACTCAAGAAATTGATGCAGAAAAAAGGAAGGATCTGGTTATCGCACTTGAGGTTGAGCAGTGGGTACAGATGGTAGGCAACATCAGTCAAGGTCTGCAGAGATTCATTGATGAAGATAAGATGTGCTTGGATCTGAAGTCACGCTATTCCTTGAGTAGGAAAGCTAAGAAGAAGACTTTGGCCATTGAAAAGCTTCTAAGCGATGCACCATCTCTTAATAAAATGTCCTGTCCTCCTCCTCCACAAGGAATAGGATCTTCATCCATAGAAGGTTTTAAGGATTTTGAATCAAGAATATCAATGATAGAAGAAGTTTTGGAGGCTCTAAGAGACGACTACAGCAACATGATTGCCATATGCGGTATGGGGGGATAGGAAAAACAACAATGGCAAAAGAGGTTGCGAAAAGAGCAAAAGATGATAAGTTATTTGATGAAGTTGTGATGGCAGTGGTGTCCCAAAATCAAGACTTGAGAAAGATTCAAGGTCAAATTGCGGATATGCTACATCTACAACTTAGAAATGAGAGTTTAGAAGAAAGAAAAAGATCAGTTATTTTCAAGACTAATGGATAGCAAGAGTGTACTTGTAATACTGGATGATGTTTGGGAAGCACTTAATCTAACAGATATAGGAATTCCTTATGGAGGTCAACACAAGAGATGCAAAGTCTTGTTGACATCACGAAGTGAAGACGCCTGCAGTCAGATGGAAACTCAAAAGATTGTTCAAATCAATGTTTTATCCAAAGAAGAAGCATGGAATCTTTTCAGAGAGATGGCAGGTAATTGTATTGATAGTACTCCTTCTCTACGTTCAATAGCAAAAGAGGTTGCAAAGGAATGTGGGGCATTACCTGTTGCTATTGTAACTGTTGCAAGAGCTCTAGCAAACAAAACAAAGGATGAGTGGATTGCTGCACTTGAACAACTTAAAAAGTCTATACCAAAAAATATTCTCGGACTACATCCAAAGGTCTATTCCAGCATAGAGTTCAGTTACAGTTATTTAAAAAGTGATGAAGCCAAGTCATGCTTTTTGTTATGTTGTCTATTTCCAGAAGATTTTGATATTCCCATTGAATATTTAGTCAGATATGGAGTTGGGCGAAGGTTGTTTGCAAAGATTGATAATGTGGCAGAAGCAAGAAGTAGAGTCCATGCAATGATTAAGGTTCTTAAAAGATCATTTTGACTAAATATTATGGGTTTTACAATTTCTCTGTTGGTGAATTTCCAGACAAAGTAAGCGCGATTGCACTCTGTAGTCCAGACATTTCACCCAACGAATGCCGAAGTTGTATCAATGAGTCAAGTTACAATCTCTTACAGGCTTGTCCATACCAGAAGGAGGCAATCATTTGGCCTAATAAATGTTCTCTTCGATACTCATACAAATCAATATTTGGTATTATGGAAACTTACCCAATACTAGCCTTTTACAACATTGCAAATTTCTCAGACGTGGAAGAATTCAACAAGGTGCTATACCCCTTGTTAGATAGCCTAAGAAACCGTGCTTCATCAGGAAATTCTACTCGCAAGTTTGCTGATGAAGAAATGATCTTTTAAGACTTGAGCAAACTTGCGAGTAGAATTTCCTGATGAAGCACGGTTTCTTAGGCTATCTAACAAGGGGTATAGCACCTTGTTGAATTCTTCCACGTCTGAGAAATTTGCAATGTTGTAAAAGGCTAGTATTGGGTAAGTTTCCATAATACCAAATATTGATTTGTATGAGTATCGAAGAGAACATTTATTAGGCCAAATGATTGCCTCCTTCTGGTATGGACAAGCCTGTAAGAGATTGTAACTTGACTCATTGATACAACTTCGGCATTCGTTGGGTGAAATGTCTGGACTACAGAGTGCAATCGCGCTTACTTTGTTTGGAAATTCACCAACAGAGAAATTGTAAAACCCATAATATTTAGTCAAAATGATCTTTTAAGAACCTTAATCATTGCATGGACTCTACTTCTTGCTTCTGCCACATTATCAATCTTTGCAAACAACCTTCGCCCAACTCCATATCTGACTAAATATTCCATGCTTGAAGGTTCTAACAGTTTATGAAAGTGAAGATGTAGAATATGTAATCGATGCCACATCAGATCAGACTCCACGTGATGCCTTCCCTATCCTAGAGTCACTAGCACTGCTTCATTTGTCTAATTTAAAAGAGATATATCATGGCCAATTCCTAGAGAGGTCCTTCAGTGGTGCACAGCTTGCTTGTTTTGGCAACCTAACATCTCTTCACCTAGATGCATGCCACCGTTTGAAAAACGTCTTTTCATTGTCCATAGCGAGGGGTTTGGTTCAACTCCAAGAGTTAGATATAACAAGTTGTACAGACATGGAAGAAATTTTCTCTAAGGAAGGACAAGATGAGAAAGCATTTGATATGATAAAGTTTCCACAACTTAAGCTTGTGACGCTAGAAAATGCACCAAGTCTTATTGGTTTTTGTACATTCGTGGATCCGATTGAGCTTGTCCAACCTAGCCATGCTAAAGGAACACAACCAATTTTAAATCAGGAGGTATGCCAAAGGCTCATTGTTTTACGTTTTCAAATTGGTTTATCAATTTTTTATTTTTTATTTTTAACTTTTCAAGCTCTGGTATGGATTTGATGCTTCTTACATGAGAACTTGAAAAGTTGAAAATTTATTATCATGTCATAATAATTTAATGCATGGATTCATCAGATTGGAAAGATTGATACTGATGAAATGACCACTTCTGAACAGGACGTGATAACAGAATTTCAACATGAGCAACATCATACTGGCACCTTTCCTCAATCAGGACCAATCTCTAATAAATTCCTTTCATCCATAGCCAAACTGCTTGTAATGTTAGAGGAAATACAAGTTATTGACTGCCAAGAAATTGAAGAAATCCTTGCAAGAGCAAGAGAAGAAGAAGGAGAAGAAAAGGACATTGTTTTGTTCAACAAAGTTAACTCATTGGTGCTCATGGACTTACCAAATCTCAAGTGTTTTTGCAATGAAGCCAATGCTTTAGAATGGCCATCCCTGAAGAAAGTGGGGGTAATTAGATGCCCTAATTTAAGGACGTTTGTTCCAGCTAATATAAAGACACCTGAGCTGGAAGGAGTATACGAAGACTACCGCTACGACGACAGTTTCTACAAATTTGAATTCAAAGAGCATGCTCAGTGGAAGGGAGATCTTAATGCCACCATAGAGCACATATTCAAAGGAAAGGTATGGCACACTCTCACAACAAATCTCTCCTTATTGGGACAATTTGACAGCTATGTATAGACCATTGCAGTACAAAATTAGCAAATAATTCAGTTTATTGATAACCAAAAATTTTATCACATTTTTTTTTTAAAGGAAGAGGAAAGCAATAGAAAAAACACTATTTTCCTATACCAAGAAAATGTTTTGACAACTAGTAATTTTTCGCGATCAATATTTATAGCAGCACCTACTAGTCACATAACAACTTTCATTGTTCCACTCGTAAATATGATTTTACTTTACATATATAGTTTTTTATTCGTATAGGAACTTAAGGTGGATTATGAAACACCACAACAGCAAACTGAGACCAACGAGAAAAATATGTTATGCTGGGAAAGACAAATACAGGAGGTGAGCATATTACTTTTTACTTATATTAGTTTAGACTGTTTAGTATTTGGTTGGTACCATTTGTAAGACTTCAAGTATTTAAGGGAAGACCCCAAGAAATAGCAGATCAGTAATGAGAAAACCATGTAGAGTTTGGTAGAATTAGAAATCACATATTGTTAAGAAAGATGCTAATTCGAAATAGAACCTTTATTATTTTAGGTTGAAGGGTAAAGTGATCATAGATATTATTTGTTGGGTGGTAGAAGAAGACACACGGGTAACACAAAACAGAGTATTGCTCTGTTGTATTTCTATTGCAATGCAATTTTTGTACTTTTTTAGTTTTGCTAAACTTTTGTACACGTTTTTCATTGCACAGCCGCATCTATTTATACATGTGATAACTAAATTATTAAGCTTCCCGAATCTATTATATAAACTAAAAGCTGAAGCTAAGAGAAACTTTTTTACCTTCTCCAAAACCTGCCACATCAGATTTGTTACTCCCACAAAATCAAATTTCATACTTCCCTTTATTTAATTCTCTACCTCACACGTTACCTCTATTTATTTCTCTCTCCCACGTCTCATTTTTCCTCCTTTCTCTCTCCCACGGCTTGGTTGTAACCCTCTGTCTTCCCAACGGTTGTTCCTCTACCCAAACTGTTCATCTCTCTCCCGCATACCTCTTGAACTCCTTCCCCTGTTCATCTCCCCAACCCCAATCTCCTATTTAACCCATACCCGCATACAATCTCTATCCTCCTCCTGCTTTTTCTTAACAGAGACACAGAGCTACAGAGAGAGCAGAAACTGTCGATCACTTCATCGCTCACTTTGCTCCCGATCCTGTCAAGCTGCCGCCGTCAGCCACAGCCTCTTCAATCTCTCATCCTCATCTCCTTCCAGCTTTCCCAATGCCCCCTCTCAGGTACTCTTCAGTTTCATTTTTTGCTGCATTCGCAATCTTTAAAAAAAAAAATAATAATACCTAAGATCTTTAAGAAGCTTTTGGCTGACACTACAGCCAATTTGTAGTTGCCCCTATCATCACTTGGAATTTGGTCTGCAATTAAAAGGATGGGATGGGCTTTGTTATGTAAGCTCACTTATTTAATTAATCTTTTTCTCTACAACCATTGATACTTATTGATTGGGTATCCGCAAGCTTACTTATTGATCCTTACCCTTGAATTTGATGATGCAGAGAACTGTGCATCATATCCTACCCATGTATAAGAACTGTGCTATGAAGCCTATTTGAATGCAGAGTATTCGATGAAATGTCTGATAGAAAATAAACATTATAGTTTACTTTTTCTCATCTTAAAACATTGCAACCTGATTATCTTTCTTCCTCTTCGAAGACCCCCAAAATTTAATGAATTCGAAATGAAGGCTTATGTGGTTTGTACAGAGGGATTCTGCCTAGAATACTACAAGGTGGTGCCTGGTGTAGGTATTTGTTTTATGACATACAAGACACTGAAGAAGCTTTTGGCTGACACTACAGCCAGTTTGTAGTTGCCCCTGTCATCACTTGGAATTTGGTCTGCAATTAAAAGGATGGGATGGGCTTTGTTATGTAAGCTCACTTATTTAATTGATCTTTTTCTCTGCAACCATTGATACTTATTGATTGGGTATCCGCAAGCTTACTTATTGATCCTTACCCTTGAATTTGATGATGCAGCTAAATCTAATAATGGTATATAAATTTTCATAGATTTTGACAGATGCAGAAAAGGCAAAAACTAGAGATTGAGGATCTTTGTACAAAGCTTTAGGTGATGGTCGTCTTGACACAAACTTACAGTGAAGAGGTTAGACACAAACTTAACAGTTAAATTCTTGACACAAGTTTATTGACCATTCCCGACTTTGATGCCATCACTTTTATAACGTTTGGATATGTGTGCTACTAGGTTGTAGCTTTCAGTCCCCACAAGTTTCATAATTGTAATGCTTGGGATCTGTTTATACTTGCAGGTGTACGTTTTATTTGCAAAGATTGACGGTAGAGTAAAAGAAGCAACATATCATGCTTGGCTTGGTCTTTATATACGAAGTATATTTGTCTTGAAGTTTTAATAGAGACGATGTTGATGCATTTGGATCGATAAACAAATATTTCACTTGACTGTCATGAATGGATTTTGCTTCCTGGATGTATAAGTTGAATGCTATAACTTTCATTAGATGGAACACTACATGTTACAAGTAGGAATTAGGTGGATTGAAATTGTTTTTATTTTAAACAACAAATGTTGGGGATAGTGATCTACTATTGTTAAAAAAGAAGCAAGAAAATAAAAGAGCTACTTTAGTGCTTATTTATCCATTTTGTGTTTGCGCGTGTGTGTATGTGTGTGTGGTGACATTAAGGTGTAAGTTTGTTTGTGGTGAACAGAGTCCTTAATCTGTGTGTGGTGATATTAAGATGTTGATAGCCTAATATCCAAAGCAGTGAACCAAACCAAGCTGCTAAGAATAAATGTAAAGAACGAGAATTGTGGAAACTAACTTATTTGAAACTCATTTAGCCAAAATAATAATGAGTAGCTACGAATGTTTGAGGAATAGCTATGATGTCTTTGTCTTGACCGAATTTGTAGCCTTTATTAGTAGATTCATTTTATGTGGTTTTTTTATTTTTTTTATTTACTATGAATGTTTGAGGAAAAGCTATTGAAATAGTTACTGATCTTTTAGTTCTTTGAATAATGATGATCCATGTATTGTTTATATGTTTAAGATTTCTTTTGTAAAAATTGTTGAAGCAACAAGATGTGGGTAATTTTGGAACAATTGTGCCAGCAAAAGTGATCTGGAGACTTCATAATCATCTAAGCAAGGTCCCAAGTGTGGCAATTTTGTATTCATTATCTCATAAAAAAAAAAAAAAAAAGTTTTTATTTTTACTTTTTTATTTTTAAAATTGCATTT
>OU015761.1:57541398-57608354 GCA_907173295.1 Fagus sylvatica | reverse complement strand
ACTTTGGGTAAATTTCCCTTAATCTTTGTTCATGTTATTTTCGGGCTCTAGTGACCTTAGCTTTTGAACATTCTTGAGAAGTGTCCCACTAGCCCTTGGGCCAAACTTTGGGCCTTTGGTTGAATTTTGGGTTCGACTACCCCTTTCTCAATATCAAAGTCCATGTTGTGATCGCCCTCGGCACGCCACGTGGCACTATCACAAAAACACCCCTCACATTTTTGGCGACTCCACTGGGGAGTCGGGATTAACACTTTCAAGAAGAAAGTTAGAGCTCAAGAGCCATGCCTCCTAAACCCCGACAGAGAAGAAAGCAAAGGGAAGCTTCAGCCCACATGGAACACTCCCAAGCTGAATCTGCAGTCAATGCACAGGGACAAAACCAGCCACCACCACCTCCGAGTGATCCAAACCCGGAGGCACCACCAACAAACCTGCTGCTGGAACTGATACAGAGCTTGCAGCAGAACCAGAGTGAGCTGGCAGAAGCTATCAAACAGCTCAAAGAAAAGGATGCTGGTACAAAGACTCCTCCTCAAAACGAAGGTGGAGACCAGGAAAAACCTCATGAAGACTCAGGATCACACCAAAAGGAGGCTACCTTTGTGACAATGTCTGACATAGCAGACCTGCTCAAACAAGAAAGGGAAAAGAATCCGAAAGAGTCTCGACTCTTTGTAAGAAAGCCTCCCTATCCTGCTGAGTTGTTAAAGCAGCCTTACCCCGAGAAGTATATTGCCCCAACTTTCTCACGTTTCGATGGCCGGAAAAGGAATGCCCTCGTGCACATTAGCAAGTTTGTAGACTCAATGGGGGCTTATGCCGGAAATGGTGATCTATGCCTTCGAGAATTTTCAAAGTCTCTTGATGATAGAGCCTACACATGGTACACCACCTTGCCTCCCGGATCTGTGAAGGTTTGGGAAGATATGGTTGAGCTGTTCTGCGGGAAATATTTCCAAGCGGAAGAAAAAATTACCCTTGTCAACCTCCACACTACAAAGCAAGCAAGTGGGGAAGACTTGCTCCGTTATATACATCGTTTTCGTGATATATCCCTGGATTGCTATGCTAATTATGAAGAAGGCGAGTTAGTAGGGGTCTGCATAGATAATATGTTACCAGAATTTCGAGCTCACCTTGAAAACCTTGACATCTCAAGATTTGGGCAGCTGCTCCAAAAGGCTCGAAAGACAGCATTGTCAGTCAAGCCTCATACTGAAAAGCCCAAAGAAAAGAAGAACCCACCACAAGTTCTTACGGTGTCTACCGTGAATAATAAGCGCAAGAAATCAAATGAGAGGTCTTTTGATGAAGCACCACCCCCGGTTCCTTGCACTCTAGAAGAAATGAAGGCCATTCTTGACAAATGGGTGGCAGATGGCATTATCAAACTTCCAGAAGCTTCAGAAGAAAGCAACTGAAGAAGGACAAGAAGAACCCGAAATTCTGTTATTTCCATCGATATGTTCCATCACTCTACAGCAGATTGTTGGACTCTTAGAAGAAAATTCCATGAGAAAATTCAAGATGGAACCCTGGAATTACCCCAAGTGCAACAAAAGGTACATATTGATCATTTCCTCAAGCATAAAGATAGGGCTGTGGTTTCAGTTGTCATTCATGGAAGCACTAGTGACGTGGATGTGGACGAGTCTGCCACTGCAAGTACTGCCATGACACCTACAGCCATCAAGACTCTGCAGAGGAATCCCAGGTTTCGGTCTCTCTTCAATCAGCTAGGATTGAATCCAGAAGCTCGCACAGCAGCTACTGAGGCCATCATGGCCATAGCAGCAGATTCCGGAGCTCACTGCTTTACAGCAGAAACCCATGCCAGCCGAGCTTTTCTGGAAACAACCAATGCAATCACATTTACAGATGAAGATATGGAAGTTCAGTATCCAGATCACCGACGTCCTCTCTACCTCTCAGCCACAATCAATGAGGTGCAAGTGAGACGTGCCTTGGTAGATAATGGCTCTTGCATCAATCTTATTCCCTTAAGTACAATCCAAGCAGCAGAAATCCCTCAAAAGAAGATCCAAGGGGCACCTATGGAGATAAAAGGTTTCGGTGGTGTAGGTGAATACACTAAGGGGCATATTCAACTTGTTCTAAAGGTTGGTCCCATTGTGGCTTTCACATGGTTCCATGTTGTGGACTCCGTGGTTCCTTACCACATATTATTGGGAAGACCTTGGCTGCACAAACATCAACTCATCCCCTCCACCTACCACCAATGTGTTAAAGGAAGGCTCAACGGGAAGCCTATCCGAATAGCCGCCAACTCTGCACCTTTTGACCAATCCGAGTCCCACTTTGTTGAGGCAGCCCTATATGATGAAATCACTCCAGCAGGGGAAGCATCACTTGCCAAACCTATTGGAATTCCACTGCCCAAATGGGAAGAAATAAGGGATGCCCCTGGGGCGGACTTGAGAGATCTGCTGGAACAGAAAAAGAAGCACAAGGCAGAAGCAAGTACCAGCAAGAGCCAGCCACAATGTGTACGCGTCCGTTTACCCGATGGGCGCACTGTTTACCGCTTGTGAAGGTGCGCGGGGGCCAATTGTCCCCAACAAGAGGCCCCCGAACCAGAAGGAGGGAATTTTGCAGCCCTCATGTCTCGCAGTAAATGAAGCAAGTGTCCCAGAATCTGCAGATGCAGCAGAACCTGTTGCAGCAGATCCCAAAATTTCTGCAGAAGAAGAACTTGAGGTAATCAATCTAAGTTCTGATCCCGATGTACATAGGCCTGTTTCTATTAGTGCATCATTATCAGCTTGAAGAAAGAATGCATTTAGTAGAATTGTTAAAAGAATATCAAGATGTCTTTGCTTGGCAATATGATGAAATGCCCGGGAATAGACCCGAAACTTGTTGCACATTCTTTAAATGTTGAACCGGGTACTAGACCAGTGGTACAATCTATGAGGACCTTCCATCCGGAGGTCGAAGCTCAAATTACTCAAGAAGTCAAGAAGCTACTTTCAGCTGGTTTCATCAAGCCAATACAGCACCCACGGTGGCTGTCCAACATAGTCCCCGTGAAGAAAAAGAATGGTCAGATTCGGTGTTGTGTGGACTTTCCGTAATCTCAACAAAGCATGTCCTAAGGATGAATTCCCGCTGCCCAACATGGACCTCCTGATTGATTCAGCTGCTGGTCATGCAATGTTTTCCTTTATGGATGGTTTTAGCGGTTATAATCAAATCTTTATGTCTCCAAAGGACACTAAGAAGACTGCATTCCGCACGCCCATTGGGAACTTCTACTACACCGTCATGCCATTCGGACTCAAGAATGCCGGAGCCACATATCAAAGAACCATGACAGCAATGTTTCATGATATGATGCATTGTGAAATTGAGGATTATGTTGACGATATTGTGGTGAAGTCCGAGACAAGGGGAGATCATTTTGGTATCTTGAAGAAAGTATTCGAAATATGCCGATTGTACAAGCTCAAGATGAATCCTCTCAAATGCGCATTCGAAGTTTCAGCTGGCAAATTTCTAGGTTTCTTAGTGCACCAGCGTGGTATCGATGTCGATCCAGCAAGGGCATCTGCCATAGCCACTATGAAGCCACCAACTACACATAAAGAGCTGAAGAGTTTCTTAGGTAAGCTATCATACATAAAAAGGTTCATTCCTGGACTCGCTGCTGTAACTTCTACTTTCTGCACCACTCTTGAAGAAGGGAGCTCCATTCCATTGGTCTACCGAATGCCAAGAAGCCTTTGAAAAGGTACAAGAACATCATGACTAAACTCCCTACTGTTTGTGCACCTATTTCTGGAAAACCTCTTCGACTCTATTTAGCTTCAAATAGTCAAGCAATTGGGGCTTTGATAGCCCAAGAAAATGATAATGGGGTTGAACAACCCATCTATTATGTTAGCCGTACTCTCAAGGATGCAGAAAGCCGATACTCGGGGGCTGAGCGATCTTGCTTAGCTCTAATTTATGCTTCCCAAAGGCTCCGACACTACTTCTTAGCTCACAAGGTCCAGTTAATGACAAAATCTCATCCCATCAGAAGTCTGCTGCAACGGTCTGTATTATCTGGCAGACTAGCACAATGGCTTCTGCAGCTGTCACAGTATGAGATTATTGCTGAAACACCAACTGCTATCAAAAGCCAAGCCATTGCTGATCTATTAGCTCAATTTCCTGGGGAAGATAACTCATTCATCTACGGATGAAGTACCCGGGGAAATCAATGAAGTATTCCTGGCAGGCTTGGCAGATTCTGTTTGGACCTTGAAAGTTTGATGGCTCCTCAACTGCTACATCAGCAGGAGCCGGTATTGTTCTTTACAGAGATGATGGGGAAGCTGTAACAAAATCTTTCAAGTTTGATTTCCCTTGTTCCAACAATGCAGCTGAGTATGAGGCTTACTTAGCTGGATTAGCAATAGCATATGAGAATGGGAATCAAGCATTTACGAGTCATTGGCGATTCTAACCTTGTGGTATGTCAAGCCCGAGGGGAATTCTCACTCAAGGAACCATCTTTGGCACCTTACAGAGCATTGGCACAGAAGTTCGAAGCAAAATTCAGCACCTTCGAAATAGAACATGCTCAAAGGAATGAGAACCGGTATGCGGATGCTCTTAGCTACTTTGGGATCTCAAATAGCCTTCGAAGGTGAAGAAATGGATGTTACCATCTGCAAGAAGGCGAAGCCTATCACTGAATCATTGAGGAAAGAGTTTGAAGAGCTGTCTCAAGATCAAGAAGACTGGCGAGCACCAATCAAAGCCAAGCTCATGTCTCCTGCTGTTACGGCAGATTTAAGAGAAATCAAGGATTACACCTTGATATCTGGGGATCTTTATAGAAGACTGCCTGGAGGAGTTTTGGCACGCTGCATTAGTATCGAAGAGGCAAAGGAAAAGCTGCCTGACGTCCATGAGAAAACTTGTGGAGACGGAGGAGCTATCAGCCTCTACCGCAGACTTCAGCGGCTGGGATATTTCTGGCCAAACATGAGTGCAGAAGCAGCAGAGATACAGAGCCAGTGCCCAACTTGCCAATTCCATTACAGCAATGAAGAGGTATGTGCAACTTTTGTCTCTACTGATTGGCGCACACCCTTCTTAGAATACTTGCTTGAAGGAATTTTGCCATCGAACCCCAAGGATGTTTATCGCCTTAAAAGGCTAGCCTTGAGGTATTTTGTGGAAGGAGGAACTCTCTTTCGAAAAGGCTTTCATGGAGAGCCGCTTAGATGTCTTAGCCCATCAGAATCCCAAATGGTCATGAAGGAAACCCATGCCGGGGAATGTGGGGAGCATCAAGGAAAGAAAAGGCTCTACTAATGTCTGCTCACACTTGGTTATTATTGGCCTACAATGAAGAAGGATGCGGCAGATTTTGTGAAAACATGCCATACTTGCCAAGTCCAAGCCAACTTGATCCATACTCACCCAACTAGTCTCCAAAACATGGTTACACCTTGGCCATTTCACACTTGGGGGCTAGATATCATTGGCCCTATCAATCCGGCCTCCGGTGGTTACATTTGGTTCTTGTAGCTACCGAATACTTTACAAAATGGGTAGAAGCTATCCCTCTCCGAAAGGCAACAGGTGCTGCAGTTACAAATTTCATTCGAGAGCACATAATCACTCATTTTGGCATACCATACAAGCTCATCACCGACAATGGTACTCCATTCATAAATAAGGATGTACGGGAAGTGCTAGAACACTACCGAGTCAAGCATCGACGTTCTACACCTTATTACCCTCAAGGTAATGGGCAAGCTGAAGCCACGAACAAAATGCTGCTGCGAATTCTGAGCAAAATGGTGTTTGATTATGGGAACGACTGGAAAGCCCATCTGGCAGATGTCCTCTGGGCATACCGAAGTTCACCCAAGACAGTAACAGGCTTTACACCTTTCTCACTTGTTTATGGTACTGATACCATTTCTCTAACTGAATTGGTTGTGCCTAGCCCGCGAGTAATGCAAAGAAGTGAATTGGAGGTGGATGCTAATATGTGTGCTGAAGCACGTATGGCAGATCTGGAAGGACTTGATGAGGCAAGGGATTTAGCTAAAGCAAAAAGCCAAAGGAACTACCAAAAAATGGCTAATGTGTACGGCAAAGCCCTTCGAGTCCGAATTTTTGCGGAGGGACAAATGGTTTTGAAAGCCGCGGAATTTGTAAGGAGAAACCTACCATCTCCATCCAAGTTCTCTCCCAATTGGGATGGACCGTACATCATCCGAGAAGCACATGGAAGTGGTTACTACAGGCTGTCTAAGTCTGATGGAACTACCTTGGCAGATCCTATAAATGGAAAATGGCTGAAACACTATTACTCGTAAGATGCATTACAGCAGATTTTGCATTATGTATCTTGCTTCTTTTGAAATAGCTTTTGAAGCATTTTGCGCTAGGCTAAGAGTAATAGAAGTTAAAATGCCTTTCTTTTGTATTGCAAAATATGTCAACCTTTTGTACAATGTAATTCAAGCAAGTAAAGTTGACACAATTCAAGTTTCAGTGTTCACAAGTAAATGCACTTAACAAATATGTGCCAAAAAACCAAAGTGAAATCAAGTTTCATTATCAAAGCCTATACATGGTTAACATATTACAAAAGAGAAAAGAAAGAAGAATGTAGAGGATGATATGCTCAAGACAGCAAGCCTTGGAGGGCTGATTCAGCATGGCCTTCTGCAGAAACTCTTCTGGCAGAAGCCAAGTCCCATGGGCTTGGTGCAACCGTGTTCAGAGCATCCTTCAATGCAGCAACACGAGCCTCTGCTACTCTCAATTCAGCCAAGACTCTCCTGCTGAATATGTCACGAGCTAACCTCCTCAAATAGTCGAGAATGAAACCAAACTTGAAGCCTCCTTCAATTGCCTCTTGGACTACGGCTTTCCACTCAAGGATATGAACTTCAGTGATGTCCTCAAGCCTAATATGCTCCATATGGGCTAGCACGCAGCAAAGGAGAGTCAGCAAAGAGCTTCCCACATGCACACCACGGCTGAAATATGACGAGCAGCTGCCGTACTTTTCCCACAAGGCTCTCAAGAACCGAATTCCTCCTCGGGGTACTCGGAAGATTTCAAAGTCAGCCTTCACATCATCAAAGGTCTAGAAATGCTCAGCATGACGGGAACTGAATGATGTACGGTCAAATTCTCGAAAGAAAGCATCCATATCAGCAAGAACAGAAGACCCCAATGTGGCAGACCTGGCAGCAGACAACAACCCTGGCTGACCTCTAACGGCAGACTCCACTGCTGCAGTCTGAAGTCTTCCTTCTTCCTCTGCAACAGTCTCATTGCCGCTTCCAACTGCAGAGAAATGAGAAAAAGAGGAAAGATTCAGTTAAGCAAGCATAATTATGCGAAAGTCAAAGCGAAGAAAGTAAACAAGTAAGTAAAATGCTTATTAGTACTCCTTTACTAAAAAGCTATACTAACTGCAATTTGTTATCAAGATAGCTTGGCTAAGTCATTTGGGGGAACAACAACTGAGCATTAACTCAGGTTCACCCAACGGGGAACAACAACTGGGCATTAACCCAGGTTCACCCAATGGAGGACGACAAATGGGCATTAACCCATGTCCACCGGTTTACCTAATGGACCTAATGGCGAACAACAACTGGGCATTAACCCAGGTTCACCAAAGGGAGGACGACAAATGGGCATTAACCCATGTCCACCGAGCTCAGCCAATTAGGCCCAGATGGTGAACAACAACTGGGCATTAACCCAGGTTCATCGGAAGGGGGACGACAAATGGGAATCAACCCATGTCCATTGAGCTCACATATTATACCAAACGGAGGACAACAACCGGGCATTAACCCGGGTCCACTGGATGGAGGACAACAAATGAGAATCAACCCATGTCCATACACAATAAGGGACAACAAATGGGAATCAACCCATGTCCGCTAAACAGTGGGCAAAAGATGGGAGGAAACTTACAAAACCCGCTGGTGCTGGGCTCACAAAATCATGAAAGGGTGTGACCACAATGTAGTGGACAATAAATGGGAATCAACCCATGTCTACTAGGCTCACCTAATTAAAAGAAGTTGTGAAAACAGCAAACGACGAGTAGTAAGTCACTCTATCTCTACTGGGCTCATGCTTCCACAACAGCAAATTTGAAACTACCAAACGGCAAACAACAAATGGGCATCAACCCATGTATGCCAGACTCACACAGCAAACAACAACAACAAAAGACAGCAAGTGGGAATTAACCCATGTCTATTACATCTATCAAGATTTGGTTCTATGGTCATAGACAATAAATGAGCATTAACTCATGTCTAAGCAACCCATGATCAAGAAACAAGAAGTATGCACATATGAGTTCTATGTATAACAAGCAAATAGCCAAGTTTTGCTTATATATTTCAAGAAATCTCTGCCATCAAGCAACAGCAATGGCAAGATATTATCTAAAAGTCAAATACCTGTTTTGGTTGGACTTGTGTGGGCTGCTACAGGGGCAGTGACCTCTATATCTGCTGCCTGAGCACCAGCCATATTATCTTCTGTCTCGGCCAAGACCTTATCATAGCTATCATGGGTATCTCCCATGTCTATATCATCTACAGGGTCTTGGGCCAATTCCTCTTCTACAACTGGAACACCACTGCTAGGAGTGACATCTGCCTGAACTGGTTCTTCACTGGCAGCAACTTCTGCAGGTTCAACATGAGTCATATCTGCATTAAAATCAACATCAATCACAAGATTCTCATCAATTGATATGCTCTCAACAAAAATATTACCTTCTGGGACTTCAGGGATGTGCGCAGGGATCTCTTCATGGCCAGGAACCTCCTCAATAACTGCTGGTGCAGTCTCACCTTCTTGAACAGTTGTTGCAGCAGACACAGCAGCAGCTATGATTATGGGTGTAGGAGCTGTGCCACCAGATTCACGAAGGGGACTTGGGGGTGTTGGTACCCTTACTGTGACTGAAGTAGTCCTCTCAAAATCTGTAGACACTAAGCTTCCCCTTCGAGCTCTCCGAACGTATTGACGGGTGGAAGGACTTGAATTAAGTAAAGAATGGTCTACATGGCTGCCACTCCCAGAAAGATCACCCTGTACAGTCCCACCACTACTGGTTACAGCTACTGGTGTGGTCTCCACAACTCTTTCAGCACCAGTGACAACTCCAACAGTCACATACTCTTCAACAGCTTCTTTTGCAGATATGGGTCTACTGGCAGATACAACAGGGGTACTTTCAGATGAAGCTTCTGTAGCTTCCAACTCATCCATAGATACCTCATCATCTTCGGTATCAACCCCTGCTTCCACATCCTTTTTCCCAGAAGAAGCACATAAAATGGCATCCGTATCGACGGAGCCGCTATCTGCTGAGCTGATATCTGCTGTAAAGTTATTTGCACCAGAGACAGTTTCTGCAGCAGTAGTTTCAGTATCTTTTGCAGCAGCTCCAGGTGGACCATCTTTGTCACTTGAAGGTGATGAGCTACTCAAATCATCCTACACAAAAAGAAGAGAGCATGAGAACCCTATTTTTGTTAAAAGCAAGGTGCCGTGGCTAAAAGCGTATCGGTATCTCAATCGGAATGCGAGTGACTGTGTCAGCTCTTTGCTTAGACTGCCACAAAACAAAAGCTACATCAACATCATGAGAAAAATATATTAATTAACAATTAGAGAGGCAAGCATGAAAACACTTACTCTCTTCTCAGAATAAACGACGCCTCGCGATGACTTACGCGCGGAGACACGTGCAACAATAGATGAGGGTGCACTTGGGAAAGTTGGAGGAACAAAAGTCCTCTTCCCAGCCCTGGTCTTCCTCACTGGCTTCCTACTCATAGGGGCAGAAACCCCTTCAAGAATATCTTCTTCAGCTGGTGGAGGATCTGCAACAGCAGTCTTCAAAGTTAACACTTCTTTGCTGCCCTTTGTGGCACTTGTTTTCTGTTTCTTGGAAGCTTGAGCAGGAGAATCCTTACTCGCAGCTTCTCCCTTTTTGGATCTATCTGGTTGCTTCCTTTTAACAGCAGAAATACCAGAAGAGGCAGTCCTCCTTCCCCTACTGGATGGCACCTTTCCGGGAGCAGCGACATGAGGATGGTCTCTCAACCATAAGGGAGGGTGAGGACTGCCATGTACCACCCATTGTGACTCCTCATGATGCCATACAGCATAACCCAGGCTTTGGCGGTTTGTATAGGTGGTCATGGTATTGGTAGCCGTGAACAAACGAGGATGAGGAAGTGGGGAAGTATATGACTCCAGCAGATGAGAAACATCCCCCCTCCCACTATTCCTAAACTCCACCATGGCAGCCATCAATCCTCTCCAATAATTGCTCATGGCTGTGGTATAGATACCAACCCTATCACCACTAGGAACTATGACTCGAGGAGCAACACCACTCCAATAGGCAAAGGCCATGGTCCTCAAAAAAGGGTTAATGATGGGGATTTCACCTGCAGCAACCCCCATAACAGCAGGAACCTCTTGGTCAAACCCAAATTGCTTCCTCACTCTATGAGCACTGTAAACCGTGAATCTAAGTCCATCAGAAGACAATACTGGCAACCAGCCAGCATTGGTGGCAGAAAGATAAGCCAGGGATGTAGTATCTCCAGCAATAAGACTGTAATCTTGAGCTTCTATGTTGGAGAATCCAGACATCACTGACTTGTACATAAACCCGCGATGAGATACCCCATATGGTCTCCAGCAGACCTTGCTCTCACTATCTAACGAAGGTATCAAACTGTGGTCATAAAATTTGCTGCCTACCCAGCAGTACACAGCAGGCACATCACCCTGAAAATCACCAACATTGGCTACAACTCCCTCCGGCATTGAGGCAAACTTGTTCCGAGCCTCGTAGGGTTTCCTACCCTTCCTTATGTACTCTAAGGCATGCTCCCAAAGGAATGTATGCACTATTGATGAGTTGAAAGCCGTGGTGACAATATGACAAGACCCCCCAGCCAATTCCTCAGCATGCAACAAGTCAAGTTGAGTATAAATCTGCCCCAACAGCAGAGGGGCAAGGGGAAAACAAAATCCTGCAGCAACCTTAACAGCTAAAGGAAAATACAAAGGCTTAATGGAATAAGCGGGATGCTCACCGAAGACACACTTGCTGAGCCAGTAGGCCACAAAAGCAGCCCTTCGAATCAAGGGATTAGTCTCTCGGTTGAAATGCTCCATCCAAGGCTTGAATCTTGCTGCTTGAGTCCCCAGAGCAACATTCCTTCGTCCAATGTAGTCTGCCAGAGCAGCTTCAATCTCCAACTCCTCAGGGGAAAGTACCAGATCTGCTAGGTCTTGGTCACCCAAAATTGGCAACAACCAATGATTTTCCACATCCTCCAATGTAACAGTCAACTCCCCGTGAGCAAAAAAGAACGCGTGCGTGGATGGGCACCATCTTCGTACCAGCTGCCGTAATGCTTCGGTATCACGGTACATATTTGAACATCTTGAAATGAGGATGGAGCGAAGCACACCAGCTTGCTCCAAACGGTCACAGAATCCTCTATCAGCCAACTCCAAGTCTATCCAGTCTGCCCATTCAATGGTTCTTGAACATTGAAAATCAAAAACTAGAGGCACGGCAAGCATCTCATTTCTCTGAATCTGAAGGTCTCTAATCTCTCGAAAATTCGGAGTCCAAGCCATATCTGCTGCCGAGTCCTCTCTGATAACCAGCCATTCCCAATCCGGCGGTGGTGGTTGGAGGCTCACCGGAACCGAGGGAAATCTCTCCCCACTCCGGTACCACGGGTCCACAATGGGTCGACCCAATATATCACCATGAGACTCCGGTGACCCTAGGACAGAGTCGGAACTACTGCCATTGTCCCCTGGGCCTCTCGGCATTCTCGCACCACCAGTAATGGAGGAACCTCCCTTGCCGGAGGAACTGCCCCCACGTCCCTTCGCTTTCTTCTTCGAAGAAGACACCATCAACAGCAAGCAAGGAACACAAGAAGAAGAAAGAGAAGAAGAAGAAAAAGAGAAAGAGGAAGAAGAAAGGTTCGAATATGCTTATGTCTGATGAGCTCTCTGCCTCTTGGGAATATGCATAACGGTTGAATAAATGGGGTGGTCAACTGGGTGGTTGGGCCATTAAAGTGGGGAATGACAGCCATTAATTCAGGCTGCCCCTTGAAAATAGGAGCCATTACCAGCAGGTATGTCCTTCCCACTCCTCCACTATTTCCCCAGAAAAATGAGCCACCACCTTTCTTTTCTGAAAAATACCCGCCAAAAAGAAAATTGAACAGTTATTTTTGGGCTCGCACGTGACTCACCATGGGTAAGTCACAGGCTCGGGGGGCTAAATGTACATGCCCATTTTTTAATTAACAATTTGAATGGGCCCCCCATTGAAATACTTGGGCTTAATTAATTGTTTAATAAACCAGCCCAATAAGCCCAGCCCATTTAAATATATCAAACAATATCCAATAGAATACTTGGGCTTAATTGATTATTTAATAAGTCAACCCAATGAGCCAAGTCCAATAAAATATCCCAAACAGTCCCTAATAAATTACTTGGGCTTACTCTAGAAGCCCACAACCCGAAACACATAACCCAATCCACTAGAACACCCATGCAGCACCATCTGGGCCCATTTTTAAGTGCCCCGGTACTGTTCACAAGCCCAAAGGAAAACCACATAAAACCCATGAACCCAAAGTATGCTTATAATATGATTGTTGGGTTTAAACACATTTGGATTCATTGAGAAAGACAGCTGGAGCCCAAGCATTAGTCAGCCCAGCACCTGAAAAGGCTGAAGAGAGCTAATCTGTGGGTCCCGTGAGGTCTGAACCCAAGCTAACAAAGGAGGAGTTGCATGTCTGCTGCTGGCAGAGCCCATGCTATGCCTTATTTTACTAAAAAAGAGGAAGACAGCAGCAGGTCCATCCTCTCCAACGTGACAAGAGCAACCAACCCACCATTTTCAAATTACTCAAGTCTCTACAGCTCATTCTAGCTCTTAACTCCACCGGGAACCATGATTTCTGGTACTGTTCACGCAGCAGATTTCTGCATAACAGCTCCAAGATTACTGGCAGCAACCAAAATGCATGGGAAATGAAGAAATATGATAGAGAAACCATAACCATGTCCATTCCGGTCCCAAAAGGGACTCAGGGAGTAGCTCCCACGGCCCAGACCCGTGAGGAAGCTACTCTCCTTATGTTGATCTGACTTGAGGAGTGTGGTTTGGTGGAGGGGAGTCAGTTCCGAGATTTAGGTAGCTATGAACTGCTGTCATTAGGTCTGTTGGGAGGCTCAATGATGGGTTTATGGATACCAAGTCACAAGAGACATGCATAGACCTAACCATACATAAAAACCCACCAACAAGAAGCAATGAGTGCCTCTGACAAGCTATTTCAGAGGAGAAGAAAGCCTTATCCTGACATTAGGGAAATGTTATAATCATTTTTACTTATGCTATACTCTCTTTGACAAAACATGTCATAGAGGACTAATACTAAAAACTAATAGGCTTAAGAAAACCATAATCTCGGTTTTCCCATGAGAGTAAGCCATGCTAATCATTCTATATATAAAGGACTGATTGCACTCTTAAGGCATCAGATCCATCAGACCCATTAGATTCAGCCAGACCAAGAACAACCCTCCCAACAACTCAAGAAATTACCACAATTAAAACCCAAGAGAAAGGATTTTCTCTTAGATGATCCAAGGGAAAACCTCTGAAAAAGGATGTTTCTGAGATCATTTTCAACTTAGAAATACCAATCAAAACCCAGAAATACAGTCTCATCCGAAAGGATTAGGATTTATCATTAAAATCTCCTTTGTTCCCCAGAAAGCTCTCCTGGCAGATGTCTGGGCAGAATTTCCTGAAATGCCTTATAAGGACCACAATGGTTCTCTACCATTAATTTAGCTCCACAAAGGGCCCAAACACATTCTTCCCCTACCCTTATGCATGTCTCTTCGGGGCTGACTCTCTCCCAACAAGTCAACCCTCTTTTAGTTTCAACAAAACTTATTACTGTTCGAAGCTCTCCTGGCAGATGTCATCAGTAGCACAGAAAACCCATGTTTAAGTTGTGATAATCAAAGTTACGTCGTTTCAAGTTCGATTTAACTGAGGAACAGCGAGAGGCTCGGCCCAAGACTGTTCTTTGGATTTCTTATCGGTAACAACACTTTGGGTAAATTTCCCTTAATCTTTGTTCATGTTATTTTCGGGCTCTAGTGACCTTAGCTTTTGAACATTCTTGAGAAGTGTCCCACTAGCCCTTGGGCCAAATTTTGGGCCTTTGGTTGAATTTTGGGTTCGACTATCCCTTTCTCAATATCAAAGTCCATGTTGTGATCGCCCTCGGCACGCCACGTGGCACTATCACAAAAACACCCCTCACACTAACCATAAGATTTTCAAGAAGATAAACTAGAATTGAATATGAGTGTATTTACTTAGCATATAAGTGCGGAGATAAATGTAACACATTCACATATAGAACTCATATATAAAACAATCCTTGGGTCTCATGGATAAAAGATTGCACATAGATGAATACGATAAAAATATTATCACTCATAACAATTCTCTCTGAATACATATACAAACAGCATAGATCTAGCTAGCTATATCACAAAACGAAAATAATATAAGGCCCAAGAGTGCGGAATGAGGACAAGCTTTAGATGTGTTTCCCATACGCTATGTTATGTGGCAATGCTTTCTTTCTAAATATATATGCCAACAATATCATATTCCGTTACCAACTTGAAGCCGAAAAGCATGCACATTGATACCACCTGTCATCATAGATATGCAAAAAGTTACATTAGATTTAAAGTGAGTCATATGGCACTAGTTTCATCACTTTTATACTATAATCTTTTATACTTCTATATATGATAGGGAAAAAGAAAACCAATTATTTAATGAATTTCTCAATTGAATTTATATAGTATCATCTTTTTCAAGATTTCAATTTTTTATCTTAATTTGATAGTTACAATAACGGGGAGGAGAGGGTTTGAACCTTAACTTCTTGTAAAGAAGATCAGTCAGTGAAACTTACCTATAAGACTCTTGACAAGATTTCAACTTAATTTCTAGAATGTAATGTTTTTGTACTTGTATTAAATGTAGAATTAGATAATTGATTCAGGTGGGAGATAAAAGGGCCTACGAAGCAAAAAACCTTTGTATGAGATGAGAAATGCAAACAATTAACTCGGAAGAGGAGAAAGACAAATGAGCCCTTGAAAGTAGAGGATTTCCCATGACTTATAAAATGCACAGCTTAGGGGCACTCGGTGATATGGGACTCAAAAACACTCCCCTCAACGCCGAAAACTCGCTAGAACTAAATAGGGCCAACCCAATAACCTGGGGGCAAACTTGACTCTGATACTGATGTAGAACAGACAACACACACTTTCCTAGAACATCAAGACAATCACAAGTCAGCGGGCAAGCTTGGAAAGCAGAATCCAAAAAGGCACTAGTAGAAATCATTTTGGCGCTGACGACGGAATTGTGTGGAATTTGGCCATGAGCACCATCAGATTTTAGGCGAATTCCTTCATCTAGGCCTTTAATTAATTGATTTTACCGTTTATAGTAATTTTCCTTTTAGTTGTAATTTTTAATTTAAAAGTTAGAATAAGGTTTCGCCTATTTTGGAACGTTTCCTAGAACTAGTAGGAGTTGATTTAGCAATTAACTCACTTTTTCCGTTTTTTGTAATTTTTCTTATTTTTACCCTAATTTCGTGCTTACCATGAATTAGGATTTCTAAAGTCTTCCTAAGAGTCTTCTAGCAGCCCTAGGAATCCTTTACTATTTAATATTTATACTGTTTGTAACTGTCAAGACAAATCAGTTTTTTCATTAATAATATTTCAGAAAAGAGGTTTTCCCTCATTAATTGTTCTCTCTTCCATGTGGATTTAAGGTTTTATCACTTAAAGGAGAATGACGTGTTCTTCCCTTTGCTATTCTGTTGCGTCAGATACTAAGAAGAAAGATAAATAAGCCTAACACCATTGAAATTACCCTTGAAAGTGGAGGATTTCCCATGACTTATAAAGTGCACAACTCAGAGGGACTCCGACTATGTGAGACTCGACAACAGGAAGAGTTTTGTTAAATATTGTCTCATAATTAGCAACATATATGATTTTTGCTTAACAAGATGTATTGGACTCATTGTTCATTAGATAAGTTTTTATGAATGTCAACTAAGTATTTCTTTTGGTTGTTCAGAAGAAAGACACATACCTAGGCAACATTAGTTTGAAAATTTTTGCTCTTCCATTAGGATTTCACATTCTGTACCAGGGATTAGGGAAGCAATTGAATAATGTTAAAATCTAATTTGTAATCCATTAACTTTAAGAAACACATCTGGCAGTAAATTGAAGAAGCAATTGATTCAAACTCTCAACTTGTTGACACCTCACATTGACATGGCCGGGTGTCATTCAAGAAGAAAACATCATGTTCTAGAGCATGGTAGCATGGGTTCCCAAGGATTCTAGTTGATCTAGAAATCCTCTTGTATTCTAAAGCATTTGGGAAGCTTAATAACTGAGTTATCACATGTATAAATAGATGCGGCTGTGCAATGAAAAACGTGTACAAAAGTTTAGCAAAACAAAAAAAGTACAAAAATTGCATTGCAATAGACATACAACAGAGCAATACTCTGTTTTGTGTTACTCGTGTGTCTTCTTCTACCACCCAACAAATAATATATATGATCACTTTACCCTTCAACCTAAAATAATAAAGGTTGTATTTCGAATTAGCATCTTTCTTAACAATATGTGATTTCTAATTCTACCACTCTACATGGTTTTCTCATTAATTATCTGCTATTTCTTGGGGTCTTCCCTTAAATATGATGCGCTTACCATGATTGAGAGAGCTGAAGTTTTTTAGCACAGGCTCAAATGCCTCATCAATTTTAAGAGATTTCACTCAAATATGAGGGTGCCGTAGATGTCCTCAACCTCGTGAGCCTTAAAACAAATGCTCGAAGTCACTATCTCATGGGTTTAGTGGATTATTGCACGTGTCTATGTCACGTCCGATCTTTTTATATTAAGTTATTTTGATCAAATAATCCTATTTTTTCCTTCAATTTTACACTTCTATTTACAAACTTTTAAGTCTTTTGCTTTTAAACTTAAAATAAATAGTCAAAAGTTCATCTATATTAAATTCCATTTCATTTTTTTTTTAATATATTTTGTAATTATTTATATATATATATATATATTTTAAAACTAATTAATTATTAATTCAGTAGAACCAGTGAACCATCATACCACCCTATTGAAGGTTCAATGCTCGGTTCGGTTTTGATAACTATACTTATACCATATCTAATAATTTTCAATTAAATTAACATTTTGCCAACTTCACAATTGGATTACATGTCCTCTATACACTAATCATGCTCTATTTCACATAAATCCAATCAAAAACTTATTATTTACATAGTAGAATTTTTTAACATAAAAAAGAAACCATAAATTTGAGCTTTTTTATATATGAGAATTCTTAATTTCGGATTTTCCTAATATTTAACAACATAGATGGGTATATAGAGATCATATTATGGTTTGGCAAAATATTGATCTTATTAAATGTTATTTGGTAGAACAACATGTTAAAAGAACTACACTAAATATAACTTGACCCTAATTCAATTTTATTTATTTAGTTTTTAATTATAAGATCATCAAGAGGATAAACTAGCATGAACATGAATGCATTTACTTAGCATTTAAGTACGGAGATAAATGTATGGCATTCACATATAGAACTCATGTAATACAATCCTTGGGTCTCATCCATGAAAGATTGCACATTGACAAATACAATAAGAATACTATCACACATAACAGTACTCTATGAATAGATATACAAACAACATATATCCAGCTAGTCATACCACAAAACGAAAATAATATATGGCCCAAGAGTTCAGAATGAGCATAAGCTTCAGAAGTGTTTCCCTTACGCTATGTGGCAATGTTTTCTTTCTACATATAGACGCCAACAATATCATA
This sequence comes from Fagus sylvatica, assembly GCA_907173295.1. Lineage (NCBI taxonomy): Eukaryota > Viridiplantae > Streptophyta > Magnoliopsida > Fagales > Fagaceae > Fagus > Fagus sylvatica. The sequence goes on along the minus strand of OU015761.1, from coordinate 57,590,255 downwards.
TTTCCTTTACCACCTTGAAGCTGAACAGCATGCACGTTGATACCACCTGTTGTTATAGTTATATGCAAGAAGAGACACATTAGAATCTCTCAATTGAATTTAAACAGTGTTCTTTTTTAAAGATTTCAACCTAATTTCTAGAATGTAATGTTTTTGTCCAATAATAAATGCAAATTAGATAATTGATTCGGGTGGGACGGAACAATGAATCCAAGGCCTTTGTAAACTTTCATCAATATTGTACACAAGAAATTTGTGCAAAAGGCCTCATCCGGGTCCCAAAGAACACATCCATGATATTCTCCGCTTAGGCTTTCATTTGGCCTCACGGTTTTTTTTAATCTACCTAAGGCTTTGTTAGGCCCACAAGTAAAAGGCCTCACAACTTTGTTTCTACCAAGGGCTTTGCTAGGCCTGCATGTAAAAGGCCACACAACTTTGTTTCTACCATGGGCTTCGTTAGGCCCACAAGTAAAAAGCCTCATGACAATGCGTCACAAAGACACAATGGTCGCCAAAAGGACGGAGTGCCAAGATACCAATAGCACCAAGACTTTGGCATCTGGCTAGGTAATCATTGGGTATTCATAGATGTCACAACACACGGGTAAAACATAAAGATCTCACAAGTTTAGCATAATCAAATTCATAGTATATTTCCAAGTAGTTTCATAAAACTTTCAATATCCAAGATTTCCACAAAGTTCACAAAGTTTCCAAAATAAGATTTCTCTATCAAATTTCACAAATAACATAAGCCAAAGATAAAACATCTTTAGAATTTCCAATTAATCCAATAAATTCATGAAATCCATTATTAAATCAAAGATGTTTATCTTTTCCATTCTAACAAATCATGCATTTCCCCAAATATGAAATGTAATGCATCTTTCCATGCTCCATGCATTTTCTCGTAAATAATTAAATACTAAGATTAATACACAATAACTTTTAGGAAAAGTATACTTCCACAATAATTTTCCAAAACGTGTTTAATCCAAAATAATTTTCATATGCAATTATGATTATTTTCTAAAAATCCCATTAAGAAGCTACTTATCTCACAAGATCAACCAATTTACCTCAAGCAAGCACCACACAAGCTAGCCAATCATCACCAAGTAACTTGGAACCTAAAAACATAGCATCACAAAGTGTGGTGGTCTACTTTGTGATGGGTATTTTTAGACCACCACACTTTTCAAACCGGAGTCCCTAAAGCCTAACTTGACTATCCAAAGACAAGGATCCATTCCCATTAAGAAACAAAGAAGCATACAAGAAATCTCGAGCACCATAATGCAACCAAAATGCCCATGGAATCATACAATATCAAAACTGAGGTAGCAAGCATTTGTATGTCCTTTGGGTACTAAACAAAGAAACCAAGCTACAATTAAAATCAAGCAAGTGATAAACATATCAAAGAATATTTATATGGGATTTCAACTCAATCCAATCAATGAAAGCTTCGAATATATTCCATAAAAATGGTAGTCTTTTAATCTATTTTTAGATTAAAATGACAGCAGGTCAACTCTGTTTTGTGTTACCCGTGTGTCTTCTTCTACCACCCAACAAATAATATCTATGATCACTTTACCCTTCAACCTAAAATAATAAAGGTTCTATTTCGAATTAGCATCTTTCTTAACAATATGTGATTTCTAATTCTACCAAACTCTACATGGTTTTCTCATTAATGATCTGCTATTTCTTGGGGTCTTCCCTTAAATACTTGAAGTATTACAAATGGTACCAACCAAATACTAAACAGTCTAAACTAATATAAGTAAAAAGTAATATGCTCACCTCCTGTATTTGTCTTTCCCAGCATAACATATTTTTCTCGTTGGTCTCAGTTTGCTGTTGTGGTGTTTCATAATCCACCTTAAGTTCCTATACGAATAAAAAACTATATATGTAAAGTAAAATCATATTTACGAGTGGAACAATGAAAGTTGTTATGTGACTAGTAGGTGCTGCTATAAATATTGATCGCGAAAAATTACTAGTTGTCAAAACATTTTCTTGGTATAGGAAAATAGTGTTTTTTCTATTGCTTTCCTCTTCCTTTAAAAAAAAAATGTGATAAAATTTTTGGTTATCAATAAACTGAATTATTTGCTAATTTTGTACTGCAATGGTCTATACATAGCTGTCAAATTGTCCCAATAAGGAGAGATTTGTTGTGAGAGTGTGCCATACCTTTCCTTTGAATATGTGCTCTATGGTGGCATTAAGATCTCCCTTCCACTGAGCATGCTCTTTGAATTCAAATTTGTAGAAACTGTCGTCGTAGCGGTAGTCTTCGTATACTCCTTCCAGCTCAGGTGTCTTTATATTAGCTGGAACAAACGTCCTTAAATTAGGGCATCTAATTACCCCCACTTTCTTCAGGGATGGCCATTCTAAAGCATTGGCTTCATTGCAAAAACACTTGAGATTTGGTAAGTCCATGAGCACCAATGAGTTAACTTTGTTGAACAAAACAATGTCCTTTTCTTCTCCTTCTTCTTCTCTTGCTCTTGCAAGGATTTCTTCAATTTCTTGGCAGTCAATAACTTGTATTTCCTCTAACATTACAAGCAGTTTGGCTATGGATGAAAGGAATTTATTAGAGATTGGTCCTGATTGAGGAAAGGTGCCAGTATGATGTTGCTCATGTTGAAATTCTGTTATCACGTCCTGTTCAGAAGTGGTCATTTCATCAGTATCAATCTTTCCAATCTGATGAATCCATGCATTAAATTATTATGACATGATAATAAATTTTCAACTTTTCAAGTTCTCATGTAAGAAGCATCAAATCCATACCAGAGCTTGAAAAGTTAAAAATAAAAAATAAAAAATTGATAAACCAATTTGAAAACGTAAAACAATGAGCCTTTGGCATACCTCCTGATTTAAAATTGGTTGTGTTCCTTTAGCATGGCTAGGTTGGACAAGCTCAATCGGATCCACGAATGTACAAAAACCAATAAGACTTGGTGCATTTTCTAGCGTCACAAGCTTAAGTTGTGGAAACTTTATCATATCAAATGCTTTCTCATCTTGTCCTTCCTTAGAGAAAATTTCTTCCATGTCTGTACAACTTGTTATATCTAACTCTTGGAGTTGAACCAAACCCCTCGCTATGGACAATGAAAAGACGTTTTTCAAACGGTGGCATGCATCTAGGTGAAGAGATGTTAGGTTGCCAAAACAAGCAAGCTGTGCACCACTGAAGGACCTCTCTAGGAATTGGCCATGATATATCTCTTTTAAATTAGACAAATGAAGCAGTGCTAGTGACTCTAGGATAGGGAAGGCATCACGTGGAGTCTGATCTGATGTGGCATCGATTACATATTCTACATCTTCACTTTCATAAACTGTTAGAACCTTCAAGCATGGAATATTTAGTCAGATATGGAGTTGGGCGAAGGTTGTTTGCAAAGATTGATAATGTGGCAGAAGCAAGAAGTAGAGTCCATGCAATGATTAAGGTTCTTAAAAGATCATTTTGACTAAATATTATCGGTTTTACAATTTCTCTATTGGTGAATTTCCAGACAAAGTAAGCGCGATTGCACTCTGTAGTCCAGACATTTCACCCAACGAATGCCGAAGTTGTATCAATGAGTCAAGTTACAATCTCTTACAGGCTTGTCCATACCAGAAGGAGGCAATCATTTGGCCTAATAAATGTTCTCTTCGATACTCATACAAATCAATATTTGGTATTATGGAAACTTACCCAATACTAGCCTTTTACAACATTGCAAATTTCTCAGACGTGAAAGAATTCAACAAGGTGCTATACCCCTTGTTAGATAGCCTAAGAAACCGTGCTTCATCAGGAAATTCTACTCGCAAGTTGCTGATGAAGAAATGATCTTTTAAGACTTGAGCAAACTTGCGAGTAGAATTTTCTGATGAAGCACGTTTTCTTAGGCTATCTAACAAGGGGTATAGCACCTTGTTGAATTCTTCCACGTCTGAGAAATTTGCAATGTTGTAAAAGGCTAGTATTGGGTAAGTTTCCATAATACCAAATATTGATTTGTATGAGTATCGAAGAGAACATTTATTAGGCCAAATGATTGCCTCCTTCTGGTATGGACAAGCCTGTAAGAGATTGTAACTTGACTCATTGATACAACTTCGGCATTCGTTGGGTGAAATGTCTGGACTACAGAGTGCAATCGCGCTTACTTTGTCTGGAAATTCACCAATAGAGAAATTGTAAAACCGATAATATTTAGTCAAAATGATCTTTTAAGAACCTTAATCATTGCATGGACTCTACTTCTTGCTTCTGCCACATTATCAATCTTTGCAAACAACCTTCGCCCAACTCCATATCTGACTAAATATTCAATGGGAATATCAAAATCTTCTGGAAATAGACAACATAACAAAAAGCATGACTTGGCTTCATCACTTTTTAAATAACTGTAACTGAACTCTATGCTGGAATAGACCTTTGGATGTAGTCCGAGAATATTTTTTGGTATAGACTTTTTAAGTTGTTCAAGTGCAGCAATCCACTCATCCTTTGTTTTGTTTGCTAGAGCTCTTGCAACAGTTACAATAGCAACAGGTAATGCCCCACATTCCTTTGCAACCTCTTTTGCTATTGAACGTAGAGAAGGAGTACTATCAATACAATTACCTGCCATCTCTCTGAAAAGATTCCATGCTTCTTCTTTGGATAAAACATTGATTTGAACAATCTTTTGAGTTTCCATCTGACTGCAGGCGTCTTCACTTCGTGATGTCAACAAGACTTTGCATCTCTTGTGTTGACCTCCATAAGGAATTCCTATATCTGTTAGATTAAGTGCTTCCCAAACATCATCCAGTATTACAAGTACACTCTTGCTATCCATTAGTCTTGAAAATAACTGATCTTTTTCTTTCTTCTAAACTCTCATTTCTAAGTTGTAGATGTAGCATATCCGCAATTTGACCTTGAATCTTTCTCAAGTCTTGATTTTGGGACACCACTGCCATCACAACTTCATCAAATAACTTATCATCTTTTGCTCTTTTCGCAACCTCTTTTGCCATTGTTGTTTTTCCTATCCCCCCCATACCGCATATGGCAATCATGTTGCTGTAGTCGTCTCTTAGAGCCTCCAAAACTTCTTCTATCATTGATATTCTTGATTCAAAATCCTTAAAACCTTCTATGGATGAAGATCCTATTCCTTGTGGAGGAGGAGGACAGGACATTTTATTAAGAGATGGTGCATCGCTTAGAAGCTTTTCAATGGCCAAAGTCTTCTTCTTAGCTTTCCTACTCAAGGAATAGCGTGACTTCAGATCCAAGCACATCTTATCTTCATCAATGAATCTCTGCAGACCTTGACTGATGTTGCCTACCATCTGTACCCACTGCTCAACCTCAAGTGCGATAACCAGATCCTTCCTTTTTTCTGCATCAATTTCTTGAGTCTTCTTCTCAGCTTTCCTACCCAAGCAATAACAAGACTTCAGATCTTGACACCAACCACCCAAGCACTTCTTATCCGCTTTGACATCTTCATCAATGAATCTTTGCAGACCTTGTCTGATTTCGTCTGCGTTCTCTACCCACCTGTTAACCTCAGGTAAGATTACCTGTCCGTTCATTCTTTCTGCATCAATCAATAATTGCACCTCATGTCTCTTGTCACCCAGCTTCTGAAATTGATCTTTGAGATTCTTGATGTTGCTATTTAGGTGAATCAGATAGCCAACTTGTTGTCCGATTGGCTCCACCATGTATTCTCCAGTTTTTGCTCCAATTGAAATAGCAGCGTCCATTTCTTTGCTTTGCTCTTTTGGACTTTCTGTAAGAAAAGATGAAGTTTAAACTTTCAGTTATTCAAAACCAAGTTCGTTGTGATATGAAGTGGACCTAGAGCTAGAGATCATTAGACAAACAATTTCACCATACTTTCTAGAATCCAATAAAACTTTTGATTATTTGTGATTTTTTTTTTAAAACTTCAATCATATGTTCAGTTGAAATATACATTTTGTGTTCACATTTTGTTTACTCTATTTGCATTTTTTTTTTTTTGGTGAAAAAAAGAAGAATGATACCTCTTTGAGTTCCCACGTGAGATTTGTCTTAATATGCTATTAACCTAGAGAGTGCTTCTTTGAATGTTTTGAGACATTTGTGGGGCATGTCATAACCATGTTTCTACATTCAAGTGACAAATGTTTTGGTTTCTTCCCCATGAAGTTTTCAGGACCGTTTTGTTGAAGGTTTTCTCCACTTTATTTCATATCTTGTGACATTAAACACAATTTCAAATTTTTGGAATAGGCATTTCCACATTGCCAACACACTATGAAATTGCATATGGAAGACGTGATTGTGAAACTAATAACCAAAACAACAAAGATAGAAAAGTAACAGGATTGTAAAACCAATGTGCAAATTAAAAGTAGTAACATTTACCTGTCGTAACAAAGCAATGCACAAAAGGATCCTCTGTCAAGCTGCAGGATATGCAAATATGGCAACATCTTCCTTCCGGAATTTCATATCTTTGTTATGTTACACTTCTGTACTGATTCTGTTCTGTAATATATTTAAAAAAGAAAAAAAAAAAAAAGAGCATTATGATCAAAGAATTCAGCAGCAACATGGGATAGAAGGATGTTCAAGAAACATCAAAAGGAAGGAAAAGTGTTTAGGACATACCTCTCTACGTTCTATACAAAGCAACGAAGTATAACTAAGGAAAAATCACAAGGATGATAGAGAACAAGCAAGTAATGTTACTATGTGAGGGTGGAAAGAAACCATTTCACCATCATTTTCTCATGTAAACTTTTGTGACTTGGGAAAAAGTGCAAGGAAAATAGTGGCATGTCAGTGACCCAGTGGGTGCTGAGCTGTGCAATGTGCATTGTGCCCAACACTATTTTGTTTCGTCGTTTAGTTTTGAATCTTTATACCAAAGAGACAAAAGTATTAAATACAATTGAATCAACATTAAAAAAAACAAACTAATAAATTATGTGGGTAGTAATATATAATGGCCAGTGCATTTAATTAATTATAAATGATTGTTTAATTTAATTTAATAGTTTAATAAACGTGTACTTTCATTCTTTTAGATAATTCCATTGCAATGTATTAAGAAAGAGTTAGTTTGTATTTTTTTTTCATTTGTTGATACTTTCTTAATACAAAATGGATGTTACTTTTGAATTTCGTTAAAAATAAATATAAATAAAAAAAAATAAAAAAAATAAAAAATAAAAATAAAAAAAGAAAAGAAAAGAGCATTATGATCAAAGAATTCAGCAGCAACATAGGATAGATGATGTTCAAGAAACATCAATAGGAAGGAAACTTTTGCTTCCATTAGAGCTAATTGTTGGGCATTTAGCAAAAAAATAAAGACAGTTATGTTGAAATTATACTAAAATGAATTTTAAGCTATTTTGATTTGAAAGTTAACTTCTCAAATCAGTACATTATTGAATCCGAAGATGAAATTTTTGTATTATTCATAGATTTATCTTCTCTTTGCTAACATCAATTATTGACTGATTTAATGTTAAATAGCTTGGAAACATGTGAGATTGGTTAGCAATGTGTACACATTTGCAAGGCATTGTTAAAAATGTTGGGCCAAGGAGGTGAAATTTTGAAATTTAAATTATGTCAAGCCAATAAAATAGTAGTAATAAAATAAACGGAAATAAGTAAGACAAACAATTACATAAGAAACACCAGGAATTTACGTGGTTCAACAATATTTACCTATGTCAATGGGCCAAACTTCAATCAATCCACTATAATTAAATAGAGAATTACAAATACAATGGAGACAATACAGATTTACTTCACAATAATATCAACTCCAATAATATAACTTTGACAAAATCTCCTTGCTTTGATATAGTTGAACCTATGATGGAAAACCAAAATAGACTATAGTTCTCTAAGTTTTTTAATCACTAAGCCACTCAATAGTCCCGCTCACTCACTTTCTCACCACACTTGGAATGAGACACACTTTCTTCTTCTTTTTTCCTTTGACGCCAATAACATCCATAGACACCCATATATATAGGTGAGGGAGGAAGCACCTAGAACCATATATATAGGTGAGGGAGGAAGCACCTAGAACCCGACTATTGAAATTCCCGAACAAAAGTTTTATTGGGAATTCATGCATGAACCTGGCATATGGAATTCCCATGCAATGCCATTACACTCATTTGCAATTCCAATTCATGTTACACTTCTCAAAGAGTCCAAATCTCCAGGCCAATTTTGCATTAATGGGCTTGTGGTGCTGGAAAAATGGTCATCACACATGGAAAACCCCATTTGGCTACAAGATGAGCCATATAACACTCAAAAAAACCATTTGAGCTAACTAGTCTTGATTTTGTACACACACTTGTTGAAAATTTCTAGTCGTGGACCCAAACTCATCTTAGCCCAAATAGATACAGAGCCCATATACCCTTAGTTGACTGAAACAAATCCCTTGAACGAAACTTAATACACTTAATACACGTGTGCGGTGGGTAGGTGAAATTTTCAAACTAGCTTGAGAGAGCATGTTCTAGAAATTGGTAGAAAGTCTTCCTTGCCAAATTCATCCCCTGTTCAATCCCATATTTTTAGCACATAATTGTTTCCTTTTCTCAATAATTGACATTCCATTCTCCTTATAATAGACATTCAAATTTGCATACTGATTTGTGCACACTAACAGAGTGGCTATAGTATCCTAGAAAGCGACCGCCTAAGCCATTTGCACCAAAGGTTTTCCTAACGGGTGTGAAATCATTTCTATAGGACAGACCGATTTGTGCTTTAATCAATTAACATAATGGCTGATGTATCGGACATGACAAAAAAAAATTATTCAGTTCACTAGGTAAATCACGTCACTCATCACCCACCCAATAATTAAATGCCATATGTCATAATTAATCAAGTCAGGCTTTAAAAGCTTACTAAGATTTGACTTGGTTAATTGTGACATATGGCATTTAATTATTGTATGGGTGGACGGGTGACGTGGTTCACCTGGTGAACTGAATAATTTCTCCCATACGTGATAGGGTTGTTCTAGCTGCCTTCAACTTAGAGAGAGAGATATTTATTAAAAAATCAAAACTCTTAAAAGTTGATAAGAAAGCAAAAAATGAATTCCCAAAAAAGTGTAATGCTTCCATTTTACTATTATACATTTATACTGTTAGGTGTCTTTTGGGAACTATACCTTATGGTTATCCTTTTATGACTTTTGAATAATTTGTGATTTTATTTTATTTTAAAAAAAAAACTTCAATCATATGTTAAGTTGAAATATCTATTTTGTGTGCACATTTTGTTTACTATTTACATATTTGATTGAGAATGGAATATTGATTTGCAACTTATTAATAAGTGATAGTACTAGATTCTCGAATAATCTAGGGACCCTTTTTATTATGTTGGGTTGGAAATTATTTTATTTCTCATTACAAATTGTATAATTTGCCCTAATAAGGAGGAGATTGTATTATGGTCCAATTTACTTTCACTATATTATTTTCTCTAGATAGGTGTCTTGCCTCTTTAAGTTCTTATGTGAGATTTGTCTTTATATGCTCGCTTTTGGGACAAGAACTTTTTTTTTTAAAATAAAAATAAAAATAAAAAATTTAGACAAGAGGTTTTTAAGATTATTGTTTTTTTTTAAATGCCATATATCTCTTACCACGCTAAAAATGAGAAGGAAATTAGAGGATTTACAGTGAGGGGATCCTCTCCCCTACGATGTTTCTACATTAATATGACGAATGTTTTGGTTTCTTCCCTATTTCATAACGAATTCATATCTTGCCCTATTAGGCACAATCTCAAATTTTTGGAAATTGGCATATACGCATTGCCAACTCACTTCGAAATTGTATATCAAAGATGTGATTTCACTTCGCATTTTAAAGATGCGAGTTGAAAAAGTGCTGTTTTCTCACATTATATTTCAATTAGCATGTGTTTTCCACTTTTATGTTAAAAATATTATTTCCTGCTACCTTAAATTTCTGATAGGTGAGTTCTTCTAGTTCTGGATTTCAAACATTTAATGGTCATTCCCATCCATATTAATTTTAGGGTAAATTGTATTTTACACCCGTTAAGTTTGTTCAATTGTCATTTCAGTATATTAAGTTTAAAAATTGTCATTTCAATCCAATAACTTTCATAACATTATCATTTTAGTACTTCCGTCCATTTCCGTTAAAAAATATCCCTTAAACCTGTATAAAAAGACATTGTTTTAGTTTTTATCTCAATTTTATATTCTAAAAATTTATTTAGATTTCTAATAAAAAACCAATCTCTCTCTCTCTCTCTCACAGAAAGTCATAACACTAGCTATTTTCTACTTCCATCTCGATTTTTTTTTTTCTTCCTCTACAACCCGTTTCATTTAAATTCCGACACATTCAGGTTAATTTATCATAAGCAAAGGCCTGAAATCACTGTTCACTCTTCAAATAATGTTTTTACTCCCAAAGCAGGTCGATATGTATGTATAATCTACTAACAAATCATCTTGAAACCGAATCAAAATAAAATAAAATAAAAAATTGAATGAAGACAAAGAGAAATTAAAAATTAAAATACCAACCAAACAATTCGCATATGAATTCACCAAAAGGTCTCACTTCCAGATCCAAAACCAATATAACGCAAAATTGGCTAAACCCATTGTAGTAGAGTCTTTGGTAGCACTTGAACATTCCACCACAAAATAAAGTAAAAATTGCAAGCTCAAACCAAATTGAATTAAACCACCCAATGAACTTAAAAACCCTAAAAAGAACTTCCCAAAACATGAACCAATCATTGCACCGAATAAATAAAAAGAAAAAAAAAAAAAACGAAGTTCGTTGTCTTTTCCTAACTTTTTCAATGAATTCATAGTTTGGAATTTGGGTCAAACTGAAAGGCAAAAGAAAGAACGAAAGAAAAAAGAAAATGAAATGAGATAAAAAAATACCTTCCACAATGTACGGAAAAGAACTTTGTGGAGAGCAAAGATCTTGATTTTGGTTTAAGAACTTTCAAGTTCCGTGCGAGAGATTTAAATATAAGATGTTTTTATTTATTAAAAATCTTAAATACATTTTTTAGAATATAAAACTGGATTTAAAATTAAAACGGTGTCGTTTTATATAGGTTTAACAGAAATTTTTTTAACAGAATGGACAAAACTACTAAAACTACGACAGAGTTATGAAAGTTAGTAGACAGAAATGAAATTTTTTAAACTTATAGTGAAATAACAATTGGATTAACTTAACGAGAGTAAATTGCACTTTACCCCTACTTTTATCACTAGGACATTTGGTGTACAAGAGCCTTCACCACATTATGACCAAATCTTCAACACCTGACCCACCCATTCAAGGTTATCAAATTCTCAAAATTATTTTATTCTTGCACCTACATTCTCACCATTCTTTTGCTTTCTTGCTGTTTTATTTATTTATTTATTTTTCTATTTTCTTCTTTTTAGTGTTTTTTTTTGTGAATACAGCCGCCCGTTTAAGATATAGAACCACAAGTCCACAAGCAATTAATGCCAATAACTAAAACAATAAACATAGAAATGTAACAAGAGTGTGAAACCAACGTGCAAATTAAAGTAGCATTACCTGGTATCAAATAAATGGACAAAAGGATCCTCTGTTATGCTGCAGGATATGCAAATATGGCAGCATCTTCCTTCCTGAATCTCACTTTGTTACATATCTTTGTTATCTTACACTTCTGTGTGACTCTGTTCTGCAATAATTAAAAAAAAAAAAAAAACATTATGATCAAAAAATTCAGCAACAACTTAGGGTAGATGGATGTTCAAAAACCATCAAACAGAAGGAAAAGTTTTTAGGACATACCTCTACCTTCGATACAAAGCAAAGATGTGTATGCTTTTTTATATAGAAATTTAGTAGTAGGCTGGAGTAGTAGCTAGATGTTAATGAACGAGCACAAGGAGCGATTTTAGAGCAAGTAGAATTAAGGAAGAATGACAAGGATAATAGAGAACAAGCAAGTAATGTTATTATGTGATTAATTCTTCCTTATTCAACGGTAGGCAGAAAGAAACTTCACCATCATTTTCTCATTTCAACTTTTGTCTTTTGTAAAAAGAAAGAGCAAACTGAGAGAGACAGATAAACCTCTAATACACAAAAGGATATGACATAAATTCAAAAGCAACCATAGTGGCGATGTTGGTGACTAGTGATCGCATACAGCTAGATTGAACTTATATCAATCATTGCCCAACAATAGTGCAACACTAATGTTAGCCCACGGTATATTTTCAAAGAAATATTAAGGATATTACTATATAGGTTACACTCTTTCATTTTAGTCAAAATTTATTTTAATCCTGAATTTCAGAAACAAAATTAAGGGTGGGTTTGGCCCCCCCGTTTTCAAAGAGAAAAACTGTGTGAATCTTTGATAATCTGTATTGTGATAAAAAGGGTACTGACAGGGTAGGAATTACTTGTTCCTGTGTCACTGTGTGAATCTTTGATAATCTGTGTTGTGATAAAAGGGGTACTGAGGGTAGAGCGTATACATTGAAGTTCACAATCAATTTGACGTAGAATTATTTCAGTCTCTATAGCAAATAATTAGCATTAGCCATTAGCTATTTAGCTGAGTTACTTTAATCTTTCTAGCTTGTGAGTAGGCTATATTATTTCTTTTTTTGTTTTTTCGTCAGTTTGTCTGGCTAGTTGGCTTGAATATATTTTCTTTTGGAGCTAATTATTGCATAGCTCAAATTGGAAGTAATCAAAATATCAAATAAATAGCCGTCCGATTAGAAAACTTTAAAAGTTACAAAACTAAAAAATTACATTTTTTCCGTCTTATGAAAAAAGTGTGTATGTAAAGTTTTCTAATCGGACGGCTAAAATTTCAATCTCAACCGTTCAAAATGTACTGCATGCACCCGATCCGTTTCACTTAACACCATTGCTAAAGCAATAATTGAGCCAGTGAAAAGTAATTTTTTGAAAAGCCATTTTCACCAAGTCAGTGATTTTCTTAGATTTGATTCTTTAGAAATCATGTTTCCCGAGAGGCTGTGAATTCTTTAAAGTTTTTAGCGACAAAAGTGGGTGGTGATTGTCTTGTCTGGGCTCTACTTTTTAGGTGCAAGATGCCAAGACCAGAATGCATAATTGCCCACTAAGCCTTGTCGGGACTCGGGTGAAAATTGGTCCAATACATTGTTTGGTGTACCTAACTTCTTGGTTGCATTGTCAAACGGAATGATAATTTTCATAAAATGTTTTTTTTTTTTGGTTGAGGAAAACATAAAATCATTTTACTAAAAGCAACAATACTGGTTTTCTTGTATCTGTTTCTACCTTTCCAATCGTTTTGCCTAGTGAAGATTTGTACTCTTCTCTAGTTCTTTGGCTGTGAAGTGTCTGGCATCTCACATAGCAATAAGGTCATTCTCAAAACACTCGTGGTATTTGAAATTTCTGAGTTCCGAAAGCCGTCCAACCTAAAACGGATAAAAAGCTTTGGAATGGAGGGCTTATGATAGGTATAGAAAAATCTAAGTTGTCCAAATATGACGTATCAAAATATGTCTTAGATAGACAATCGTTATATATCCATAAACTCCATTAATTTCCTTATTAATACTACCGTTACGCTATTTATATTTGACATTCATTGAGTTATATATCACTCATAGCCTACATAAGGCCAACTAAGCCACTTGAACTAGGTATGCACACACTTTTATGAGAAATCTCTTTCAATATGAAAAATCTAAAAATTTTTGTTGACTTAAGCATCAAAGACTCCCTCCAGGGCCCACCTTAATAGGTTCTTCGGTTCTCTTCTTCCTTTTTGCAGGTGTCGACGATTTGAATTGGCTGTGCAACTGATGATGAAAATCTATATATCATTAACATCAGTAAAAATTCATAGTGTCATGACTGTATAACCAACATGATACATTGGTAATCTTTTAAACATTAAACTAACACAAAAAATTTCTTGCGATCATAGTGAAACTTGGTGAATTGTTAAAGGACCAAAAGTGTAGTTTAGCCAATTTTTATATACTTTTGTATTTGAAATTAAGGATTAAAATAAACTTTGACCAAAGTTAAAAAATGTAATTTATAATTTAATCAAAAATGTAATAAGCATTGAATAAGGAAGAATCTTACTCAAACAAAAAAAGAAAGAAAAAAAAAAAGAATAAGGAACAATCACATCCGTTTCCACCCTCACATGATAACATTATTGCTTGTTCTCTTATTCTCCTTGTGATTCTTCTATTTGAATAGTTTTCGTTCTGCTTATTTTATTTTTTCTTGTTTTTGCTTTGATAGATTTGATGAACTTATTTGAGATTTTTTCTTTTCACTTTTGAATTAGTTTGAAAAAATAAATAAATAAATTCCACAACAAAGAAACACATAGCACTTATTTTTACCAAATGGCTTTAGTGAGAAATGGAAATAAGTGAAAAAAAAATTATTTAATTTTGTTTCTAAAATTCAGGATTAAAATAAATTTTGACTAAAATTAAAGAGTGTAATCTATATAGTAATATCATTAATATTTCTTTGAAAATATACCTTCAATAACATTTGTATCCTACGCGACTACTGCTTCCCGAGTCCCAACTACTGCTTCTCTCTCTACTGTACGTCTCTCAATTCTGGTCATACGCTATTACTGCTTCTCTCTCAATGACTATTGCTTCTCTCTCAACCTCTTCTCCCTGAGTTCTGGTCTTCCTCAAATTCCCCACTTCTCCCTCAATTATCAATCTTCCTCAAATCCCCTACTTCTCTCTCATAATCCCCCAATACTGAATTGAACGGATTGGAAGCAAATCTGTGATATATGTATGATCTCAGTTTTGCGTTAATGGAGAGAGTAGTAGATCTGTCAGATCAGTGATGCTTGTTGAGTTGTCGATCCCTACAAATTGAAGAAGTCTAAGCTAGATTTCAATGCTTAACTTTTATGTATATTGGAGAGTTGGTTTAATGCTTAATTTGATTGCAATGTTAAGAGCAGGGTTTGGCTTTTGTTTGCAATGTTTCATGTGGGTTTTGACTCTGGGTTAGCATATTTTCTATGTATATTTTACAAGCACTTTGGGTTAGCATACTTTTTTACCCTCTGCTAGGTTGGTGTGGAAGCAGGGCCGATCCTGAGTTTTGGGTTGTCCAAACCCGTCCCGATTTTGGTTGTCCACTTATTATTCAATTTAAAAAAATAATAATAAATAATTTTTTTTATATGTAAAATCAAGGTTACGTTACACTATAAATATTAAACTAATTGCACTACTTTTTATAAACAATTAATTAACATTACTGTAAAATTATTGTAAAAATACTGTATAAATGACTTTATTGAATAATTAAATCAAGACTACAAGTGAACAACTCTAGAAATTGAAACAACAATTGACAGCAATTGACCGTGAGAAAAAGATTAAAAAAAATGGAGAAAGTGGGTGACAAGACAAGACAAAGCAACCAATGCAAATTTGACAACACACACATGTAGAAGTAGTTTAATAGAAAAATAAAAATTAAGAAAGATAGGAAAGCAAATCACGTGGGACTGTGGGAGACAGTGAGTCTAGAAAAGTAAATAAAGGCATTATGCTCAGTTTTTAACTGAGCCATAGAGAAACCCAGAACACACAGAAAAAATAGAAGAAGACGAAGAAGAGGCGCACTGATAAGGACGACTTTAACGTTCTCTTGGCATGTTTTACTGGCGAGATCTGTTGCCTTTGAAGGATGTTTTATTTTTATTTTTTTCTTCTATACTATTTTTTTTTCTCCCTATGGTTGCCCCATGGAGGGGGGTTACCCTAGCCCAAAGTCTTACTGGGCTTACCTCAGGGCCGGCCCTGGTTCTTAGTGTAGGTGGGATTCGAACCTAGGTCCTTTGCTCGACGACAAGTGACCTTATCACTGTTAGCCAGGGTATTTAAAAAAAAAAAAAAAAATTCAAAAAATATGGATTTGCTAAAGGCCCACCCTATTTTCATTTTAAATCTCATTTTTGTTTTAGAAAAAAAAATTAAGTAAATCTATCAAAATTACAATAAACAACCCAAACAATCCAAAATTACAGCATCACATAAGAGCCGGTTCTGGGGTAAGCCCAACAAACCCTTGCTTGGGCAACCCCCTTCATAGGACAATCACAAAAAGAGAAAAATATATTAGTTGACATTAAAAAAATAAAAAAAAATCCATGGGCCTTGGCGATTTGCCCACGTTGCTGGGTCTTCTTCTTCTTCAGTTTTTTCTTTATTCCTTTCTTCTTCTTCTACTTTTGTTTGTAGCCAGTTTTTCTTCCATCACTATTTCCTTTTCTTTCTTTAGATTTTTTACTTCTGTACATTTGTTTGTCCACCAGTTTTTGTTTTGTTTCTTTTTCATTTTGATTTATTTTTTACTTTTTTGTTTTGTGTGGCCTTTGGTCCCTCCAGTTTACAAATACTTTTTCAATTTTCAATGTAAGTCCTTAGCCACTGTGAGGTACGACAAATTATATATATTTTGTAAGTCAAATTGACAAATTAACTAAGATAGACATTAAAAATGTTAGCAAAAAAATGATAGGTAGTAAAAATAATGAGATATGGGCCTTATTTTAACAAATTATATTGGTCTGACTAAACAAATTATATATATAGATAAACTAGTTAGTAGTAAAAACTAAGGTTGAACCATTTGTTAACAAATATCATGAAATTTTTAGTCAAAATTTAAATTAAAAAAGATTAGTATTAATTGTCTCTTTTTTTTTTTCTCAGTTTTATTTTTTGTTAGTATTCTCATGTGACATTTATTGGCAAATAAAATTAACTAACATAATAACAAATAAAAAAGAACCTGCCCAACTTAAGACTTCTATTATTATTATTATTATTTTAAACGTAGTTTTTTATTTTTGTTTATATTTATTTCCAATTGGTTTGAAATCTATGATAGTTATAGTTAAATTGAACCCACAAGTCAATTTAATGTTTATGTCTCTTTGTTTTATTTTTTGTTATGTGCATTTAGGCTAAACATAATAAGAACCTGAACAAACTTATTCCCAATTCTATGATAGTTAAGTTAGTTTTATAATGAAAACAAAATTAAATTAAATTAGTTTTATCTCTCTACAAATTAGTATTATCTTCAAGAAATTGAAATAAAATTAAGATTTTAAAAAAGAAGCCCATGTTAAGTTTCTTATTGTTTTTTTATTTAATTTGTGGGGTTTGTGGCATGGGATTGTTTGTTTGTTGGGTTTAAAATCAAATTGGATTTTGTGTTTATTTTATGTTGTTTATTTTCATTTAAATTCAAGTGCTCTTTTTTGTTCTTTGGAATTATAACAGGTTCTAACAACTTTTCAAAATTATTAATCAGAATTGAGATTCTTTTTTTAGATTTTTTTTATTATAGTTTCTTATTAACATTATGATGTTCATGCAGAATTAAAAAGCTTATATATATATAATTTCTGTGCATCGCACGGGTTTGCGACTAATGTAATATAACACATGTTTAAACAATGTGCTTTATATTGCACTAAATATTGATTTCATAACCTCAAAGTATTGGTAGATAGCAGTTGGAGGATGTCAAGGAGGATCATGAGCTTAATTCTTATGAGAATCCTAAAAGTAGGACAGTCCCCGAACAAAGAGAAAGTCTTATGTCTCGGGTGGTAGAGGCTCTTGTGGATTATGTATGTGGTTTCCCAATTCAAACAAAGACAGTTGAGGGACTATTACTATATGATGTACAGCATTACACATGATGTACTTGGTTTACATAAGCAATACAATTTTTACATTTACATTATATTACACTTGCTTTCCCTAATAATGACAAAGGTAGTACAATAATAATCACAACCTAAGAAGCACGGATACTACAAAACCCATGGCATATCCATGTCAAATAAGTTGGGAACACTCCTGAATTGGGAGAAAAAAATATATAGAGGATTATAATCTTTGATAACACTTGAGATTTGGTAAGTCCATGAGCATGATCGAGTTAACTTTGTAGAACAAAAAGTCTTTTTCTTCTCTTGCTCTTGCAAGGATTTCTTCAATTTTTCGGCAGTTAATGACTTCTATTTCTTCTAACATTACAAGCAGTTTTGCTATGGATGGTGAAAACAAATATGTCAGACTGTTGCATCCCTTTACATCTAACAATCTCAGGTTTCCAAAGCTCATGATCCTTTCTGGACCACTCTTCCATATGTGCATCAGTTTTGGTAAATCATATAGTTCTAGTTCTCTTAACTGATCAAGTACTGGTGCGATGTGACTTTCCTCAACATTTAGTTCCTCAAGTTGAAATATAACTCGAATTGAATCACAGCTCCAAAAATGAATGAATTCTAGATTCTTTAAGCACCTAATCATATTGGATGGAAAAAGAGACAATATCTCTAAAGGCTTGTCGTTATCAGTAGCTCTTTCATCCTTCCAAGTAACCTACAAATAAATCAAGTACTTTTAAAGAAATAAAATAATCAAAATAATTATTTATTTTAGATCCATCCAAATTATTTGGATATTCTAAAGATACATTTTGAAGTTCCCCAAGTAGTTTTGCAATAGATGGTGGGAATAAATATCTTCGATTAGGACACCAGCGTATGTCAATTGATGTTAGGTTTTGAAAGACCAGAATTCCTCGTGGAACATTCTTCCAAACGTATGTCAACTTCATTAAATACCCTAGATTTAAAGATTTCAATTGAGCAAGTACTGGGATTCTCTGGCGGTGATGGTCGACCATTAGTCCTTCAAGGTCAAATACCACTTCTATTGAATCATTATCTTGCATGTAAAGTTCTTCTAAATTCAGTGACCACAAAATGGTCTTGGATGAAAAGAATCTATAAGAGATTGGTCTTGATTCAGGAAAGGAGCCAGTATGATGTTGCTCATGCTGTATGTCTGTCATCTTGTCCTCTTTAGAAGTGCTCAGTTCATCAGTGTCAATCCTTCCAACTTGATGAATCCATTAATTTAATATGACATGATAAAAAAATTTCAACTTTTCTTGTTTTTATGTAAGAAGCCTCAAATCCATACCAGAGCTTGAAAAATTAATAAATTGAAAAACATAAAACAATGAGCCTTTAAATGGTTTAATTATCCAACAATTTATAAAATAATATAATCTTTCGTGCAGAGAGAGAATCATACCTTCTGATTTAAAGATGGTTGTGTTCCTTTAGCATGGCTAGTTTGGATAGGCTCAGTCGGATCCACGAATGTACAAAATCCAGTAAGCCTTGGTACTTGGGCTAGCTTCAAAAGCTTAAGCTGAGGAAACTTGATCGTATCAAATGCTTTCTCATCTTGTCCATGATATATCTCTTTTAAATTAGACAGATTTCCCAGTGTTAGTGACTCTAGGATTGGGAAGACAGCACATGGAGTCTGATTTGATGTGGCATCAATTATGTATTCTACATCTTCACTTTCACAAGCTCTTAGAACCTTCAAGCATGGAAGTCCCTCTCGGTCTAACTCATATAGAATGTTTTTTAAATCTGTTATTTCCATCAAATTTAAAATTTCAGATTTCACTTGCAGTTGACAAAGCAACCAACTCTCCGCAGTATCACTTGCATCAAGTCCTTGAAGGCTTGAAGTGTCAAATTGTTATTTAGTACAAAACCAGGGTTATTTGTGAAAACCATCCTTATAACCTTCTTCCTCACCTGCAAATATCTTAAATTTTAACATTTGATTTTTGAAGCGCAAGTCTTTTGGCAATAACTTGGTGTTTGATTTTGGTATACAAAGTTCTAAAGCCATCAGAGAAATTAGTTCAGTAAGGCTTGCGTTGGCTCCCTCTCTACTGCCTTCCATATGTTCCCAATTTACAAAGACTCCTCTCATGTACAACTCTTCTAGTCGATATAGACTCGATAGAAGACCATATGGGATTTGCCGATGAGTAGAGCATTGTGAGAGATCTAACAATTTTAAATGAGTAAGATTTCCTATTTCTCTTGGCAACTCCTTGATTTTAGAACCAAGAAAGCTAAGTATCTCTAGTTTCTCAAGTGTTTCAATTGCTGATACATCTTCTACCCCTCAAAACTCCAAATGCAATGATCGAAGGTTCTGAAGGACCTGAATTGATTTTGGTAGTGATGGAAAGAGCATACATCTTCATTTTGAGCATATTGGTTGGGAGTGTCTATGGAGTTTCTTTGCGGCATGATAGGTGCAGACCCTCAAGTTTGGGACACTCTAAGCCATCAAGATGCTTTTTCATTTCTAGAGAGAAAAGGGAAATTGCAACATAATTCTCATATGTATCCTTCTCTGGCCATCTTTCCATTTCATCATCACTTTTTACCAGAAATCCACGTTCTTCTGCAATTGATATGGCAACATCCTGGACAACATTATGCATTGTCACACATTCTCTGTCATTGCCACCCAACAGTAGAAATGATCTTTTAAGATCCTTAACCATGGCATGGACTCTACTTCTTGCTTCTGCCACATTATCAATCTTTGCAAACAACCTTCGTCCAACTACAATTCTGACTAAATATTCAATGGGAAAAACATAATCTTTTGGACATAGACAACATAGCGAAAAGAATAACTTGGCTTCATCACTTTTTAAATAGTTATAACTGAACTCTATGCTGGAATAGACCTTTGTATGCAAACCGGGAATATATTTTGGGATAGGCTTTTTAAGTTGTTCAAGTGCAGCAATCCACTCATCCTTTGTTTTGTTTTCTAGAGCTCTTCCAACAGTTACAATAGCAACAGGTAAGCCCCCACATTCCTTTGCAACCTTTTTTGCTATTAGACGTAGGTCGGGAGTATCTGCACAATTACCTGCCATCTCTCTGAAAAGATTCCATGCTTCTTCTTCGAATAATAATTTGATTGGAACAATCTTCTGACTTCTTATTTGATTACTCTTAACAACCACACTTTTTTTTCTCTTTTTGATGAGAGAGTTAACAACAAACATAAAACATCAAATTTATCAATTTTGAATAGTCTGAAGCTAACTGAATTTAGAGTGTAAACTTTAGAAGATGATTAGTAAATTTTAAAGTTCAAAGTTTACAGAGGATGTTAGAAATCATCTGATTGCTTAGGGTGAAAAAGTGCAATTTAGTAGAAAAAAAAAATATCTAAAACAATCTCCTTGTTGGCTGAGTTATTGACAAATTGAGAATATGTAGTCTTTACTATTATATGGCCAATCTGACACTCAAGTAATTAAAACAAACATGGTAATGTAAAAAAATAAAAAAGTGAAGTGTCTTAAAGGTAAATAAAACACCTCGGTTGACCCCAGCCCAACCCACGAAGACCTAGATCGAAAGCTTTGGTCTGTTTGTTTGTGAGATCTTCAAAAAAATTAAAAAATTATAAGATCATCGAGAGGATAAACTAGAGAACATGAGTGCAACTTTACTTAGCATTTAAGTACGCATGATAAATGTATGGCATGAGTGCATTTACTTAGCATTTAAGTACGAAATGAAAGATAAATGTATGGCATTCACATATAGATAGATATACAAACAACATATATCCATGCTAGTCATACCACAAAATGAAAATAATATACGGCCCAAGAGTTCGGAATGAGCATAAGCATTTAGATGTGTTTCCCTTATGCTAAGATTGCAATGTTTCATTCTACATATATACGCCAACAATATCAATATTCCCTTTACCAACTTGAATAGCTATCACACATAACAGTACTCTATGCACGTTGAGATATACTGAACAACATATTGTCATAGCTAGTCATACCACAAAATGAGAAATACATATACGGCCATCTCTCAGAGTTCGGAATTTAGCATACAGCTGCTCTAGATGTGTTTCCCTTATGCTATGTGGCAATGTTTCTTTCTAGAATATTAGTAATGATTACGCCAACCAATAATAACATATTGAAACTTTACCATACTTGAAATTTGTGCTGAGGTGGGGTCACAGAAGAACACAATGCACGTTGATACTGCATTTGTCATAGTTATATCAAATTGAAGAGACACATTAGAATTTCTCAAATTGAAGGCCTCACGGGAACAGTGTTTCTACTTGGCTTTAGGCCCACAATTTCAAAGGCCTCACAACTTTCTTCTAAGGCTTTGGAGGCTACATGTAAAAGGCCCAATGAATAAACTTCAAGCAAATTAGATACATTGAATTCAGGTAGGACAGGGCAACAATGAATCCAAGTAGGCCTTTGCCAAACAATGCGTATCATCAATATGCCATACACAAGAAGATTTGTGAATCTTCCCATAGGTATCCTACAAGGTTACAAATCTGGCCTAGGTAATCACGGTTGGTTTCTACTTGGGGCTTCGTTAGGCCCACAGGTAAAAGGCCTCACAACTTTGTTTCTATCAAAGGCTTTGCTAGGCCCACAAGTAAAAGGCCTCACAACTTTGTTTCTATTAGGGGCTTCGTTAAGCCCACAAGTGACCACACAACTAGTGTTCTCTACCAGGGGCATCGTTAGGCCCACAAGTAAAACTTCTCATGACAATGCGTCACAAAGACGCAATGGTCGCCAAAAGGATGGAGTGCCAAGATACCAATATCACTAAGACTTTTGGCATCTGGCTAGGTAATCACTGGGTACTCACAGATGTCACAACACATAGGTAAAACATAAAGAGCTCACAGGTTTAGTATAATCAAATTCATAGTATATTTCCAAGTAGTTTCATAAAATTTTCACTATCCAAGATTTCCACAAAGTTCACAAAGTTTCCAAAATAAGATTTTTCTATCAAATTTCACAAATAACATAAGCCAAAGATAAAACATCTTTAGAATTTCCAATTAATCCAATAAATTCATGAAATCCATTATTAAATCAAAGATTATCTTTTCCATGCTAACAAATCATGCATTTCCCCAAATATGAAATGTAATGCATCTTTCCATGCTCCATGCATTTTCTCATAAATTATTAAATACTAATATTAATACACAATAACTTTTAGGAAAAGTATACTTCCACAATAATTTTCCAAAACGTGTTTACTTGAAAACAATTTTCATATGCAATTATGATTATTTTTTAAAAATTCCATTAAGAAGCTACTTATCTCGCAAGATCAACCAATTTACCTCAAGCTGGCTCTACACAAGCTAGTCAATCCATCACCAAGTAACTTGGAACCTAAAAACATAGCATCAAGGCTCTAAGAATAATACCCATCACAAAGTAGACCACCACACTTTTCTCCATAAACCGATAAGATCTCCAAATATTCAAACCGAAGGGCCCTAAAGCCTAACTTGACTATCCTAAGATAGGGATCCATTCCCATTAGGAAGCAAAGAAGCATACAAGAAATCTCGAGCACCATAATGCTACCAAAACACACATGGAATCAAGCAATATCAAAACAGAGGTAGCAAGCATTTGTATTTCCTTTGGGTACTAAACAATGAAATCAAGCTACAATTAAAATCAAGCAAGTGATACACATATCAAAGAATATTCATATGGGATTTCAACTCAATCCAATCAATGACAGATTTGAGGGTCCCAAGAGGAAAGTGAATATAGTTTTAATAGTAGTCCATTTATTGTAAAACTTGATTCAAGTAGTGTTCTATACACCCCATAGTATACAACCAAAAATCAAAAGTACTCAATCAATCACTCAAATAAACCCAAAGTACAAATCTTTAGATTATCATCAAAATATTCAACTAGTAACCCAATCAAATGAAAAACCCCAACTTTGATAGTTATTACTTTCAACATAATAAAACTCATGCAAAGATTCAGCCACCACCCTACAAAACCAAGTTTCAAAATCCTCAAATGATAAGGAAAATTCGGATTTCAAAAAACCATTGCAACCCAAATCCTCCTAACCCTCCCAATCTATCAAGTATCCACCATAATAATCACATTATAACAAAACCCACAAAGAATCTCATAGAAGAAATTGGGAGGAAAGTTTGATTTTTACCTTGAGTTCATGGCATAAGAATCTAAAGACTTTGAAGATAATTTTCGATTTAGCCGGCCAGGAAAACAATGACTGGAGGAGAGAGAGAGTCGATGGAGGTTTGATAGGAGAAGACTTTGACCACATAACAAATATATCTTGTTTTGGAATTTACAAAAATGTAAATTTACAGATTCGTCACCGCTGGTCTCAGTTTCCTGTACGAATAAAAAATATATATGTAAAGTAAAATCATATTTGCAAGCGGAGAAGAATGAAAGTTGGTGTGGGACTAGTATAGGTGTTGCTATATATAAATATTGATTCCAAGTAGGTTGTTACAGTTTCGTCATCGCTGGTATCTTTTTTTTTTTTATAATTGTCATCGCTGGTATCAGTTTGCTTTTGTTGTGGTGTTTTATGATCCACCTTAGGTCCCTGCACAAATAAAAACTATGTATGTAATTTAAGAAAATCATATTTGCAAGTGGAAAATTGACAATTGCTATGTGTAGTAAGTGCTGCTACAAATACTTATAGTAAGTGGAAAAATTAGTGTTTGTCAAAACATTTTCTTGGTAAAGGAAAATTTTAATTTTTTTCTTTTGCTTTTCCCTTCTTTAAAAAATAAAAATGTGATAATTTTTTTGGTTATTAATAAACTGAATTGGTATACAAAGGGGTCAAATTCTCCAATCAAGGAGAGATTTGATATGAGAATGTGTCATACCTTTCCTTTGAATATGTGTTCTATGGTGGCATTGAGGTCTCCCTTCCACTGACACGTTTTGTATTCGTCGTCTTCGTATACTCCTTCCAACTGAGGTGTCAATAGTTTAGCTGGAACAAACGTCCTTAAAGTAGGGCAACTCTCTACCCTCATTTTCTTCAAGGATGGCCACCCAAAAGCATTGGCTTCATTGCAAAAACACTCGAGATTTGGTAAATTGTCGAGAACGATTGAAGTTAACTTTCTCAAACGAAACAATGTCTTTTTCTTCTCCTTCTTCTTCTCTTGCTCTTGCAAGGATTTCTTCAATTTTTTGGCAGTCAATAACTTGTATTTCCTCTAACATTACAAGCAGTTTGGCTATGGATGGTGAGAACAAATATGTCAGATTGTTGCATTTCCCGTACTTCTAACAATCTCAAGTTTCCAAAGCCCATGATCCTTTCTGGACCCTTCTTCCATATGTGCATCATTTTTGGTAGGACATTTAGTTTCAAGTCCCTTAACTGATTAAGTACTGATGCGACGTGATTTTCCTCAACATTTAGCTCCTCAAGTTGAAATATAGCTTCAATTGAATGACACCCTCTCAACTCAATCACTTCTAGATTCTTTAAGCACTCGATCATATTGGATGGAAAAAAAGACCATATCTCTAAAGGCTTGTCGATAACACTAGCTCTTTGATCCTTCAACTTAGTCAAAGTACCCTACAAATAAATCAAGTATATATTTAAAGGACTAAAATAATCAAAATAACTTATTTATTTTAGATCCATCCAAATTATTTGGACCAGGAGCTCGGCAGCAAAACAAAACATTTCCAAATTCTACACAAGAAAGATGGTATACAAAGAGTGTGTTTTTGTCATTAAAAATAATAAAATAATAAACTATTATTTGTCATATGCATACCTCTTTATTCACCGAGGAGCTTCCGTGGGATTTCTTGGTGGGGCACATATGGTCAGACAAATCCACTAGACCGTAATTCCTACGATGTGGAACACACTCAAGGCATCGCCCAAGAAAACCAGGGGAACCCTGTACTGAGGAGGACCCAACTCCAGGCTCTTGGGGTCTTGAACCCAATCCCTTGATTTTCTTTTGCTTTCTTGGGCTCTGAATTTCTGAACCAAATGTTTTCAATTTGTCACAATCAATGATTTTGATCTCCTCCATGGATGGCCATTCAAAAGAATAAGCTTCAATACAGAAACTCATGAGATTTGGCAGGTAATATAATGTGAAGGAACTAACTTTAGGGAACACAACTACGGTATCCGCTGCCTCTTCTTCTCCATCTCTTTGGACGATGTTTTCCATCATGTTATTGGCTTTCAAATTTACACTTTTAAGTTCCACAAGTAGTTTTGCAATAGAAGGTGGGAATAAATATCTTAGATTAGCACACCGTTCTATGTCAATTGATGTTAGGTTTTGAAAGCCCAAAATTCCTCGTGAAAAATTCTTCCACACATACATCAACTTAGATAATTCCTCTAGTCTTAAAGTTTTCAATTGAGCAAGTACATCGATTCTCTGGGGTTGAACCATTAGTCCTTCAAGGTCAAATAGCACTTCTAGTAATTATCATTCAATCCCAATGTCAAGATTTTCCTAAATTCGGTGACCAGAAAATTGGTCTTGGATGAAAGGAATTTATTAGAGATTGGTCCTGATTGAGGAAAGGAGCCAATATGATGTTGCTCATGTTGAAATTCTGTTATCACGTCCTGTTCAGAAGTGGTCATTTCATCAGTATCGATCCTTCCAATCTGATGAATCCATTAAATTATTATGACATGATAATCAACTTTTCAAGTTCTTTTCAAATCCATACCAGAGCTTGAAAAGTTAAAAAATAAAAATAAAAATAAAAATTGATAAACCAATTTGAAAACATAAAACAATGAGCCTTTGGCATACCTCCTGATTTAAAATTGGTTGTGTTCCTGTAGCATGGCTGGGTTGGACAAGCTCAATCGGATCCACGAATGTACAAAAACCAATAAGCCTTGGCACATCGTATAGTTCCACATGCTTAAGTTGTGGAAACTTTATCATATGAAATGCTTTCTCATCTTGTCCTTCCTTAGAGAAAATTTCTTCCATGTCTGTACACCATCCTATATATAACTCTTGGAGTTGAACCAAACCCCTCGCTATGGACAATGAAAAGACGTTTTTCAAACGGTTGCATCCATCTAGGTGAAGAGATGTTAGGTTGCCAAAACAAGCAAGCTGTGCACCACTGAAGGACCTCTCTGGGAATTGGCCATGATATATCTCTTTTAAATTAGACAAATCATCCAGTGTTAGTGACTCTAGGATAGGGAAGGCATCACGTGGAGTCTGATCTGATGTGGCATCGATTACATATTCTACATCTTCACTTCTATAAACTGTTAGAACCTTCAAGCATGGAAGATCCTCTTGGTGTAACTCATATAGAATGCTTTTTAAATCTTTTATATTCCTCAATTCTAAAATTTCAGATTTCTCTAACAGTTGACAAAGCAACCGACTCTCCTTAATATCACTTGCATCAACATCTTTCCAAGTGTCAATTTGTTATTAAGTAAATAACGACTTTGGAGATGCCGCCACGCACGAATAATTTTCCCACTTACAGTTACATATATCTGAAATTTTATCATTTGATTTTTGAAGGGCAAGTCTTTTGGCAATAACTCGATGTTTGATTTTGATATTGATATATAAAGTGTTAAAGCCATCAAATGGGACAGGGGAATTAGTTCAGCAAGGCTTGCGTTGTCTCCCTCAGAGTTGCCTTCGTAGGTTCCCAATTTACAGGACATTTCTCATGTACAACTCTTCTAGTCGAGATAAACTAGATAGAAGACCATATGGAATTCGCTGAAGAGTAGAGCAATCTGAGAGATCTAACAACTTTAAATGACCAAGATTTCCTATTTCTCTTGGCAACTCCTTGATTTTAGAACCAAGAAAGCTAAGAATTTCTAAGTTTCCCAAGTGCTCCAATTGTTGACACATCTGCTAACACACAATACTCCAAATGCAGTGTCCGAAGGTTCTTGAAGGACCTGGATTGATTGTGGTAGTGAAGGAAAGGACATACCTCGCATAGACAAAACCTTTAGTTCTTTCATCCCTTGAAACAGATTGGCTGGGAGCGTCTGTGAAGAGTTTTTGCTGCATGATAGCTTGCAGAAGCTCAAGTTTCGGACACTCTATGCCATCAGGATGCCTTTTAATTTCTCGAGAGAAAAGGGAAATTGCAGCATAATGCCCATATGTATCTTTCTCTGGCCATTCTTCCATTTTATCATCACATCCTTACTA
This sequence comes from Fagus sylvatica, assembly GCA_907173295.1. Lineage (NCBI taxonomy): Eukaryota > Viridiplantae > Streptophyta > Magnoliopsida > Fagales > Fagaceae > Fagus > Fagus sylvatica. The sequence continues at coordinate 57,562,158 of OU015761.1, read as the reverse complement.
GAAATCCATTGTTCTTCTGCAATTGATATGGCAACATCCCGTACAACATCATGCATTTTCACACATTCTTCTTCCTTCGAGCTATCCAACAGTAGAAATGATCTTTTAAGATTCTTAACCATTGCATGGACTCTAATTCTTGCTTCTGCCACATTATCAATCTTTGCAAACAAACCTTCGTCCAACTCCATATCTGACTAAATATTCAATGGGAATATCATAATCTTCTGGAAATAGACAACATAACAAAAAGCATGACTTGGCTTCATCAACTTTTTAAATAACTGTAACTGAACTCTATGCTGGAATAGACCTTTGAATGCCAGTCCTGGAATATTTTTTGGGATAGACTTTTTAAGTTGTTCAAGTGCAGCAATCCACTCATCCTTTGTTTTGTTTTCTAGAGCTCTTCCAACAGTTAACAATAGCAACAGGTAAGCCCCCACATTCCTTTGCAACCTCTTCTGCTGTTGGACGTAGATTAGGAGTATCCACACAATTACCTGCCATCTCTCTGAAAAGATTCCATGCTTCTTCTTCAGATAATACTTTGATTGGAACAATCTTTTGACTTCTCATCTGATTGCAGGCTTCTTCACTTCGTGATGTCAACAAGATTTTGCATCTCTTGTTTTGACCTCCACAAGGAATTCCTACATCCGTTAGATTAAGTGCTTCCCAAACATCATCCAGTATTACAAGGACACTCTTACTACCCATTAGTCTTGAAATAACTGATTTGCTCTTTCTTGTAAACTCTCTGTTTTTAGTTGCCAAATGTAGCATATCCGCTATCTGACCTTGAATGTGTTTCACGTCTTGATTCTGGGACACCACTGCCATCACATCTTCATCAAATAACTTAGCCTCTTTTGCCCTTTTCGCAACCTCTTTTGCCATTGTTGTTTTCCCAATCCCCCCCATACCGCATATGGAAATCATGTTGATGTTATCGTCCCTTAGAGCCTCCAAAACTTCTTTCATTATTGATTTTCTTGATTCAAAATGCTTGAAAACTTCTGTGGATACCTACTTCCCAGTGGAGGAGGAGAATAGGACACTTTATTAAAAAATGTTTGTTCTGCCTCCTTTAGTAAGCCCATCAATTTCCAGAGTCTTCTTCTTAGCTTTCTTACTCAAGGAATAACGTGACTTCAGATTCCAAGCACATCTTATCTTCAATATCAATGAATCTTTGCAGACCTTGACTGATGTTGTCTACCTTCTCTATCCACGTGTTAACCTCAGGTAAGATTTCCAGTCCGTTCCTTTTGGCCGCGTCAATTTCAATAATTGCAGCCCCTTTCTCTTGTCACCCAGCTTCTGAAATTGATCTTTGAGATTCTGGATGTTGCTATTTAGGTGAATCAAATAGCCAAACTGTTGTCCGATTGGCTCCACCAAGTATTCTCCAATTTTTGCTATAATTGAAATAACAATTTCCATTTCTTTGTTTTGTTCTTTTGGACACTTTGAAAGAAAAGATAAGTTTAAACTTTCTACAGTTCGTATCATTAGAAAGTTTAGCGCAGCCATTATCACCAAACGTTCTATAATGATATTCTCTAATCCAAAAAAAAAAAAAACTTGAGATAAGTAAGTTGGTGCTATGTGCATTTAGAATTTGTATTAGAGAAGTTGAGTGTAGAACCATAGCCTTCACAAACAGATCGAATGACTAATTATTCTACACCCCACGAGTATATCCAATTGACAAATTATTTCATATTTTCAATTTCCAATAAAAGTGGGTATCAGAGCCTCTAGCATTGCTCAGGGTTGGAAATAATTTATCTGCTTATATTGTAGATGAATTTACCTACCATCATCGACACCAAACCAGTTGGTGATAAATGATAGTCAAGCCGGGGTCTTTCTTGGAATAGAATTTCATCATGTGAACCTTTTCTAAAGCCCATATATTTTTTGTTGATACGATTTCTATAAAAAAAACTTAATAATTTTCTATCGGATGTGTATTTGACAAACAACGTTTAGATTATATTTTCTCCTTACACTCTCATGCTTGATTTTCTTTTAAGATGGTCAAATATCATTAGTTATTTAATTTATAGAATCTTTAAATTTCAAGTTTTTGTTATTTTTTATTTTTGTATTTTAAAATTATACACAAAAGTGCCAAGAGATTTGTAGCTCACTGTCACCTCCTAATATTTCCAATCAAATCCCCCCTCCCCAAATATCAAATTATCAACAACAACAAAATTATACACAAAACATGAATTTATGAATCAAATGATAAATAACATCCAATTCATACGAAATTTGGCATACGTATGAAGAACAACGATAAATTTTAATCTAACAATGAAATTTTAAAAATACTAATCCTAAATGTTACGTGTAACATTAACAAATTAAGTGTTACACTATTTGTAACTTGACATAGAATTTAAACCTTAAACTTTTGGATTGTTGTCAACGTGACCTGAAATTAGGATCCGTCAACACTATGTCGTTTAAGTGTCCAGAAGGATGATGTTTTGCCAGCTTTTTCAATTTTTTATAATTTTCTAAACAAATAAATTTTAAAAAAGTGGTCACTTGACCTACCAGGCTACCACCCCTAAACCACCAAACTTCACTCACGCCTAAGTGCTATTGCCTTCTGCAACCAAAACTGATTCATGAAAAAAATTTAAAAATTCTATAAGAAAAGATTTTTTTAGAATGTAAATTTCGTTGTTCTTTGCCACCAAAAATATCAATGTAATCAAAGAAATCCGCAAGATCAAGTCACCAATCAATAAAATCTTCCTCATATAATAAAAATAAAAATAAAAACTCAACAATATCTACAATTCTTTCATAAAACCTGAAATCGGTACAAAAATTCGTACCAATAAATTGCCCTTGAGCTACATCACCGAGACATTTATCTCTAAGATTACCATAATTTTGATTGGTATAAATACTTGTACCACGTAGTGTTCATAGGAATCTAACATCCCCTTCTTAACTTTTATAGTAGCTCAAATGTCCTATATCCTTTAGTCGTCATCGATAGAGTGTTTGCCATTAGTTCGTTGTTTGGCCACCATACCAAGCTAATCCTAACTACACCTAAAAATCTACAAGTTCAAGATCTGGGACACCAAATGAAGGAAACCAAAGAGAGTAGAATTTTATTGATTGTTAGGTGGAACAGATATTGTTTAAAAATCTACAAGTTTTAGTTAAGAGTTTACATATTGTTTGAGTGAGAGAGTATACCATTATGTGTCTTGCTTAGTGAATTACTATTAGGAATTTTTTTTGGATGTAATGGAATTTATTGGGTTAATTTATGTTTGTGAATGTTTTTATGTCTACAAGTAATTGCGAGTATTGTTTGTCTGAAAGCAGTCGTGTTTGTCCCAAATTCCAACAAACAGGTATTAGCATTTGTTAGGTCCATGTTATTTTAGTCTTGCTAATAATAGTTTAATTTTGCATATTTATATTATTATTAGTGAGCATTATCGTACTTATCTTCTTTTAATCCATGCAGTTTATGTTATGTTTTGGAATAATATTAAATAATTGATTTTGTACTTAAAACTAGTTTTAATGCATAGATATATCTTTAGAAGGAGATTGGAATTAATTCTAGCAATTTTTATCAAGAAAGACGCTAGCAAATTTGTTTAATTAAGAGGTCTAATGGAATTAATTTTGTTATAGGTCTTAATAAAGCTAAAGAAGGTCTTCCTAATTCAATTAGGAGTCCAAATAGAGTAAGGAATTAAAAGAAAATCACACAAAATCCAAGTCTAATTCGGATTAGGATTCTAGCCTGCACATGTCTCAGTATTTTGCCCCTAATGTTTGAATCACTTAATGGGATACAAATATGTATTTAATGAGCATTTCTGAATTCGAACATCTAGGGGTTCAAAACAGGCCCACAATCTAAGCCTAAAAGCTAGGTGAATTTCCATCCGAAAATTCCTTCTCTTTTTGGGGTTTTTCTACAAGGACCTAGATGTGGTAAAGAGGGAGAGTAGCCGCACACAAGGAAAGAGAAGGGAAGAAAGAACATACAAGCCAATTCCATGAGTTTCATTTGTATATCTTTCATTATTGCTCAAATGCTTGGGTTGATACAGACACGACCTATTTCATCTTTTTAATAAATTGATTGTGTAGGTTGATGCAAACAAGAGTCAATTTCATTCTATTTATAAAAGAAGGCACAAATTGATTAACATATTGTTTATTTTGTATGCACATAAATTATAATAATTATAAACAAATAAATTTCATACAAATTTTATTTCATAATAACATCAATTAAAGTACTAATAACATACAATATAAAAGTTCATATTTCAAGTTTTCAACCCCTTGAAGTTTCATTAAAATTTAGAAATATACAATCTAAGAAAAATAAAATAAAATGATAGTTTTTCTTTGTTTTAGAAAAAAGGGATAGGAACTTTAGGGTTCCAATGGAGAATTACCAATTTAACCATTAAAATTGTTTTAATTACTCACTTCTACATATATTTTTAAAATTGAAATTTATGTGGAATAAAAATGACATGTATTTATATGGGTTAAATGGGTTTATGTCAAAATGGATCAATTTGTCTTAACACGAATAATAAACTTGATCATTTCTGGTTTATTATGGGTTTAGTAGGTTTACAAAAAATTGATCTATTTATTAATTGTGTTAAAGTGGGTCAACCCGCTTTAACACCCATCTTATTTACACTAAACACTAATATGTAAGAAATTCTATATTGTTCATGAGTCATGTTATCCTTCCCATCTTATCCTATCTTATCCCTGTATCGCATTTTCAAATTATTTTATGCTTGCACATATATTATATATATATATTGTCACCCTTTCTTTTATTTTGTACCTTTTTTATAATTTTCTCTTCTTTTTTTCTATGTTCTTTTTGCGAATACTATATGAGATGTAGAACTACAAGTCCACAACCAATAAGTAAACAACAAAATAATAAAACCAAAAACAAAATAAATAACAAGATTGTGAAACCAGTGTGCAAAATCAAAGAAGCATTACCATAGAACAATTCAGGAGTAACTTAGGGTGAAAAGATGTTCAAGAAATACAAAAGGATGGAAAAGTTTCTGGTACTTACCTCTGCCTCCTATACAAAAGCAAAGAAGTGTACCACAGGGAAATTTAGCAAGTTGCAGCAGAGAGATGTTAGCGAACACTTGAAGAGCACTGTGATCGATTTTAAGTGTGATTAAGGGATATTATGCTTATTATATGAGTGTACATGCCTTTAGCAAGAAAATGAGAATGGAAAGGTATCTAATTCTTGCTTGGCCATTTTGACAATGAATCAATGATGATTTATTTATTAACGGGGCATCCCTACCTTGCTTGAACATAAATCTCAGGGGTATGGAAGCAACTCCAGATTCTCTTTCTAGAATAGGGACATAAAATTTTCCACTATAAGTTTGTTAAGTTAGATTTTGTGAAAAGAGAAAAAATAAATATAAGACAGATAAACCGAAAAGAAAAAAAAAAGAGGAATAAAAGGAAAAAGAGATAACCAACAATAGTGGTGAAGAAGAGTGATAAAGGGATATTATGTTATTATATGAGTGTACATGCCTTTAGCAAGAAAATGAGAATGGAAAGGTATCTAATTCTTGCTTGGCCATTTTGACAATGAATCAATGATGATTTATTTATTAACGGGGCATCCCTACCTTGCTTGAACATAAATCTCAGGGGTATGGAAGCAATTCCAGATTCTCTTTCTAGAATAGGGACATAAAATTTTCCCCTATAAGTTTGTTAAGTTAGTTTTTGTGAAAAGAGAAAAAATAAATATAAGACAGATAAACCGAAAAGAAAAAAAAAAGAGGAATAAAAGGAAAAAGAGATAACCAACAATAGTGTGAAGAAGAGTGAAGGGATATAGTTATTTTGAGTGAATGCCTTTAGCAGAAAATGAAATGGAAAGGTAAATTCTTGCTTGGCCATTTTGAAATGAATCAATGATATTTAATTAACCATCCCTACCTTGAAAAAATCTCAGAAAAATTCCAATTCTCTTTCTAAATAGGGACATAAAATTTTCCCCTATAAGTTTGTTAAGTAATTTTGTGAAAAGGAAAAAATAAATATAAGACAGATAAACCGAAAAGAAAAAAAAAAGAGGAATAAAAGGAAAAAGAGATAACCAACAATAGTGGTGAAGAAGAGTGATAAAGGGATATTATGTTATTATATGAGTGTACATGCCTTTAGCAAGAAAATGAGAATGGAAAGGTATCTAATTCTTGCTTGGCCATTTTGACAATGAATCAATGATGATTTATTTATTAACGGGGCATCCCTACCTTGCTTGAACATAAATCTCAGGGGTATGGAAGCAATTCCAGATTCTCTTTCTAGAATAGGGACATAAAATTTTCCCCTATAAGTTTGTTAAGTTAGTTTTTGTGAAAAGAGAAAAAATAAATATAAGACAGATAAACCGAAAAGAAAAAAAAAAGAGGAATAAAAGGAAAAAGAGATAACCAACAATAGTGGTGAAGAAGAGTGATAAAGGGATATTATGTTATTATATGAGTGTACATGCAGCAAGAAAATGGTGGAAAGGTATCTAATTCTTGGAACAATGAATCAATGATGATTTATTTATTAACGGGGCATCCCTAGCTTGAACATTCTCAGGGGTATGGAAGCAATCCAGATTCTCTTTCTAGAATAGGGACATAAAATTTTCCCCTATAAGTTTGTTAAGTTAGTTTTTGTGAAAAGAGAAAAAATAAATATAAGACAGATAAACCGAAAAGAAAAAAAAAAGAGGAATAAAAGGAAAAAGAGATAACCAACAATAGTGGTGAAGAAGAGTGATAAAGGGATTTTGTTATTTATGAGTTTTTTAAGAAAATGAAATGGAAAGGTATCTAATTCTTGCTTGGCCATTTTGACAATGAATCAATGATGATTTATTTATTAACGGGGCATCCCTACCTTGCTTGAACAAAATCTCAGGGGTAAAAATTCCAGATTCTCTTTCTAAATAGGGACATAAAATAAAAAGAAAAAGGAAAAAATAAATATAAGACAGATAAACCAAAAGAAAAAAAAAAGAGGAATAAAAGGATAACCAACAATAGTGGTGAAGAAGAGTGATAAAGGTATTATGTTATTAAAGTTACATGCCTTTAGAAGAAAATGAGAATGAAAGGTATCTAATTCTTGCTGATTTTGAAAAATCAATGTGTTGATAAACATAAATCTCAGGGGTAAACATTTTCTATAGACATGACAGTTGGATATTAATATAAAGGGATATTATGTTATTATATGAGTGTACATGCCTTTAGCAAGAAAATGAGAATGGAAAGGTATCTAATTCTTGCTTGGCCATTTTGACAATGAATCAATGATGATTTATTTATTAACAGGGCATCCCTACCTTCCTTGAACATAAATCTCAGGGGTATGGAAGCAACTCCAGATTCTCTTTCTAGAATAGGGACATAAAATTTTCCACTATAAGTTTGTTAAGTTAGATTTTGTGAAAAGAGAAAAAATAAATATAAGACAGATAAACTGAAAAGAAAAAGAAAAAGGAATAAAAGGAAAAAGAGATAACCAACAATAGTGGTGAAGAAGAGTGATAAAGGTGAGTTGGATTGGTATCCAAAAAGTGTTGATAAGAGAATTTGTAGACTGACTCTGGATTTATAACAACTACAATAGTTCGATTAACCATGCTAACAGAAATGAAATTGGGCCGGAAAAACATAGATTTTTTTTTTTTTAAAGTATATCAATTAGACTAAAATTTTTTGTAAACAACTTACTTTACATTAAAAAGAAAAAAAAAATCATTTAATAAATATAGAATTAAAAAAAGACTGTCTAACTTTGACCACAAATTCAAAACATCATTCTATAATGACGTTTATTAATTTAGCCGGTCAAACCTTTTCTTTTTTTTTCTTTTTTGTTCTGGTTTAGTGGTAAGAGATTTTTGAGAGTAAAGATGAAAGAGATGAAGCAGATTGTATTTTTTTTGTCCCTAAACTATAAGGTTATTTGTAATAACTGTTAAGGAATTAAATTCCATTGTATCCCACATTGCTTTAGATGTGTTTATTATTATTTACAGTTGTCCGATAAATAGGACCTCACACAAATTTTGTAAAACACAGAGAAAATATTAATAAAGATGTAGCCCATTGGGCTTCATCCTGTGGACGTAGTTAGGCTCACATAGCCGAACCACGTGAAACCCTAGCCTCCACTATCTGTTCTGTATCTCTCTAAATATTTCTTCCATTGTTATTTGTTTTAGATTAAGGTTTTCTACATGGTATTAGAGCCCTAAAACTCTCACAAGTCACTTCGATCTTGTGACATCACTTCCATTCCTTTAGCCACAACAATCTCTCTCCATCATCACCAAAAAAAAAATTCTCAAAAATCCTCACAGTACAGATCCAATAGCCACCATCATCAAGATTGGGAACACCCCAGATTTGTTCATATGCGTGAGATTCAGATCTCAGTTCTTCCATCAGTCCAACTATCCATTATCCAGGGTAATCTCTATATGATTTTATTTTGCTGGCCTGCTTCTACGGTTTAGTCTTCAACACAAAGGGAAGAAAAACATGGTGGGTATGATGTTTTGTTGGTCTGTGAAAAAAAAATAAAAAAAAAAGGTTGGCAAAGATTTGGCGTACAAAGATAGTCGCCTGCACTTTTGCGTTTTTTTTTTTTTTTTTAAGAAGAAAAAAAATGAAAAAAAATGAGGAAGGAAAGAAGTAACGTGAAAGTGTTTCGTTTCTTTTGTGACAAAAGAGGCTATGGCCTAGGGTCCACTACTTAAAAAAAAAATGTAGTTTTTATGTTGTTTGCATTTTAGTTTCTTTTTGTTAAAAAAAAAAAATTCAAATTTCAAATTTCAAAATTCGAAATTCAAAAAAAAAAAAAAAAAAAAGGAAACATTTGTGGGATATATATTTTGATGAGCCGAGATTGAGCCACTGAGCTGAGATCCCGAGCCAAGACCATTTCAAGATTCGAGCCTCTGAGCCATTGAGTCGCGATTCGAGCGATTGAGCTATGATCCGACCAAGACAAGCCAAAATCTACTTCAATCTACAATCCGAGCCACCGAGCCTCTGAGTCGAGATCTGAGCCATCGAGTCGAGATACGAGCCAAGCCAAGTTGAGCCATGTTTTGAGTTTTAATTTTGTTACCAAACTCAAGGTTTCATTAAAATTATACCTTGAGTTTGAGAGAGAATGTTAAGGAATAAATTCCATTGTATCCCATATTGCTTAGAATGTGTTTATTATTATTTACAATTGTCCTATAAATAGGACCCCACACAAATATTGTAAACACACTTAAGAGAATATTAATAAAAATGTAGCCCATTGGGCTACGTCCACAGGACGTAGGCTCACATAACCGGACCACGTGAAAAATCCTAGCCGTCATTCTCTCTTCCTCTCTCAATCTCTTTTATATTTTTCATTGTTATTAGATTTAGGTTTTCTACAATAACAACAACAACAACAACAACCTAGCCTTAGTCTAAAAACTTTTGGGATCAGTTATGGATCATGATTCTCAACATGATAGTCAGGGTCGACCACATATATTCTTCTACGTCATTCTATTATATTTGAAGTCATACTTTCTATTATATTCTTAATTAACATGTCATTTTTCACTAATTTTGTTAATATTATTTTCGGGATTTCTTTCGTCTCATTGTTATAGTTACGATTATTGAAAATAGTTTTACCAAAGGAGATTTGTTGCAGATGAAATATCCCAAATTTATAACTACCTATTTGTTTCCATTATGGGTTTACTGTTTTGAGTTTTTATCTTACTGATCAGATATTATTTGCAATTAATATAATTCCTATCGACAGGCATTCCAAACAAGCTCGCATGAAAAAGCAAGGCATATTCAATTTTTAATTTTTATTTATTTTTTAAAATTTATATAAATAAAAATATGGTGCATGCTAGTTACTCTTAATAACACTAACTAACCATTAGGGGGAACCGTCATCTCTTGCCATGTGGAGCATGTGGTCAAACATGTACGCTAGCCGATTCATTCATATATTTGTACAGTGACGAAAACACCAAGTGGTCAAACCCCAACCTAAGAATTTTTTTATTTCTTTTTGGTCTAAATAAAATCCAGACTCCCACTATTGAGACAAGGGGAACACAATTTAATTATAACACATATTGTTATAAAAGAATGTTTTTGGACACATACCTTTAGTTCAATTCTTTTGAGAAGGTTATAGTAATTAGTAAGGACTGCAATTAGTATAGGACCCCATGAAAATTAACACTAGAAATGGGGGGACCCCTTACTTTACCTAGGGTTTTGAGTATTAAATTTATTTTTTTGGATAACTCTACCTATATATTTTGTTAATCTAAGAGGGTGATATTGAGGAAGGAGACAAATAATGTTGGCTTTTGAGCCCTAAAGGCATTGCCGCATTACACAGAGAGAGATATTTGGGGTCGTCTATCTACTTATGATCATTAATTGGTCAAAAAGCATAATATTCCATTCTTGTAAGTCACAGTCATGTTAAAGTCTTTACAACGGAACCAAGTTACAAGTATTAAATTCTAGTGAGATAATCTAATGATAGGATGATCCGTAATATGTATTCAAAAAGTGTAAGTTGAGAGTTATACTCTTCATAGCAACAAATGTATTTATGATCGACATTAAAATTACTAAACCTAATAATTATTCAATACGTGTAAGACATGAGACATATATTCTCATGAAATTAATGAAAACCAAAGTTTGGAATATGTCAAAAAAAAAAAAAAAAAAAAAAGTTGTTAGTACTAATTAATAATAACACTGTTTAGCAAAAAAAAAAATTAATAATTACACTAGTTTGTCAGTGATGCATTTGGTTTTGGACTATGGGGAATCCTAGGAGGGGTTTTCTCCAAGAATGGGTCAGCCTATTTCTAATTCTACATCGAACTTTGTAACCCTAGAAACATTTGGTGAAGAGATACTTTGTTAAAAAAGCTTTTCTTATTCTCCAGGTGTTTTTTCATTGGATCACATCTCTTTCTATGAAATTCCTTCCTTGCCTGAAAACTGTATGGTGACGTTAATTTTTTTATTAAAAAAAAAAAAGCCCCGGAGCAAATTGTGCCTATAAGTTTAAAACGGAATTGACAACTTTGATATTTAGTATTTATGCTATCACAAACTTTAACTCTTTCATAACTCTAAAAATCATTACAGCCAACTCAAAAATCTTTCAATCTTAACTTGCTCAATGATAGAATACTCTCACACTCAAATAATGAACAAACTCTCCAATTTATTAGTCCTCTCACACTAAGATAATGAACAAACTCTTAAATTTTTAGCAAAAAAAAAATGAACAAACTCTTAACTCACTCACCAGGTCATCTTTCAAATTTCAAACACAATTAGCAGGGCCACATTGGGCCAAATCCCTTATCTAGACCAAAGCCACCTAATCCCTAGAACTAAGGTTAGATTGAACGGAAATAAGGCAGCATACTTGACTTGGTTTCGTCATCATTCCACTTCAATGCATTCCACCATTCTGATTCTCCTTTTATTTCTCTTATGGTACCTGCATTTTGCTCAGTAAGAGGCAGCCTTTCGAGACAATTGCACCCGATCACTTCAACCTTCTCTAGACACGGCCATGTCTCTTCCTGTCTGACCAAAGAGTTCTTAAATTGCACAATTTCTCCAATTCCAATATTCGTAGCTTTGGAACAACTCTTCTCCAGGATTCTTGTGTGTGGATGGAGCCATAGAGAAGGTTCTGCTAGAGAGAAGGAGAAAACCTGAAAGCTCTAGAGAGAAGCATAATTGAAAAGCTTATCTAAGAGAGAGAGAGGCGGTTCTTTAACACTCTAGACAGCCATGTCTTTCCTGTCTGGAAAGAGTTCTTAAATTGCTTTCTCCAATTCCAATATTCGATTTCAACAGGATATGGAGCTGTTCTGCCCTGAATCATAATTGTTTTGGAAGCCACTTACCTTGATTTCTTCTAGTTTTGGAAGGAGAAATTCTTGCACTTCACCTGGCAGGGCCCGAAAGAAGTCACCATGGGAGAAAAGATATTTTATATCAGAACAACCACGCACCTCGATTATCTTTAGTCTAAGAAATCTCAGCCCAAGATAACCAGCTAGTTCTGAAATACTTTCTAGTTCATTCAGACCCTTAATAATAAGTTCCTCCAAATTTGGTAGTAGGTCACAGCTGGCAGCTCATTGTCCAGTTGGCCGTAAACTCATGTTATCTCCTGTAATAGTAAGTGAGCTTAAACCATCAAAGCATCCACCAATATTAATGGCCAAGTCTTTAACCATTTCGTTCAATCCCCGACAATTATCTAAGACTAGAGACTTTGCAATACACCATAACTCCTTAATCGATTCTTGTGGGAAATCAACACGGCCGATAATCACTATCTTTTCATTTGTAGTTGTGATTCTTGGGTGGAAGTCCAGTGGTGGTTGGCCAATGAAAATTTGAAAAGCTCTTAATCTTTTTATCCAAGAGACATCTTCAGAGCTGAGACGCGGGATACTCTTAAATGTGATTGATAAGATAAATAATCCATCACCGGATCTGAGATCTTCAAAAGTTGTATCTCCTCTTTTTTCCTCTCCATTGAAATGGAAATGGTAGGCACTGTTCTTCAATTGTAGATCCTCTAAACAAGACAACCTGGATATAATTCCAGCTTGAATAGTTTTTAGGTTTTCAGTGTCGGATAAGTCTAGCAGCTTTAAATTGCACAGGTTTTCCAACCCCCTTGGCAATTCTCTGATACCAGTGCCACCAAGATTAAGCATCTGAAGTCTACTAAACCCTCCCAGTGGGGGTAGTTCTCCAAGAGAGGAGCAATTCCTTAAAAGAAGAGCACGAAGGTCACCAAGTTGAAGTAGAGAAGGAGGCAATGATTGGATGCGAGTGTTACCGAGATTCAAGAGCCTGAGTGCTATAAATCCTTGCAAGAATCTCACGGGAACCATCTCTAGGGCAAGATTGTGTTGTAGTAGTAGACTTGAGGCCTCTGAACATTGTATCACGCTATCAGGTAGCCTTGTTATTTCGTTATCCATTAAAGAAACTCTTTGGTGAGAATTTGAATTTAGTTTTGACAAATCTTGAACTGAAATCTCACTCAACTTAATCCCTGAGCGAACAAGGGATTTACATCCATCCTCAGACGATTCGGAAATCCATATAGCAACATCACGAAACAAGGTCATGCATCTTCACAGTGCCCTCTTCGACACCATCTTCCAACAGACAAGAGTCCTTCAGACGTTCAATCAAATCAACTCCTCTATTGATTGAATCCACAAAGTTTTGTTGTTCATCTATCAAGCCTTCCGCTAGCCAGCATTGTACTAGTTCACTTAATTCAATTGAGAAGTCCTCAGAAAACAGAGAGCAGTATAGGAAACAAGATTTTATGTTGTTACCTTCTTAATGAGTCGTAACTCAACTTGAATGACATGTAAACCTTAGCCTCCATGCCATCTACAATAGGCACTGACCTTTGCAACTGTTTTAAGGTACATTCCCACAGCTCAACCCTTGTCTTTCTTCTCATAGCAGCTCCCACTATGTTGATGGCCAGAGGCAATCCGCAACATTCTCTAGCAATTGCTTCTGCAAATGGTTTAATTTCTTCCGAATGAACCACATCCCCCGCGTTTTGACAAAACAATTGCCAAGTTTCTTCATCATTCAAAACATTCATTTTAACTTCTTTATCAGTCTTCATTTTCCTACAGACTTCCATACGTCGAGATGTCAATATGATCTTACAACCTTCATGTTCTTCAGGCCGTGGGACACCCAAAATGTCCAAATCAATTTCCTCCCAAAGATCATCTAGAATTAGTACAAATTTTTCATTCTTAAGCCTTTGATGAAGTCGAATAGCCATTTCCTGCTCGCTTTCACCCATTTGCGGCTCCCATAACAATCTCCGAGCTATTTGTGTTTGGACATGTTTAATGTCCAAGTTCTTGGAAACCTTAGCCCAAATGACTATGCTAAATGGCTGCGTTGAAGTAGTCTTGAGCTCATTGTTCAAGTTATTGACCAGAGTAGTTTTGCCTATTCCTCCCAGTCCCCAAATACCAATCCTCCCAACTTCATCATCATACAATAGCTCCATCGTTTCGTCTAATAATTTTGATGCAGTTGTTTGACCCCTAATTGAAGGTACAGGAATGTGCTCCACTGCTCTGGGTCTTCTAGTTGGATGAACCATACCGGTTGGGAAACTTCCAGCTTCTAGAAGCCTTTTGATCTCTTCCCGTATTGCTTCCACTTCGCTTGCTCTACACCGCATACTGCATTTTAAGAAACATGCAAAGGGCTTCTTCATGTTGTCCATCTTTTCTTGAATGGGATTGACTCTAAGCTGAAGATTATCGACATCCTCAAGCCACTTGTCGACTTGAGCTCTTATTTTGTTTCCTTCTTTCTCAGCTACTTCCTTCTCATCTTTGACTTCCATTCTACGATCCATAAGATTATCCATCTCCTTCACCAAGACAGCAAGGTTTGATGGGAGATTGACAGCGGTACTGATCTTAGAACAGGCACAACGATAGAGAAGCTTGCCAGTTTCTGTCACTAGTGCACTAACAACTGCAGCCACCACTTCCATGCCGGAAATATTGCTATGTGAGATGCCAGACACTTCACAGCCAAAGAACTAGAGAAGAGTACAAATTTTTGAAACTTAATATAGTGAAATAACAATTGGATAAACTTAACGAGAGTAAATTGCACTTTACCCTTACTTTTATCACTAGGACATTTGGTGTACAAGAACCTTCACCACATTATGACCAAATCTTCAACACCTGACCCACCCATTCAAGGTATCGAATTCTCAAAATTATTTTATTCTTGCACCTACATTCTCACCATTCTCTTTGCTTTCTTGCTGTTTTATTTATTTATTTATTTTTCTATTTTCTTCTTTTTAGTGTGTGTGTGTTTTTGTGAATACAGCCGCCCGTTTAAGATATAGAACCACAAGTCCACAAGCAATTAATGCCAATAACTAAAACAATAAACATAGAAATGTAACAGGAGTGTGAAACCAACGTGCAAATTAAAGTAGCATTACCTGGTATCAAAGAAATGGACAAAAGGATCCTCTGTTATGCTGCAGGATATGCAAATATGGCAGCATCTTCCTTCCTGAATCTCACTTTGTTACATATCTTTGTTATCTTACACTTCTGTGTGACTCTGTTCTGCAATAATTAAAAAAAAAAAAACATTATGATCAAAAAATTCAGCAGCAACCATATGAGATGTAGAACTACAATTCCATAACCAATAACAAAACAACAAAACAATAATAAATATAAAACAAATAGAAAAATAGAAAAGTAACAGGATTGTAAAACCAATGTGCAAATCAAAGATGTTGAAGAAACATTAAAGGAAGGAAAAGTTTATGGTACATACCTCTGTCTCCTATACAAAGCAAAGTTGCAGGGAGATGTTAGCGAACACTTGAAGAGCACCGTGATCGGTTTTAAGTGTAATTAAGGAAAAATCACAAGGGTGATGGAGAACGAGCAAGTGGGTGTAATTATATGAGTGTATATGCCTTTAGCAAGAAAATGAGAAAGGAAAGGTATCTAATTCTTACTTGGCCATTTTGCAATGTATCAATGATGATTTATTTATTAACAGGCATCCGTACTTTGCTTGAACATCAATCTCAAGGGTATGGAAGCAAGTCTTCACTTTCTAGAATAGGGCCAATTTTTTCATACTATCATTTTGTTAAGTTACTTTTTGGAAAAGAGTTAAAAAATAAAAAGACGTATAAACCTACAAAAAGAATAAAAGGAAAAAGAGATAACGAACAATAGTGGTGAAGAAGAGTGATAAAGGTGAGTTGGATTGGTATGCAAAAAAGTGTTGATAAGAGAATTTTTAGACTAACTCCAGGATTTATTAAGTCAAGTACTACAATAGATCGATTAACCATGCTAACATAAATGAAATTGGGCTGGTAAAATGTACAATGTTTATTTATTTATTTTTAAATCGATTAGAACAAAATTTCAGTAAACTACTTAGATTACATATAAAAAGAAAAATCAGTTAATAAATATAGATATTACAAAAAAATTGTCTAACTTTGGCCTAAAGTATCAGTATTTTTTTTTTCTCAAAAAAATAAATAGTGAGTAGTCAGTTTATTAATTTAGACAGTCAAGAATTTTTTTTATTGTTTTTATTTTTATCTATTTAATTTTTTTGTTCCGGGTTGAGGGAAGAAGAATTTTATTGATATAGAAAGGTGAATACATAAACCAGAGATTTTATAGAGAAAACCCATGTATGGCCTCAGACCAGGAACGGGTTCACTGTACTCCCTGGCTTACAGCAATGCGGTCATCAAAAGACACAAAGAAATCTTAAAAAACAAGAATAAACAAAGCAATCCATGAGGAAAACTAGCAAGTCGGGCTAAGAGTTTTGGTCACGTAGCAATAGAAGGCCCGAGTCCCTAATATGCTCTGCTACATATTAAAATAGAGGATTTTGAGTGCCTCTCAAAACACATGTAAAGATCAAAGAGAGGAGGTAAATTGTGTTTTTCTTCCATAAACTATTGTGATGCATGGCCTAAATTTTAAAATCTAAATTTATGCAATAAATACATATAACGCCTGCTATTTTAAAATTGGTGTGAAATTTGACTTTTATTTTTTATTTTTTAAACACTTGAGTATCACGTGACTTGAAGCAAATTTAAGAATTTATCAACTTAACCAAAATGTCTACATTACTCTAAACAACCACAATTTTTTTTTTTTTTAGAGAGTTAACAACCACAAACATCAAATTTATCAATTTTTAATAGTCTGAAGCTAACTGCGTTAAGAGTGTAAACTTTAGAAGATGATTACTAAATTTTGAAGTTTACAAAGGATGTTAGAAATCATCGGATTGCTTGAATACAAATCTTCTATCCCACTTTTTATATTTCATTTTATATTTCATCAATCACAACTTGCCACATTTTTTTTTCTTTCCTTATAAAACAACAGATTTAAAATAAAATAAAAAAATCAAACGCAATTTTACACGTAGTATATTATAGTTGGTAGAATATAAGTAGAACTCAAAATGTAGGATAAAAGATTTTTATTCGCTTAGAGTGAGAAAGTACAATTTAGTGATTTACTAGGAAAAAAAAAAAATCTAAAACAATCTCCTTGTTAACCAAGTTATTGATGAATTAAGAATATGTAGTCTTTACTATTATATGGCCAATTTGACATTCGAGTAATTAAAACACACATGGTAATGTAAAAGAATAAAAATTGAAGTGTCTTAAAGGTAATTAAAACACGCGCATCGACCCACGAAGATCCAGATCAAAAGCTTTGGTCCGTTTGTTTGTGAGATCTTCAAAAAAATAAAAATAAAAAAATTCTAATTTTGTTGTTGTTTCATTTGGTTGAATATTATTAAATTGGAATGGTGATTTTTGTGTTCGCATCAGATCATGTGTAGACCCACTTGGCGTTGGAAATGTTTTAAATTTCCAATGATAGACCCAAACTCGATTTTAGCCCAAATAAATACAGAGCCCAGTAACCTTTAGTCGCTTCTCTTTCCCAATTTTCAATCTAAGCTAAATTGATCTCCTCGTGTCATGCTCGTATATAAATATAAAATTCCCTCACTCGCTCCTCTAACTAAAAAATGCACTATTGCAAACTTAAGAAGCGATTTGTGCTTTAACTAATTAACATCATCGCTGCTATACTAAGCGATGGTCTGCAAGAATGTTGTTTTATTTGGAGTCAATTCATGTGGCTTATGTTTTGTTCAATGATCGTAGTTGATGATATGTTTGAACCTGCTTGCACTGCATCTATAAGGATTTATGAAAAGGATAATCGCATCTGTCGTGGTCACATTATGCATTACTTGTCAAATTCTCTATTTGACATTTATTGTTCTTATAATTCCGCAAAAGAAATATGGGTTGCTTTGAAAAAGAAAAACTCAACGGAAGACGCAAGTCCATGACTTAAATAATTAAACATTGTTTTGAAATCCTTGTTGAGGAATTGTTCAATGTCTCAATGATGATGCATTCCATGAGTACCAAAACCCACGTGGTAGTGTATATATGTACATGTCCAAGATATTTGACATGGAAATAAAGACTATAGTATCTACTTTCTCATGTTTCAAGTAATGGAAGTTCTGATTTTCTAACATTTAGCCATTCTGATTTCGACATTGTGTCTTTCTTCTTCATTAACACATTTTTGGAAAGGATGAATTGTAGATGTTTGTGACTGAGAAAAACACTTTAGGCCATTCTTTTTTTACATGTGTCAAAAATTAAAATCTTGTTGGTACTTTGTTTCTATCTTGGCAGCATTTCTTTTTTCTTTATTTTTATAAATCATTTTGTGATGTGTGTAACTGAATTGCCAATGGTAGTGCAGCTTGTGGTGAATCAATTGGAGCCTTTAACTGAGCAACAATTGGTAGGCATCTACAACTTACAGCAGTCATCCCAGCAGGCTGAAGATGCTCTGTCACATGGCATGGAGGCATTGCAGCAATCCCTGGCTGAGACATTAGCCATTGCAGGAACCATGTATTAAAAAGAAAAGAGGATAATAGTATTTTTTTTCAATAATACCATTTTTTTAGAACAATTTTTGTGCCATGATTCCTCATATGTTTTACCTAGGTCTCTTATTCTCATTTCTTATGTTTAAACTATATATAGTGCGAATAATCTGATTATGTTAGATGTTTAATAGAACCAGGAAGGAACATAGGATAGTATTTGTAATGTAGGTTACAGTAATCAATTTGAATACCAAAATCAGATTTTATATTGGTGAAAGAGTTCCTTTTGGTGTTTGATTTTTAGTTTTTTTCTTCTTCAACATGTAAATATGTTTTTGTATATGCACAATTTCATTGGCTATGATAATCCCGCAGGTTGGCTGTATAGTTTGGTTTAGTGGAAGTTTGGCTTATGCTGTTGGCTATTGTTGGGTTTCATCAAAATTATTTAAAGCTTTCTTGGACGAAGAAATGTAAAACAACTTATGCTATTTTGGATTAAATTAATTATTTTTTTTTTAAAAAAAAAAAAAAGGGAAGAAGAGCCCTAACCTTGTTTGGAAGAGGGGATTAGGGAGGAATGTAATGGAATGGAAATATTTTTTTAAAGAATATTCTTCTCATTTCCTTTTATTGGAGTTTAATTAGAGAGAAAAGAATGAAACATTTTTCCTATTCCTCTTCCTCTTAACTCCATTTTTTAATCCCTCTAAAATTGGGAGGAATCGAAAGAAATGAAATATGTTTTAATATTTTCTTTTATCCAAGTCTTCATATTATTCTTATTTTTTCCTTAAATGTCTATATCTTTATTTTTATTTAAGAAATGATATAATACTAATTTTGTTATAAAATGATCCTATTTTATTCATTTTCATTTAACTCCTAGATAAGGTTAGTTTCCATTCTATTCTTTTTATATTCTATTTATTCCATTCCAATAATTTCTTTTATATACTTTCAAACATGGTGTAAAAGTCTTGGCAATGGAGACATGGCAATTGATGAGGCATAATCCAAACAAGGATTTTTTATTTTTTATTTTTTGTTTTGCACCTGGGTACTATTGTATTGGGCTTATGGAGACTGAGAGAGTTGAAGCTTTTTAGTGCAGGACTAAATGCCTCATCAATTTTAAGAGCCCAAACCCATGTCAGAGTTTCCACTCAAATGAGGGTGCCTTAGATGTCCTCAACCTCGTGTACCTTAAAACAAATGCTCGAAGTCACTATCTCATGGGTTTAGTACTGGATTATTGCACGTGTCAACGCCATATCCAATTGCCATTACATTATTAAAACAAGGCCAATGCTAAATAATTTTGAAGAGGAAAATAAAAGTCACCCTACGTCCCTATCTAAACCAACCAACTCTGCCTTGATCCTTACAAATTTATTACCCAGGAAAATAAAAATAGAAATTATAAGTAGCATAATGCTAGCACAAATTAATTATTGTAGAAGAAACATGGTTGTGTTCAAATTAATTACATTTAGTTTAAATATGTTATACTTATACCATATCTAATAATTTTCAATTAAATTAATATTTCTCCAACCTCACAGTTGGATTACATGTCCTCCATATACTCATCATGCTGTTTTTCACATAAATCCAATCCAAAACTTAGTTACATAGTAGAATTTTTTAACATAAAAAACAACCAGAAATTTTAGCATTTTTCTATAGGAGAATTCTTAATTTTGGATTTTCATAATATTTAGCAAGCACAAATGGGTTTGCAGTGTAGAGATAATATTATGGTTTGACAAAATATTGGTCATATTAAATGTTATTAGGTAAAAGAACTGCAATAAATAAAACTTCATCCTAATTCAAAGAAACTAACCATAAGATTTTCAAGAAGATAAACTAGAATTGAATATGAGTGTATTTACTTAGCATTTAAGTGCGGAGATAAATGTAAAACATTCACATATAGAACTCATATATAATATAATCCTTGGATCTCATGGATAAAAGATTTGCGCATCGATGAATACAATAAAAATATTATCACACATAACAATTCTCTCTGAATAGATATACAAACAGCATAGATCTAGCTAGC
>OU015761.1:57484936-57541298 GCA_907173295.1 Fagus sylvatica | reverse complement strand
CCATTGTTGTTTTTCCTATCCCCCCCATACCGCATATGGCAATCATGTTGCTGTAGTCGTCTCTTAGAGCCTCCAAAACTTCTTCTATCATTGATATTCTTGATTCAAAATCCTTAAAACCTTCTATGGATGAAGATCCTATTCCTTGTGGAGGAGGAGGACAGGACATTTTATTAAGAGATGGTGCATCGCTTAGAAGCTTTTCAATGGCCAAAGTCTTCTTCTTAGCTTTCCTACTCAAGGAATAGCGTGACTTCAGATCCAAGCACATCTTATCTTCATCAATGAATCTCTGCAGACCTTGACTGATGTTGCCTACCATCTGTACCCACTGCTCAACCTCAAGTGCGATAACCAGATCCTTCCTTTTTTCTGCATCAATTTCTTGAGTCTTCTTCTCAGCTTTCCTACCCAAGCAATAACAAGACTTCAGATCTTGACACCAACCACCCAAGCACTTCTTATCCGCTTTGACATCTTCATCAATGAATCTTTGCAGACCTTGTCTGATTTCGTCTGCGTTCTCTACCCACCTGTTAACCTCAGGTAAGATTACCTGTCCGTTCATTCTTTCTGCATCAATCAATAATTGCACCTCATGTCTCTTGTCACCCAGCTTCTGAAATTGATCTTTGAGATTCTTGATGTTGCTATTTAGGTGAATCAGATAGCCAACTTGTTGTCCGATTGGCTCCACCATGTATTCTCCAGTTTTTGCTCCAATTGAAATAGCAGCGTCCATTTCTTTGCTTTGCTCTTTTGGACTTTCTGTAAGAAAAGATGAAGTTTAAACTTTCAGTTATTCAAAACCAAGTTCGTTGTGATATGAAGTGGACCTAGAGCTAGAGATCATTAGACAAACAATTTCACCATACTTTCTAGAATCCAATAAAACTTTTGATTATTTGTGATTTTTTTTTTAAAACTTCAATCATATGTTCAGTTGAAATATACATTTTGTGTTCACATTTTGTTTACTCTATTTGCATTTTTTTTTTTTTGGTGAAAAAAAGAAGAATGATACCTCTTTGAGTTCCCACGTGAGATTTGTCTTAATATGCTATTAACCTAGAGAGTGCTTCTTTGAATGTTTTGAGACATTTGTGGGGCATGTCATAACCATGTTTCTACATTCAAGTGACAAATGTTTTGGTTTCTTCCCCATGAAGTTTTCAGGACCGTTTTGTTGAAGGTTTTCTCCACTTTATTTCATATCTTGTGACATTAAACACAATTTCAAATTTTTGGAATAGGCATTTCCACATTGCCAACACACTATGAAATTGCATATGGAAGACGTGATTGTGAAACTAATAACCAAAACAACAAAGATAGAAAAGTAACAGGATTGTAAAACCAATGTGCAAATTAAAAGTAGTAACATTTACCTGTCGTAACAAAGCAATGCACAAAAGGATCCTCTGTCAAGCTGCAGGATATGCAAATATGGCAACATCTTCCTTCCGGAATTTCATATCTTTGTTATGTTACACTTCTGTACTGATTCTGTTCTGTAATATATTTAAAAAAGAAAAAAAAAAAAAAAAAAAGAGCATTATGATCAAAGAATTCAGCAGCAACATGGGATAGAAGGATGTTCAAGAAACATCAAAAGGAAGGAAAAGTGTTTAGGACATACCTCTCTACGTTCTATACAAAGCAACGAAGTATAACTTAAGGAAAAATCACAAGGATGATAGAGAACAAGCAAGTAATGTTACTATGTGAGGGTGGAAAGAAACCATTTCACCATCATTTTCTCATGTAAACTTTTGTGACTTGGGAAAAAGTGCAAGGAAAATAGTGGCATGTCAGTGACCCAGTGGGTGCTGAGCTGTGCAATGTGCATTGTGCCCAACACTATTTTGTTTCGTCGTTTAGTACTCCGGGAGTACATGAATCTACTCCCTATACCAAAGAGACAAAAGTATTAAATACAATTGAATCAACATTAAAAAAAACAAACTAATAAATTATGTGGGTAGTAATATATAATGGCCAGTGCATTTAATTAATTATAAATGATTGTTTAATTTAATTTAATAGTTTAATAAACGTGTACTTTCATTCTTTTAGATAATTCCATTGCAATGTATTAAGAAAGAGTTAGTTTGTATATTTTTTTTTCATTTGTTGATACTTTCTTAATACAAAATGGATGTTACTTTTGAATTTCGTTAAAAATAAATAAAAATAATAAAAAATAAAAATAAAAAAAGAAAAGAAAAGAGCATTATGATCAAAGAATTCAGCAGCAACATAGGATAGATGATGTTCAAGAAACATCAATAGGAAGGAAACTTTTGCTTCCATTAGAGCTAATTGTTGGGCATTTAGCAAAAAAATAAAGACAGTTATGTTGAAATTATACTAAAATGAATTTTAAGCTATTTTGATTTGAAAGTTAACTTCTTAAATCAGTACATTATTGAATCCGAAGATGAAATTTTTGTATTATTCATAGATTTATCTTCTCTTTGCTGACATCAATTATTGACTGATTTAATGTTAAATAAGCTTGGAAACATGTGAGATTGGTTAGCAATGTGGTACACATTTGCAAGGCATTGTTAAAAATGTTGGGCCAAGGAGGTGAAATTTTGAAATTTAAATTATGTCAAGCCAATAAAATAGTAGTAATAAAATAAACGGAAATAAGTAAGACAAACAATTACATAAGAAACACCAAGAATTTACGTGGTTCAACAATATTTACCTATGTCAATGGGCCAAACTTCAATCAATCCACTATAATTAAATAGAGAATTACAAATACAATGGAGACAATACAGATTTACTTCACAATAATATCAACTCCAATAATATAACTTTGACAAAATCTCCTTGCTTTGATATAGTTGAACCTATGATGGAAAACCAAAATAGACTATAGTTCTCTAAGTTTTTTAATCACTAAGCCACTCAATAGTCCCGCTCACTCACTTTCTCACCACACTTGGAATGAGACACACTTTCTTCTTCTTTTTTCCTTTGACGCCAATAACATCCATAGACACCCATATATATAGGTGAGGGAGGAAGCACCTAGAACCCGACTATTGAAATTCCCAAACAAAAGTTTTATTGGGAATTCATGCATGAACCTGGCATATGGAATTCCCATGCAATGCCATTACACTCATTTGTAATTTCAATTCATGTTACACTTCTCAAAGAGTCCAAATCTCCAGGCCAATTTTGCATTAATGGGCTTGTGGTGCTGGAAAAATGGTCATCACACATGGAAAACCCCATTTGGCTACAAGATGAGCCATATAACAGTATAACACTCAACAAAACCATTTGAGCTAACTAGTCTTGATTTTGTACAACACACTTGTTGAAAATTTCTAGTCGTGGACCCAAACTCATCTTAGCCCAAATAGATACAGAGCCCATATACCCTTAGTTGACTGAAACAAATCCCTTGAACGAAACTTAATACACTTAATACACGTGTGCGGTGGGTAGGTGAAATTTTCAAACTAGCTTGAGAGAGCATGTTCTAGAAATTGGTAGAAAGTCTTCCTTGCCAAATTCATCCCCTGTTCAATCCCATATTTTTAGCACATAATTGTTTCCTTTTCTCAATAATTGACATTCCATTCTCCTTATAATAGACATTCAAATTTGCATACTGATTTGTGCACACTAACAGAGTGGCTATAGTATCCTGGAAAGCGACCGCCTAAGCCATTTGCACCAAAGGTTTTCCTAACGGGTGTGAAATCATTTCTATAGGACAGACCGATTTGTGCTTTAATCAATTAACATAATGGCTGATGTATCGGACATGACAAAAAAAAATTATTCAGTTCACTAGGTAAATCACGTCACTCATCACCCACCCAATAATTAAATGCCATATGTCATAATTAATCAAGTCAGGCTTTAAAAGCTTACTAAGATCTTGACTTGGTTAATTGTGACATATGGCATTTAATTATTGTATGGGTGGACGGGTGACGTGGTTCACCTGGTGAACTGAAATAATTTCTCCCATACGTGATAGGGTTGTTCTAGCTGCCTTCAACTTAGAGAGAGATAGATATTTATTAAAAAATCATAACTCTTAAAAGTTGATAAGAAAGCAAAAAATGAATTCCCAAAAAAGTGTAATGCTTCCATTTTACTATTATACATTTATACTTGTTAGGTGTCTTTTGGGAACTATACCTTATGGTTATCCTTTTATGACTTTTGAATCATTTGTGATTTTATTTTATTTTATTTTAAAATTTCAATCATATGTTAAGTTGAAATATCTATTTTGTGTGCACATTTTGTTTACTATTTACATATTTGATTGAGAATGGAATATTGATTTGCAACTTATTAATAAGTGATAGTACTAGATTCTCGAATAATCTAGGGACCCTTTTTATTATGTTGGGTTGGAAATTATTTTATTTCTCATTACAAATTGTAATAATTTTCCCTAACAAGGAGGAGATTGTATTATGGTCCAATTTACTTTCACTATATTATTTTTCTCTAGATAGGTGTCTTGCCTCTTTAAGTTCTTATGTGAGATTTGTCTTTATATGCTCGCTTTTGGGACAAGAACTTTTTTTTTTAAAATAAAAATAAAAATAAAAAATTTAGACAAGAGGTTTTTAAGATTATTGTTTTTTTTTAAATGCCATATATCTCTTACCACGCTAAAAATGAGAAGAAATTAGAGGATTTACAGTGAGGGGATCCTCTCCCCTACGATGTTTCTACATTAATATGACGAATGTTTTGGTTTCTTCCCTATTTCATAACGAATTCATATCTTGCCCCATTAGGCACAATCTCAAATTTTTGGAAATTGGCATATACGCATTGCCAACTCACTTCGAAATTGTATATCAAAGATGTGATTTCACTTCGCATTTTAAAGATGCGAGTTTAAAAAGTGCTGTTTTCTCACATTATATTTCAATTAGCATGTGTTTTCCACTTTTATGTTAAAAATATTATTTCCTGCTACCTTAAATTTCTGATAGGTGAGTTCTTCTAGTTCTGGATTTCAAACATTTAATGGTCATTCCCATCCATATTAATTTTAGGGTAAATTGTATTTTACACCCGTTAAGTTTGTTCAATTGTCATTTCAGTATATTAAGTTTAAAAATTGTCATTTCAGTCCAATAACTTTCATAACATTATCATTTTAGTACTTCCATCCATTCCGTTAAAAAATTTCCCTTAAACCTGTATAAAAAGACATTGTTTTAGTTTTTATCTCAATTTTATATTCTAAAAATTTATTTAGATTTCTAATAAAAAACCAATCTCTCTCTCTCTCTCTCTCTCTCTCTCTCTTCTCTCTCTCTCTCTCTCTCACAGAAAGTCATAACACTAGCTATTTTCAACTTCCATCTCGATTTTTTTTTCTTCCTCTACAACCCGTTTCACTTAAATTCCGACACATTCAGGTTAATTTATCATAAGCAAAGGCCTGAAATCACTGTTCACTCTTCAAATAATGTTTTTACTCCCAAAGCAGGTCGATATGTATGTATAATCTACTAACAAATCATCTTGAAACCGAATCAAAATAAAATAAAATAAAAAATTGAATGAAGACAAAGAGAAATTAAAAATTAAAATACCAACCAAACAATTCACATATGAATTCACCAAAAGGTCTCACTTTCAGATCCAAAACCAATAAAACGCAAAATTGGCTAAACCCATTGTAGTAGAGTCTTTGGTAGCACTTGAACATTCCACCACAAAATAAAGTAAAAATTGCAAGCTCAAACCAAATCGAATTAAACCACCCAATGAACTTAAAAACCCTAAAAAAAACTTCCCAAAACATGAACCAATCATTGCACCGAATAAAAAAAAAAAAAAAAAAAAACGAAGTTCGTTGTCTTTTCCTAACTTTTTCAATGAATTCATAGTTTGGAATTTGGGACAAACTGAAAGGCAAAAGAAAGAACGAAAGAAAAAAGAAAATGAAATGAGATAAAACGATACCTTCCACAATGTACGGAAAAGAACTTTGTGGAGAGCAAAGATCTTGATTTTGGTTTAAGAACTTTCAAGTTCCGTGCGAGAGATTTAAATATAAGATGTTTTTATTTATTAAAAATCTTAAATACATTTTTTAGAATATAAAACTGGATTTAAAATTAAAATGGTGTCGTTTTATATAGGTTTAACAGAAATTTTTTTAACAGAATGGACAAAACTACTAAAACTACGACAGAGTTATGAAAGTTAGTAGACAAAAATGAAATTTTTTAAACTTAATATTGTGAAATAACAATTGGATAAACTTAACGAGAGTAAATTGCACTTTACCCTTACTACTTTTATCACTAGGACATTTGGTGTACAAGAGCCTTCACCACATTATGACCAAATCTTCAACACCTGACCCACCAATTCAAGGTATCGAATTCTCAAAATTATTTTATTCTTGCACCTACATTCTCACCATTCTTTTGCTTTCTTGCTGTTTTATTTATTTATTTATTTTTCTATTTTCTTCTTTTTAGTGTGTGTGTGTTTTTGTGAATACAGCCGCCCGTTTAAGATATAGAACCACAAGTCCACAAGCAATTAATGCCAATAACTAAAACAATAAACATAGAAATGTAACAGGAGTGTGAAACCAACGTGCAAATTAAAGTAGCATTACCTGGTATCAAAGAAATGGACAAAAGGATCCTCTGTTATGCTGCAGGATATGCAAATATGGCAGCATCTTCCTTCCTGAATCTCACTTTGTTACATATCTTTGTTATCTTACACTTCTGTGTGACTCTGTTCTGCAATAATTAAAAAAAAAAAAAATAAAAAACATTATTATCAAAAAATTCAGCAGCAACTTAGGGTAGAGGGGATGTTCAAGAACCATCAAACAGAAGGAGAAGTTTTTAGGACATACCTCTACCTTCTATACAAAGCAAAGATGTGTATTTTTTGGTTTTTTATAGAAATTTAGTAGTAGGATGGAGTAGTAGCTAGATGTTAATGAGCGATTTTTGAGCAATTATAATTAAGGAAGATGAAAGGATGATAGAGAACAAGCAAGTAATGTTATTATGTGATTAATTCTTCCTTATTCAACGGTAGGCAGAAAGAAACTTCACCATCATTTTCTCATTTCAACTTTTGTCTTTTGTAAAAAGAAAAAGCAAAATGAGAGAGACAGATAAACCTTTAATAAACAAAAGGAGATGACATAAATTCAAAAGCAACCATAGTGGCGATGTTGGTGACTAGTGATCGCATACAGCTAGATTGAACTTATATCAATCATTGCCCAACAATAGTGCAACACTAATGTTAGCCCACGGTATATTTTCAAAGAAATGTTAAGGATATTACTATATAGATTACACTCTTTAATTTTAGTCAAATTTTATTTTAATCCTGAATTTCAGAAACAAAATTAAATAATTTTTTTTTCACTTATTTCCATTTCTCACTAAAGCCATTTGGTAAAAATAAGTGCAATGTGTTTCTTTGTTGTGGAATTTATTTATTTATTTTTTCAAACTAATTCAAAAGTGAAAAGAAAAAATCTCAAATAAGTTCATCAAATCTATCAAAGCAAAAACAAGAAAAAATAAAATAAGCAGAACGAATCTATACTATAATGTAAAACCGAAACATTTTAATATTGCGCCACATAAGCTTTTAATAATTATCACAATTTTATGTCTCATTATTTTAATATATATTTTCCTTAATAGAAAGAATATATTATTCCATATATACAAACACAATCATAATAAATGTTTAATAGTAGATTATATTCTATATATAAATGCAATAATAATGTTTTTAATAATTATCATAATTATCAATTTTCATATTTAGACAAAAAATAAAAGAGAGAAAAAGTATATTATGTTAAACTTTTCCGTACATTGCATTGGTTACCGACTAGTACTATTCAAATAGAAGAATCACAAGGATAATAAGAGAACAAGCAATAATGTTATCATGTGAGGGTGGAAACGGATCTGATTGTTCCTTATTCTTTTTTTCTTTCTTTTTTTGTTTGAGTAAGATTCTTCCTTATTCAACGCTTATTACATTTTTGATTAAATTATAAATTACATTTTTTAACTTTGGTCAAAGTTTATTTTAATCCTTAATTTCAAATACAAAAGTATACAAAAATTGGCTAAACTACACTTTTGATCCTTTAACAATTCACCAAGTTTCACTATGGTTGCAAGAAATTTTTTGTGTCAGTTTAATGTTTAAAAGATTACCAGTGTATCACGTTGGTTATACAGTCATGACGCCATGAATTTTTACTGATGTTAATGATATATAGATTTTCAACATCAGTTGCACAGCCAATTCGATTCGTCGACACCTGCAAAAAGGAAGAAAAGAATCGAAGAACCTATTGAGATGGGCGCCGGAGGGGAGTCTCTGATGCTTAAGTCAACAAAGAATTTTAGATTTCCCATATTGAGAGAGGTTTCTCATAAAAGTGTGTGCATACCTGATTCAAGTGGCTTAGTTGGCCTTATATAGGCTATAAGTGATATATAAATCAATGAATGTTAGATATAAATAGCGTAACGATAGTATTAATAAGGAAATCTAGGGAGTTTATAGGTGTGTAACGATCGTCTATCTGAGACATACTTTGATACGTCGTATTTGGACGACTTAGATTTTTCTATACCCATCATAAGCCCCCCATTCCAAGGTCTTTTATCTGTTTTAGGTTGGACAGCCTTCAGAATTCAGAATTTCAACGAGTGTTTTAGGAATGACCTTATTGCTATGTGAGATGCCAGACACCTCACAGCCATAGAACTAGAGAAGAGTACAAATCTTCACTAGGCAAAATGATTAGAAAGGTAGAAACAGATACAAGAAAACCAGTATTGTTGCTTTTAGTAAAATGATTTTATGTTTTCCTCAACCAAAAATAAAAAACATTTTATGAAAATTATCATTCCGTTTGATATGCAACCGAGAAGTTAGGTACACCAAACAATGTATTGGACCAATTTTCACCCGAGTCCCGACAAGCCTTAGTGGGCAATTATGCATTCTGGTCTTGGCATCTTGCACCTAAAAAGTACAGCCCAGACAAGACAATCACCACCCACTTTTGTCGCTAAGGAAGATGAAAGGATGATAGAGAACATGCCAAGAGAATGTTATTATGTGATTAATTCTTCCTTATCCAACGGTAGGCAGAAAGAAACTTCACCATCATTTTCTCATTTCAACTTTTGTCTTTTGTAAAAAGCAAGGCAAAATGAGAGAGACAGATAAACCTAAAATAAATAAAAGGAGATGACATAAATTCAAAAGCAACCATAGTGGCGATGTTGGTGACTAGTGATCGCATACAGCTAGATTGAACTTATATCAATCATTGCCCAACAATAGTGCAACACTAATGTTAGCCCACGGTATATTTTCAAAGAAATATTAAGGATATTACTATATAGATTACACTCTTTAATTTTAGTCAAAATTTATTTTAATCCTGAATTTCAGAAACAAAATTAAATAATTTTTTTTTCACTTATTTCCATTTCTCACTAAAGCCATTTGGTAAAAATAAGTGCAATGTGTTTCTTTGTTGTGGAATTTATTATTATTTATTTTTTCAAACTAATTCAAAAGTGAAAAGAAAAAATTAAGCATTGGCTAAATTTAGTATGTCCACTACTGATACTGATTTGGCATTAATGTGAACCATGATTTTTTGAACGTTTAGGCTTTTTTCTTAGGGTCCTGTTAACGAGTGCCCTTAGGGCAATGGTTAAGGAAGCATTTAATGCTTCCACTTAATTCTTCCATTTAATACAAAAATAACTTTTAAGGGTATTTTAGTCTTTCTATTTATTATTTTAATATTAAAAGTTCGTTATTTCCCGTAAAGTGTAATCATTTAATGCTCCTTAACCATTGCCCTAAGGGCACTAGTTAACAAAATCCTTTTTCTTAAACCAAGAACATCTCGTAGACCCCAAAGTTCCGCTACAAAAGTGGTTGTAATTCCAATGTTTCGGGAGAAGCCTTTGATCCATCTTCCATCACTATCACGTAATACATCACCTGCAATAGCCTTGCCGGGG
This sequence comes from Fagus sylvatica, assembly GCA_907173295.1. NCBI lineage: Eukaryota > Viridiplantae > Streptophyta > Magnoliopsida > Fagales > Fagaceae > Fagus > Fagus sylvatica. Next base: position 57,531,231 of record OU015761.1, on the reverse strand, counting down.
TTACCTAATACTAAGCGGTTTGTGTTGAGATTAGCAAAACCCTATAATGGGCTTTCCTGCATGGGCATGCCCTTCTTTTAGGTCTGATTTGCACCAGGTTACAACTGTATTGGGCTTACGGTGGCTAAGAGAGCCGAAGCTTTTTAGCACATGCCCAAATGCCTCATCAATTTTAAAAGTGCAACCCCATGTCGAAGCTTCCACCCAAATGAGTCATGCATGTGGGTGCCTTAGATGTCCTAAACCCACATGGTAATGAAAAAGAATAAAAACTGAAGTTTCTTAAAGGTAATTAAAACACCCATGTCGACCCGAGCCCAACCCACGAAGACCCGAAAGGTTCGTCTGTTTGTTTGTGAGAACTTCAAAAAACAAAAATTTCCAATTTTTTTTGTTGTTTCATTTTGGTAAAATTTTAGGAAATTGGAATGGTGATTTTTGTGTTCACATCAGATCTAGTGTACACTCACTTGGTGTTGGAAATGTTTTAAATTTCCAGTGATTGACTTAAACTCGATTTTAGCCCAAATAGATATAGAGCCCAGTTACCTTTAGTTTTTTTTTTTTGAGTAAAATGATAGAACCTTTAGTTGATCTAGCTAAATTGATCTCCTCATGTCATGCTCGTATGTAGACCCTCACTCACTCCTCTACCTAAAAAATGCTAACTTCATAAGCAATTCATGTGGCTTATGTTCTGTTCATTGATCGTACCTGATGATATGTTTGAACCTGCTCGCACTGCATCTATTAGGATTTACGAAAAGGATAATCGGGTCTGTTGAAGTCACATTATGCATTACATGTCAAATTCTCTATTTGATATTTATTGTTCTTATAATTCCGCAAAAGAAATATGGGTTGCTTTGAAAAAGAAATATTCAATGAAAGACGCAAGTCCATGACTTAAAAAACATTGTTTTGAAATCCTTGTTGAGGAATAGTCAATGTCTCAATGATGATGCATTCCATGGGTACCAAAACCCACGTGGGAGTGTATGTACATGTCCAAGATATTAGACGTGGAAGTGGATTATTGCACGTGTCAACGCCGTATCCAAGTGCCATTACATTATTAAAACAAGGCCAATGCTAAATAATTTGAAGAGGAAAATAAAAGTCCCTACGTACCTATCTAAACCAACTAACTCTCCTTGATCCTTACAAATTTCTTACCCAGGAAAATAAAAATAAAATTATAAGTAGCATAATGCTAGCACAAATTAATTATTGTAGAAGAAACATGGTTGTGTTCAAATTAATTACATTTAGTTTAAATATGTTATACTTATACCATATATAATAATTTTCAATTAAATTAATATTTCTCCAACCTCACAGTTGGATTACATGTCCTCCATATACTCATCATGCTGTTTTTCACATAAATCCAATCCAAAACTTAGTTACATAGTAGAATTTTTTAACATAAAAAACAACCAGAAATTTTAGCATTTTTTTATAGGAGAATTCTTAATTTCGGATTTTCTTAATATTTAGCAAGCACAAATGGGTTTGTAATGTAGAGATCATATTATGGTTTGACAAAATATTGGTCATATTAAATGTTAGGCAAAATTACAAATTACACTCTCTAACTTTGGTCAAAGTTCAATTCAGTTCACTAAGTTTTGACCATGTCAATTCAGTCCTTTAAATTTCAATTTATTTGAATTCACTTTCTTCCATTAAAGTTGTTCCGTTAGTTTTGTTTTTATTGAGTTTTTATTATTTTTTTATATTAAAACAAAACCAGAAAAATAACAAAAAGTTTAAAACTAAAAATTAAAATTCTTCTCTTTTTCCTTCATATCTCTCTCTTCCATTAAAAACTAAATCTTTTGGGGCTTTTCTATGATCTCTAGATTAGTAGGTTGGGTAGTTTGAACATTTCATTGTAATGTGGTGTTGTTAATACAGGGGCCTTTTCTCCTTTTGAGATCACTATGTAATCTTGTGTTTTGTTTCAATTAAAATTTATTGAATTCTAAAAAAAAAAATCTTTTGGGGCTTTTCTTTCCAATTTTGCTTTATTGTTATGCTCTAATGGATCCTTTCTCTGTATTATTATCTATGCTTTCTGCTACTGTCGTTGTGATGGTTGAGTTTTTTGGTATTCACAAAGAAGGATGAGAAATGAGGCAGAGGGGAGGGTTTTTTGTTTGTTTTATGTTACTTGTTTTTCCTGGGTTTTTTCTCTGGTTGATGATGGTGAAGAGCAATGGTCTTTTCCTGGGTTTTTTCTCTGGTTGATGATGGTGAAGAGCAATGGTCGAGAAGGAAGAGAAAAGGGGATTCAAGAGAAGCTCTACAACGGCAATCGAGATTTCATAATTTCATGACCAGAAAAGATTTTAGAAATTGTTTTTATTATTTTTCTGGTTTTTTTTTTTAATATAAAAATAATAATGAAAACTTAATAAAAGCAAAACTAACGGTAACAAATAACAACTTTAACGGAAGAAAGTGAATTGAAGCAAATTAATACATAGAAGACTGAATTGATATGGTCAAAACTTAAAGAACTGAATTGAATTTTAACCAAAGTTAAAGGGTGTAATTTGTAATTTAGCCTAAATGTTATTAGGTAAAAGAACTGCAATAAATAAAACTTCATCCTAATTCAAAGAAACTAACCATAAGATTTTCAAGAAGATAAACTAAAATTGAATATGAGTGTATTTACTTAGCATTTAAGTGCGGAGATAAATGTAACACATTCACATATTGAACTCATATATAATACAATCCTTGCGATGTCTCATGGATAAAAGATTGCACATAGATGAATACAATAAAAATATTAGCACACATAAAAATTCTCTCTGAATAGATATACAAACAACATAGATCTAGCTAGCAATATCACAAAATGAAAATAATATAAGGCCCAAGAGTGCGGAATAGCCCAAGAGTGCGGAATGAGCATAAGCTTTAGATGTGTTTCCCATGCACTATGTTATGTGGCAATGCTTTCTTTCTAAATATATACGCTAACAATATCATATTCCCTTACCAACTTGAAGCCGAAAAGCATGCACATTGATACCACCTGTTGTCATAGATATGCAAAAAGTTACATTAGATTTGAAGTGAGTCATATGGCACTAGTTTCATCGCTTTTATACTACTATCTTTTATACTTCTATATATGATAGGGAAAAAGAAAACCAATTATTTAATTAATTTTTCAATTGAATTTATATAGTATCATTTTTTCAAGATTTTAATTTTTTTTTTTATCTTAATTCAATAGTTACAATAACAGGGAGGAGAGATTTGAACCTTAATTCTTCTTGTAAAGAAAATCAGTCTGTGAAACTTACCTATAAGACTCTTGACAAGATTTCAACTTAATTTCTAGAATGTAATGTTTTTGTACTTGTATTAAATGTAAAATTAGATAATTGATTCGGGTGGGAGATAAAAGGGCCTGCGAAGCAAAAAAAACCTTTGTATGAGATGAGAAATGCAAACAATTAGCTTGGAAGAGGAGAAAGACAAATGAGCCCTTGAAAGTAGAGGATTTCCCATGACTTATAAAATGCACAACTCAGGGGCACTCAGTGATGTGGGAGTAAAAAACACTCCCCCCAACGCCAAAAACTCACTGGAACTAAACAGGGCCAACCCAATAACCTAGGGGCAAACCTGACTCTAATATTGATGTAGAACAAACAACACACACTTTCTTGGAACAACGAGACAATCACAAGTGAGCGAGCAAGCTTGGAAAGCAGAATCCAAAAAGGCACTAGTAGAAATCATTTTGGCACCGACAACGGAATTGCGTGGAATTCGGCCATGAGCACCATCAAATTTCTGGCGAATTCCTTCATCTAGGCCTTTAATTAATTGATTTTACCATTTATACTAATTTTCCTTTTAATTGTAATTTTCAATTTAAAAGTCAGAATAAGGTTCCGCCTATTTTGGAACGTTTCCTAGAACTAGTAGGAGTTGATTTAGCAATTAACTCACTTTTTCCATTTTTTGTAATTTTTCTTATTTCTACCCTAATTTCGTGCTTACCATGAATTAAGATTTCTAGAGTCTTCCTAAGGGTCTTCTAGCAATCCTAGGAATCCTTTACTATTTATATTGTTTGCAGCTGTCAAGACAAATCAGTTTTATCATTAATAATATTTCAGAAAAGAGGTTTTCCCTCATTAATTGTTCTCTCTTCCTTGTGGATTTAAGGTTTTGTCACTTAAAAGAGAATGACGTGTTCTTCTCCTTGCTATTCCACTACGTCAGATACTAAGAAGAAAGATAAATAAGCCTAACACCATTGAAATTACCCTTAAAAGTGGAGGATTTCCCATGACTTATAAAGTGCACAACTCAGGGGGACTCCAACTATGTGAGACTCAACAACAGAAAGAGGTTTGTTAAATATTATCATAATTAGCAACATATGTCTTTTTGCTTAATAAGATGTATTGGACTCATTGTTCATTAGATAATTTTTTATGAATCTCAACTAAGTATTTCTTTGGTTGTTGAGAAGAAAGACACATACCTAGGCAACATTAGTTTGAAAATTATTGCTCTTCAATTAGGATTTCACATTCTGTACCAGGGATTAGGGAAGCAATTGAATAATGTTAAAATCTAATTTGTAATCCAGTAACTTTAAGAAACACATCTGGCAGTAAATTGAAGAAGCAAGTGATTCAAACTCTCAACTTGTTGACACCTCACATTGACATGGCCGGGTGTCATTCAAGAAGAAAACATCATGTTCTAGAGCATGGTAGCATGGGTTCCCAAGGATTCTAGTTGATCTAGAAATCCTCTTGTATTCTAAAGCATTCGGGAAGCTTAATAACTTAGTTATCACATGTATAAATAGATGCGGCTGTGCAATGAAAAATGTGTACAAAAGTTTAGCAAAACAAAAAAAGTACAAAAATTGCATTGCAATAGAAATACAACAGAGCAATACTCTGTTTTGTGTTACCCGTGTGTCTTCTTCTACCACCCAACAAATAATATCTATGATCACTTTACCCCTTCAACCTAAAATAATAAAGGTTCTATTTCGAATTAGCATCTTTCTTAACAATATGTGATTTCTAATTCTACCAAACTCTACATGGTTTTCTCATTAATGATCTGCTATTTCTTGGGGTCTTCCCTTAAATACTTGAAGTCTTACAAATGGTACCAACCAAATACTAAACAATCTAAACTGATATAAGTAAAAAGTAATATGCTCACCTCCTGTATTTTGTCTTTCCACTTCCCAGCATCACATATTTTTCTCGATGGTCTCAGTTTGCTGTTGTTGTGTTTCATAATCCACCTTAGGTTCCTGTAAAGTAAAATCATATTTGCGAGTGGAACAATGAAAGTTGCTATGTGACTAGTAGCTGCTGCTATAAATATTGATCGTAAGTGGAAAAATTTCTTGGTATAGGAAGATAGTGTTTTTATTCTATTGCTTTCCTCTTTCTTTAAAAAAAAAAAAAAAATGTGCTAAAATTTTTGGTTATCAATAAACTGAATTATTTGTTGGAAAATTATTAGGTACTCCAGGATACATTAAATGTGTACTCCCTCCTCTCACAGAAGTGGTAGGTCCCATCATGAATTTAATTAGGGGTCCCACAACTTCTGTGAGAGGAGGGAGTACGCATTTAATGTATTCCCGGAGTTGTTAATCTTGTACTGCGATGGTCTATACATGCGGTCAAATTGTCCCATTATGGAGAGATTTGTTGTGAGAGTATGCCATACCTTTCCTTTGATTATGTTCTCTATGGTGGCATTAAGATCTCCCTTCCACTGAGCACGCCCTTTGAATCTATCTATTTTGAATACGTCGTAGTCTTTGGATTTTGAATAAGGTCTCCCTTCCACTGAGTACTTGATCTCGTAGTCGTAGTCTTCGTATACTCCTTCCAGCTCAGGTGTCTTTAGATTAGCCGGAACAAACGTCCTTAAATTAGGGCATCTAATTACCCCCACTTTCTTCAGGGATGGCCATTCAAAAGCATTGGCTTCATTGCAAAAACACTTGAGATTTGGTAAGTCAATGAGCACTAACAAGTTAACTTTGTTGAACAAAACAATGTCCTTTTCTTCTCCTTCTTCTTCTCTTGCTCTTGAAAGGATTTCTTCAATTTTTTGGCATTTAATAACTTGTATTTCCTCTAACATCACAAGCAGTTTTGCTATGGATGGTGAGAACAAATATGTCAGACTGTTGAATTTCTGTACTTTTAACAATCTCAAGTTTCCAAATCCCATGATCCTTTCTGGACCCTTCTTCCATATGTGCATCAGTTTTGGTAGGACATTTAGTTTCAAGTCCCTTAAATGATTAAGTACTGATGCGACATGATTTTCCTCAACATTTAGCTCCTCAAGTTGAAATATAGCTTCAATTGAATGACACTCTTTCAACTCAATCACTTCTAGATTCTTTAAGCACTCGATCATATTGGATGGAAAAAAAGACCATATCTCTAAAGGCTTGTCGATAACACTAGCTCTTTGATCCTTCAACTTAGTCAAAGTACCCTACAAATAAATCAAGTATATATTTAAAGGACTAAAATAATCAAAATAACTATTTATTTTAGATCCATCCAAATTATTTGGACCATGAGCTCGGTAGCAAAACAAAACATATCCAAATTCTATACAAGAAAGATGGTATACAAAGAGTGTGTTTTTGTCATTAAAAATAATAAAATAATAAACTATTATATGTCATATGCGTACCTCTTTATTCACCGAGGAGCTTCCGTTGGGATTTCTTGGTGGGGCACATATGGTCAGACAAATCCACTAGACCATAATTCCTACGATGTGGAACACACTCAAGGCATCGCCCAAGAAAACCAGGGGAACCCTGTACTGAGGAGGACCCAACTCCAGGCTCTTGGGGTCTTGAATCCAATCCCTTGATTTTCTTTTGTTTTGGGCTCTGAATTTCTGAACCAAATGTTTTCAATTTGTAACAACGATGATTTCGATCTCCTTCATTGATGGCCATTCAAAAGAATAAGCTCAACACAGAAACTTAGATTTGGCAGGTTATATAATGTGAAGGAACTAACTTTAGGGAACACGATGGTATCTGCTACCTTTCTTCTCCATCTCTTTGGACGATGTTTTCCATCATGTCAGTGGCTTGCAAATTTACACTTTGAAGTTCCACAAGTAGTTTTGAATAGAAGGTGGGAATAAATATCTTAGATTATCCAAAATTCCTTCCTCGTGAAAAATTCTTCCACACGTACATCAACTTAGATAAATTCCTGTAGTCTTAAAGTTTTCAATTGAGCAAGTACATCGATTCTCTTGGCGGTGAACCATTAGTCCTTCAAGGTCAAATAGCACTTCTAAACTTATTATTATCACGCATGACAAGTTCTCCTAAATTCGGTGACCAGAAAATGGTCTTGGATGAAAGGAATTTATTAGAGATTGACCCTGATTCAGGAAAGGAGCCAGTATGATGTTGCTCATGTTGAAATTCTGTTATCACATCCTGTTCAGAAGTGGTCATTTCATCAGTATCAATCTTTCCAATCTGATGAATCCATGCATTCAATTATTATGACATGATAATAAATTTTCAACTTTTCAAGTTCTCATGTAAGAAGCATCAAATCCATACCAGAGCTTGAAAAGTTAAAAAAATAAAAATAAAAATTGATAAACCAATTTGAAAACATAAAACAATGAGCCTTTGGCATACCTCCTGATTTAAAATTGGTTGCGTTCCCTTAGCATGGCTAGGTTGGACAAGCTCAATCGGATCCACGAATGTACAAAAACCAATAAGCCTTGGCACAAAGCCTAGTCCCACATACTTAAGTTGTGGAAACTTTATCATATCAAATGCTTTCTCATCTTGTCCTTCCTTAGAGAAAATTTCTTCCATGTCTGTACAACTTGTTATATCTAACTCTTGGAGTTGAACCAAACCCCTCGCTATGGACAATGAAAAGACGTTTTTCAAACGGTGGCATGCATATAGGTGAAGAGATGTTAGGTTGCCAAAACAAGCAAGCTGTGCACCACTGAAGGACCTCTCTGGGAATTGGCCATGATATATCTCTTTTAAATTTGACAAATATTCCAGTGTTAGTGACTCTAGGATAGGGAAGGCATCACGTGGAGTCTGATCTGATGTGGCATCGATTACATATTCTACATCTTCACTTTCATAAACTGTTAGAACCTTCAAGCATGGAAGATCCTCTTGGTGTAACTCATATAGAATGCTTTTTAAATCTTTTATATTAAACAATTCTAAAATTTCAGATTTCTCTAACAGTTGACAAAGCAACCGACTCTCCTTAATATCACTTGCATCAACATCTCCAAGTGTCAATTTGTTATTAAGTAAACAACGATGTGTATCCTCGAAATCACCCCCATCACGTCCTTCCTCATTTGCAAATATCTGAAATTTTATCATTTGATTTTTAAAGTGCGAGTCTTTCGGCAATAACTTGGTGTTTGATTTTGATATAGAAAGTTTTAAAGCCATCAAATGGGACAGGGGAATTAGTTCAGCAAGGCTTGCGTTAGCTCCCTCAGAGTTGCTCGTAGGTTCCCAATTTACAGGGACATTACTCATGTAGAACTCTTCTAGTCGAGATAAACTAGATAGAAGACCATGTGGAATTCGCTGAAGAGTAGAGCATTCTGAGAGATCTAACAACTTTAAATGACCAAGGTTTCCTATTTCTATTGGCAACTCCTCGATTTTAGAACCAAGAAAGCTAAGCATTTCAAGTTTCCCAAGTGCTCCAATCGCTGATACATCTTAAGTTCTAACCCACAATACTCCAAATGCAGTGTCCGAAGGTTCTGAAGGACCTGGATTGATTGTGGTAGTGAAGGAAAGGACATACCTCGTGTTAACTTTAGAGAGGTAAGCACAGAGAAACAGAGAGAATAATCTGTGTATTGAGTATTAACTTTAGAGAGGTAAGCACAGAGAAACAGAGAGAATAATCTGTGTATTGAGTATTCTGAATAATCATGTACAAATAAAAGAATATATATAGGCCTAGTCTAGTGTACGGTATAGTAAATACAACGTAAACCCTAGGAAACCCTAGACTAGTACAATAACAAATGGTATATAGTATATACATATTAACATCCCCCCTCAAACTCAAGGTGGTTTGACAGAAGCCATCTTGAGTTTGGAAACAAGATCACGAAAACGACCAGGAGGAAAAGTCTTCGTAAAGATGTCAGCAGTCTGATCAGAAGAGCTAACTGGAAGAAGATGTAGGATGCCAGCAGACAGATGATGACGCACAAGATGACAATCAATCTCAATATGCTTGGTGCGCTCATGGAAAACATCATTATGCGCAATCTGAATAGCACTACGGTTGTCACAATGTATAACAGTCGGTGAAGAATGTGTAACACCCATATCTTCCAACAGCCAACGAAGAGCAAGAAGTTCAGAAGTAGTATCAGCCAGAGCACGATACTCTGCCTCAGTGCTAGAGCGAGACACAATATGTTGTTTCTTACTGCGCCAAGAAATAAGAGAGTCTCCCAAAAAGAAACAAAATCCAGTAGTAGAGCGGCGGTCAGTAGGATCCCCGGCCCAATCAGCATCAGAATAAGCACAGAGGTCAAGGGTGGAGTGAGCAGAGAAGTGAAGTCCGTGAAACATAGTACCCTTGATATAGCGAAGAATGTGAAGCACTGCAGCATAGTGTGTAGAATGGGGAGCAGATAAGGAATTGACTCACCAAATGAACAGCATGAGCAATATCAGGGCGGGTTACAGTGAGATAAACTAAGCTGCCAACAAGCTGACGATAGAGAGTGGCATCACTGGAGAGGTGTGCCATCCAAGGGAGTAAGGCGAGCATTCATCTCAAGGGGTGTAGAAACAACTTTAGTGTCAGTCAGGCCAGCACGAGATAACAAGTCAGAGGCATACTTAGCCTGAGAGAGATAATAACCAGTGGAATCAGAAGAGACCTCAAGGCCTAGGAAGTAGCTCAGATGACCAAGATCCTTCATCTCAAATTGTTGGTGGAGAAATAGCTTGAAATCAGAAATGCCAGAGTGATCATCCCCAGTAATGATCATGTCATCAACATATAGTAGAAGAAGAATCATACCCTTATCAGATCGGCGGATAAATAATGCTGTATCATGAGAACTGGATGAGAAGCCAAACTGATGTACAATACTGCTAAACTTGGCAAACCAGGCTCGAGGAGCTTGCTTAAGACCATAAAGAGCGCGACGAAGGAGGCAAACTTTGTCAGGACAGTCTGAATAACCTGGAGGTGCCTGCATATAGACTTCTTCAGTGAGATCACCATTTAAAAAGGCATTCTTAACATCCATCTGAAAAAGAGGCCACTGATGAACTGCAGCAATAGCAAGAAGACTACGAACAGAGGTAATACGAGCAACAGGAGCAAAAGTCTCCTCATAGTCAATCCCATATTCCTGAGCATATCCCTTGGCAACAAGACGAGCCTTATACCGTTCAATAGAGCCATCAGATTTGGTCTTGATCTTGTAGACCCATTTGCAGCCAATGGCAGATTTACCATGGAGGCAAATCAACCAAGTCCCAAGTATGAGTCTTCTCCAAAGCCTGAAGTTCCTCTGTCATTGCTTGCTGCCAAAGAGGGTTAGTACAGGCCTCACGATAGGTGTGAGGCTCATGAAGGGAAAGTACAGCTGAAAAACAAGAATAATCACGCAAATGAGCAGGAGGTGCTCTTACCCGGTCAGAACGACGAAGGGGGAGGAGAGGAGTCTGATCAGTGACAGGATCCACAGGCGGTGCAAGTTGTTGGGGCGAAGCCGGAGAGTCAGCAGGAGGAGCAGCAAGAGGGAGGTCAGGAGTCTGATCAAGGACAGGATCTACAGCTAGTGGAGGTGCTAGAGGAGAAGCCGGAGAATCAGCAGGAGATATAGGAAACAAAGGTAGTGATGGATTAGTAAAAAAGGAAGGGGTGGAACAAGTTGTAAACTTAGACAGGGAATTAAACATGGTATGTTCCCAGAAAACAACATGACGAGAAATGCGAAGACGTTGAGAGATAGGGTCCCAACAACGATAACCTTTATGTTCAATCCCATACCCAAGAAAACAACATAGACGAGATCGAGGTTCTAATTTGGAATGTTCATGCGGCTGAAGTAAAACAAAACATGCACAACCAAAGACGCGAAGAGAAGAGTAGGAAGCTGGAGTACCATAGAGACATTCAAAGGGAGTCACATTTTGGAGAGCTGAGGATGGAAGACGGTTGATGGTGTAGACAGCAGTGAGGGCAGGCTTCCCCCCAAAAACGTTCAGGACAGGAAGCAGAAATGAGGAAAGCCCTAACAGAGTCAAGTATGTGGCGGTGTTTGCGTTCAGCCCTACCATTTTGCTGAGATGTTCCTGCACAGGAACGCTGAATAATGGTGCCTTGTGTGTGAATGAAATCAAGGAATTGAGAGTCTCTATATTCCATGGCATTATCAGTGCGGAAGATTTTAATGGTTTTTGAAAACTGTGTGGAGATCATTTGGGCAAATGTGCGATAGATTTGAGCTAATTCAGAGCGATTGTGCATAAGATAGATCCATGTATATCGAGAAAAATCATCAACAAATATGACAAAATATTTTGATCCACCTACAGTGGCAGTGGGGCTAGGTCCCCAAATATCAGAGTGAATCAAGTCAAAAGAGGCATGAGAAGAGGAGTCACTATTAGTAAAAGATAAGGCTGGTTGTTTGGCCAACTGACACGATACACAATCAACTGAATCATGTTTGACTTGACCCAAGAAACCACTAGAGACTAAAGAGCGAAGTTTTTGAACGGACACATGACCTAAACGTAAATGCCAAAGACTCAAAGGAAAAACAGAAGCAGTATGAGCAACCTGAGACGGAGGGGGTGTCGGGGTGGAAGGTAGGTGGAGTGAAGTGAGCTCGAACATCCGTCCCACTCTACGGCCTGTCCCAAGAACTTGATTCGTCCGAGGATCCTGCACACGACAACCAGAAGAACCAAACCACAAGTCATAACCAAGTTCACATAATTGACCAACAGAGATGAGATTAAGAGTGAGGTTGGGAATAAGATATGTGTCAGAGAGAGACAGTGTAGGAGTGGAAACAGAACCAGTATGGTTGGCAGAAATGTACGAGCCATTAGCAGTTTGAATAAGAGGAGCATGAGTAGTAGGAATAACAGAAGGAAAATAACTGAGAATCGGGAGACATATGATTACAACAAGCAGAATCAAAATACCAAGTGTTACCTGAGACAGCAGAGGAAACCTTACCAGAAGTAGACAGAATTTGTTTGACTATGGAAAAGACTAAGGATCTTAACTCACTAACCGAAACATATGAGAGAGAAGGAGCAGAGAATGATTCTGTAGTAGCAGCAACAACAGAGGGATTATCAGGCCTTGGAAGAGTTCTTGAGTGACTTGGCTTGGGAGGCCTGGTTGGGCAGTTGTAGACAATGTGACCAATCTTGTGACAATACCGACATTCGACAGTAGGGCATTCAAATAGAAGATGTCCCAGTTGATAACAATTTTTGCAGTATTTCGAACCATTCCTGGATGAGGAAGAAGAAGGATGAGCAGCAATAACAGTCTGAGGAAGTTTGGTGGTATCCATTAGAAATGAATAAGAAATATAGAAAAGATCTGCAAAAGAAAAACAAAAAAATAATGGGTAAGCCTTTTCCTTTTTTTTTTTTTTTTTTTTTTTTTTTTTTTTTTTTTTTTCAGCTAGGGCTGACGTCAGCAATAGGTAGGGCTGACGTCAGCTGTGGGTGCGGGTCGCGGGGCAGGCGGACCGCGGGTCAGGGCGCGTGTACGGGTGCGGGTCGCGGGGCGGGCGGACCGCGGGTCAGGGCGCGTGTACGGGTCGCGCGTGGATCTGGGTGCAAAAAACACGCCGGAAGCTTCACCGGCGCGTGGCGGCGCGTGCGGTTTTCTGGCGGCGATATTTCTGGTGGTAGATTCGTCTTGACGAGACGAATCCTTGGATAAGTTGCACAAGACAGACGGAGCAGCCTAGCGGCGGCGGCGGAGATCAAAACCGGCGGGTTTGCCGGAGACAAACGGGGCGCGTGGCGGCGCGTGAGCAGGGTTCTGGCGTTGCAACTTTCAGGTTTTGGAAATCGAGCTCTGACGATCAGAGCGGTAGGCAGCACAGGATGAACGGAGGTCTCTGGAAGCAATTGCAGGAGAAGAGAGGCACGGGTGTTTTGTGGAGAAAAATTGGTTTCAGAAAACCCTAGACTAGTTTTAAGAATCACAATGCCAAAATATTAATTTGGCTCTGATACCATGTTAACTTTAGAGAGGTAAGCACAGAGAAACAGAGAGAATAATCTGTGTATTGAGTATTCTGAATAATCATGTACAAATAAAAGAATATATATAGGCCTAGTCTAGTGTACGGTATAGTAAATACAACGTAAACCCTAGGAAACCCTAGACTAGTACAATAACAAATGGTATACATATTAACACCTCGCATAGACAAAACCTTTAGTTCTTTCATCCCTTGAAACATTTTGGCTGGGAGCATCTGTGGAGTGTCTTTGCCGCATGATAGCTGCAGAAGCTCAAGTTTCATGGCTGGGAGCATTTGTGGAGTGTCTTTGCCGCTTGATAGCTGCAGAAGCTCAAGTTTCAAGCACTCCAAGCCATCGCGATGCTTTTTCATTTCTCGAGAGAAAAGGGAAATTGCAACATAAATCTCATATGTATCTTTCTCTGGCCATTCTTCCATTTTATCATCACATCCTACTAGAAATCCATGTTCTTCTGCAATTGATATGGCAACATCCCGTACAACATCATGCATTTTCACACATTCTTCTTCCTCGCTATCCAACAATAGAAATGATCTTTTAAGATCCTTAACCATTGCATGGACTCTACTTCTTGCTTCTGCCACATTATCAATCTTTGCAAACAACCTTCGTCCAACTCCATATCTGACTAAATATTCAATGGGAATATCAAAATCTTCTGGAAATAGACAACATAACAAAAAGCATGACTTGGCTTCATCACTTTTTAAATAACTGTAACTGAACTCTATGCTGGAATAGACCTTTGAATGCAGACCGGGAATATTTTTTGGGATAGACTTTTTAAGTTGTTCAAGTGCAGCAATCCATTCCCAGCAAGGGCTAGGGCAACCCCCTTCCATGGGGCAACCACACCCAAAAAAAAAATTTAGTATACTAAAAAAAAAATAGTCTGCAACAATCCTTGAATCAACATACATGAACCAACAGATCTGGAGATCAACCAAAATTTCAATTAAAAAAATTATTAAAATAAAACAAAGGGCAACATTTCATAGACCAACAGATATGGACCAAAAGATCAAGAAATCACCCAAAATTTTGAAGTAAAAAAATTATAAAAATCAAAACCAAAACAAAAAAATACTATCTCGGCAATAGGTAACCGAGCCACCGAGGTGAATAACACAAAAGGTTCTCAACTCTCAAAACACAACGACTGGACCTTCTGGTCAAGAACTCAAGGACTCCGTGAGACAGTGACTCCGCCTGGCGCCGGGAATGGACCGTGACTCCGCCGCCTGGACTGGACGGCGAACGCGATCTGCAACTTCTGCTCCAACTACTAGATCTTCATCTACATGGTGTTTTCTCTCTCTCTCTGCTCCAACTTCTGCTCCGCCTGAATAGTCATATTGTTTTGATTCACTCTCCCTCTCTCTCTCTCATAATGAATCTTGTGGCTGTCAGGCTGTGTTGTGTGGCTTTTTCTTTTTTCTTTCTGAAAGTGTTGTGTGGCTGTTATTGAGTTGTTAATATTTATTGGTCATCTTAATTTTGTGTGTGTAATGTGTGTGATGGTCGGTCAGTAGAGTGTAGATTGTGGACATGTGTTCGTGAAAATTAAAAAATGGATAGTCATTTTGATTTAATAATAATTTTTATAACTTAGTATTAATTTTTGTTCTTGTGTTTATTTAGTATTTTTTAATCAATTCGTATTAATGTTTATTTGTGTTGTTGTTTTTCTTTTTTCTTTATTAACACATAACTAGAAGTCTAAATGTTTTGAAATCGTTCTGTCTAACGAAATCTATAAGGCAAACAAAAAGTCAATTAATAATTTGAGGCAAACAAATTAATGGAGGCAAATGAAACGGAATTAAAGTTTTGAAATTGGGTAGATTGAAGGTTTTTTTGGAGTAATTTAATGAGACATATCAATATTTAATATTTAAATCCTCATTAATCTAGATTATGAAAAATTTAAGAATCTAATAAAGTATTCCACCCATTTGGAGTTGGCTCCATTTTAGTAAAGACAATAATTAATTGCAATTGCAATTGATATGATTCTATAAAGAATTATTAATCACCTCGAAAAAGAAAAATATTAAAGAGGCATTAGTACAAACAAATGACTTTCCAAATCCGGTGACTTAAATGTGGATATAAAATGGGAAGTCACACAAAAAAAAAATTAAAAAACCCTAAAAATGAGGTTGACGTGGCTTAATATAATTTAAGAATGTTATAAAATATTTCATTTGATTGCATTTTAGTATGGATAATAAATAATTGCAATTGATATGATTCTAAAAAGAAATTTTAATTGGAGACATTAGTGGAGACAATTGACCTTCCAAATCTGGTGAATTAAAATAGGAAGAAATTTATGGGAGAATGGAGTCTTAGTTGGCAGGTCTTGAGGAAGAAAGAATTAATGGTATATATATATATATATATATATTGCTAAACTTTATATAGATATAAATGTAACCTTGATTTTGCATTAAAAAAAAAAAAAAAAAATTGGACTTTTAAATATTTTTTTTTTTTAGGGCAACTAAAATTGGTTTGGGCTTGGGCAACCCAAACCTCGGGGCCGGCCCTGATGTCCAGAGCTCTTCCAACAGTTACAACAGCAACAGGTAAGCCCCCACATTCCTTTGCAACCTCTTCTGCTGTTGGACGTAGATCAGGAGTATCTACACAATTACCTGCCATCTCTCTGAAAAGATTCCATGCTTCTTCTTTGGATAAATCTTTGATTGCAACAATCTTCTGACTTCTCATCTGATTGCAGGCTTCTTTACGTCGTGATGTCAACAAGATTTTACATCTATTGTGCTGACCTCCATAAGGAATTCCTACCTCCTCTAAATTGAGTACATCCCAAACATCATCCAATATTACAAGGACACTCTTACTTAGCATTAGTCTTGATTTTAACTGATCTGCTCTTCCAGCTTCACTCTCTTTTTTAAGTTCCAGACCTAGCATATCCGCAATTTGACCTTGAATCTTTCTCAAGTCTTGATTCTGGGACACCACTGCTATCGCAACTTCATCAAATAACTTATCATCTTTTGCTCTTTTCGCTACCTCCTTTGCCATTGTTGTTTTTCCTATCCCCCCCATACCGCATATGGCAATCATGTTGATCTTGTCATCCCTTAAAGCCTCAAAAACGTCTTTCATTATTGATATTCTTGATTCAAAAGCCTTAAAACCTTCTATGGATGAAGATCCTATTCCTTGTGGAGGAGGAGGAGCATATGACACTTTAATAACAAATGGTTGTGCATCCCTTAGAAGCCCATCAATTTCCAGAGTCTTCTTCTTAGCTTTCCTACTGAAGGAATAACGTGACTTCAGATCCAAGCACATCTTAGTCGCTTTGACATCTTCATCAATGAATCTCTTGCAGACCTTGACTGATGTTGTCTACCTTCTCTACCCACGTGTTAACCTCAGGTGCAATGTTCCAGTCTGCGTTCCTTTTGGCCGCATCAATTTCTAATTGCAGCCCCTTTCTCTTGTCATTCAGCTTCTGAAATTGATCTTTGAGATTCTGGATGTTGCTATTTAGGTGAATCAAATAGCCAAACTGTTGTCCGATTGGCTCCACCAAGTATTCTCCAATTTTTGCTACAATTGAAATAACAATTTCCATATCTTTGTTTTGTTCTTTTGGACACTTTGAAAGAAAAGATGAAGTTTAAACTTTCAGTTATTCAAAACCAAGTTCGTAATGATGATCTCAATGAAGTGTACCTACAGATCATTAGAAAGTTTAGCGCAGCCATTATCACCAAACGTTCTCTAATCCAAAAAAAAAAAACTTGAGATAAGTAAGTTGGTGCTATGTGCATTTAGAATTTGTATTAGAGAAGTTGAGTGTAGAACCATAGCCTTCACAAACAGATCGAATGACTAATTATTCTACACCCCACGAGTATATCCAATTGACAAATTATTTCATATTTTCAATTTCCAATAAAAGTGGGTATCAGAGCCTCTAGCATTGCTCAGGGTTGGAAATAATTTATCTGCTTATATTGTAGATGAATTTACCTACCATCATCGACACCAAACCAGTTGGTGATAAATGATAGTCAAGCCGGGGTCTTTCTTGGAATAGAATTTCATCATGTGAACCTTTTCTAAAGCCCATATATTTTTTGTTGATATGATTTCTATAAAAAAAACTTAATAATTTTCTATCGGATGTGTATTTGACAAACAACGTTTAGATTATATTTTCTCCTTACACTCTCATGCTTGATTTTCTTTTAAGATGGTCAAATATCATTAGTTATTTAATTTATAGAATCTTTAAATTTCAAGTTTTTGTTATTTTTTATTTTTGTATTTTAAAATTATACACAAAAGTGCCAAGAGATTTGTAGCTCACTGTCACCTCCTAATATTTCCAATCAAATCCCCCCTCCCCAAATATCAAATTATCAACAACAACAAAATTATACACAAAACATGAATTTATGAATCAAATGATAAATAACATCCAATTCATACGAAATTTGGCATACGTATGAAGAACAACGATAAATTTTAATCTAACAATGAAATTTTAAAAATACTAATCCTAAATGTTACGTGTAACATTAACAAATTAAGTGTTACACTATTTGTAACTTGACATAGAATTTAAACCTTAAACTTTTGGATTGTTGTCAACGTGACCTGAAATTAGGATCCGTCAACACTATGTCGTTTAAGTGTCCAGAAGGATGATGTTTTGCCAGCTTTTTCAATTTTTTATAATTTTCTAAACAAATAAATTTTAAAAAAAGTGGTCACTTGACCTACCAGGCTACCACCCCTAAACCACCAGACTTTACTCACGCCTAAGCGCTATTGCCTTCTGTAACCAAAACTGATTCATGAAAAAAATTTAAAAATTCTATAAGAAAAGATTTTTTTAGAATGTAAATTTCGTTGTTCTTTGCCACCAAAAATATCAATGTAATCAAAGAAATCCGCAAGATCAAGTCACCAATCAATAAAATCTTCCTCATATAATAAAAATAAAAATAAAAACTCAAATATCAATATCTACAATTCTTTCATAAAACCTGAAATCGGTACAAAAATTCGTACCAATAAATTGCCCTTGAGCTACATCACCGAGACATTTATCTCTAAGATTACCATAATTTTGATTGGTATAAATACTTGTACCACGTAGTGTTCATAGGAATCTAACATCCCCTTCTTAACTTTTATAGTAGCTCAAATGTCCTATATCCTTTAGTCGTCATCGATAGAGTGTTTGCCATTAGTTCGTTGTTTGGCCACCATACCAAGCTAATCCTAACTACACCTAAAAATCTACAAGTTCAAGATCTGGGACACCAAATGAAGGAAACCAAAGAGAGTAGAATTTTATTGATTGTTAGGTGGAACAGATATTGTTTAAAAATCTACAAGTTTTAGTTAAGAGTTTACATATTGTTTGAGTGAGAGAGTATACCATTATGTGTCTTGCTTAGTGAATTACTATTAGGAATTTTTTTTGGATGTAATGGAATTTATTGGGTTAATTTATGTTTGTGAATGTTTTTATGTCTACAAGTAATTGCGAGTATTGTTTGTCTGAAAGCAGTCGTGTTTGTCCCAAATTCCAACAAACAGGTATTAGCATTTGTTAGGTCCATGTTATTTTAGTCTTGCTAATAATAGTTTAATTTTGCATATTTATATTATTATTAGTGAGCATTATCGTACTTATCTTCTTTTAATCCATGCAGTTTATGTTATGTTTTGGAATAATATTAAATAATTGATTTTGTACTTAAAACTAGTTTTAATGCATAGATATATCTTTAGAAGGAGATTGGAATTAATTCTAGCAATTTTTATCAAGAAAGACGCTAGCAAATTTGTTTAATTAAGAGGTCTAATGGAATTAATTTTGTTGTAGGTCTTAATAAAGCTAAAGAAGGTCTTCCCAATTCAATTAGAGTCCAAATAGAGTAAGGAATTAAAAGAAAATCACACAAAATCCAAGTCTAATTCGGATTAGGATTCTAGCCTGCACATGTCTCAGTATTTTGCCCCTAATGTTTGAATCACTTAATGGGATACAAATATGTATTTAACTAGCATTTCTGAATTCGAACATCTAGGGGTTCAAAACAGGCCCACAATCTAAGCCTAAAAGCTAGGTGAATTTCCATCCGAAAATTCCTTCTCTTTTTGGGGTTTTTCTACAAGGACCTAGATGTGGTAAAGAGGGAGAGTAGCCGCACACAAGGAAAGAGAAGGGAAGAAAGAACATACAAGCCAATTCCATGAGTTTCATTTGTATATCTCTTCATTATTGCTCAAATGCTTGGGTTGATACAGACACGACCTATTTCATCTTTTTAATAAATTGATTGTGTAGGTTGATGCAAACAAGAGTAATTTCATTCTATTTATAAAAGAAGGCACAAATTGATTAACATATTGTTTATTTTGTATGCACATAAATTATAATAATTATAAACAAATAAATTTCATAATAACATCAATTAAAGTACTAATAACATACAATATAAAAGTTCATATTTCAAGTTTTCAACCCCTTGAAGTTTCATTAAAATTTAGAAATATACAATCTAAGAAAAATAAAATAAAATGATAGTTTTTCTTTGTTTTAGAAAAAAGGGATAGGAACTTTAGGGTTCCAATGGAGAATTACCAATTTAACCATTAAAATTGTTTTAATTACTCACTTCTACATATATTTTTAAAATTGAAATTTATGTGGAATAAAAATGACATGTATTATATGGGTTAAATGGGTTTATGTCAAAATGGATCAATTTGTCTTAACACGAATAATAAACTTGATCATTTCTGGTTTATTATGGGTTTAGTAGGTTTACAAAAAATTGATCTATTTATTAATTGTGTTAAAGTGGGTCAACCCGCTTTAACACCCATCTTATTTACACTAAACACTAATATGTAAGAAATTCTATATTGTTCATGAGTCATGTTATCCTTCCCATCTTATCCTATCTTATCCCTGTATCGCATTTTCAAATTATTTTATGCTTGCAGATATATATATATATATATATTGTCACCCTTTCTTTTATTTTGTACCTTTTTTTATAATTTTCTCTTCTTTTTTTCTATGTTCTTTTTGCGAATACTATATGAGATGTAGAACTACAAGTCCACAACCAATAAGTAAACAACAAAATAATAAAACCAAAAACAAAATAAATAACAAGATTGTGAAACCAGTGTGCAAAATCAAAGAAGCATTACCATAGAACAATTCAGGAGTAACTTAGGGTGAAAAGATGTTCAAGAAATACCAAAAGGATGGAAAAGTTTCTGGTACTTACCTCTGCCTCCTATACAAAAGCAAAGAAGTGTACCACAGAGAAATTTAGCAGGTTGCAGCAGAGAGATGTTAGCGAACACTAGAAGAGCACTGTGATCGATTTTAAGTGTGATTAAGGGATATTATGCTATTATATGAGTGTACATGCCTTTAGCAAGAAAATGAGAATGGAAAATCTAATTCTTGCTTGGCCATTTTGACAATGAATCAATGATGATTTATTTATTAACAGGGCATCCCTACCTTCCTTGAACATAAATTCAGGGGTATGGAAGCAACTCCAGATTCTCTTTCTAGAATAGGGACATAAATTTTCCACTATAAGTTTGTTAAGTTAGATTTTGTGAAAAGAGAAAAAATAAATATAAGACAGATAAACCGAAAAGAAAAAAAAAAGAGGAATAAAAGGAAAAAGAGATAACCAACAATAGTGGTGAAGAATTTTAATAAGTCTTAACCGTTAAATGAGTTTACCTCCTACCGGTAGAATAAGTTTGTAGTTTTTTGCCGTCCTTTGTAAAGAGGACCATATCTGCTACAACATAGTAAGATGCAATCCCTACAATGCATACTAGTTGGACCAATTAAAATTTCTCAACTCAATTAAAATTTTAACTCATGTCCACCTCACACGATTACTAGCGGAATGCGAAAAGTCTCTCCCCCTCTGTTAATCCACCATATTCTCTGTGTAACTTGCCGAACTACCAGACCTTTTCTTCTCTCTTTGTTCTCAATCTCAGTCTCACTGAACCTAAAGATCTCATCTTTGGCACAAAAACAATACGACTCACCAAAAAGAGCAATAACCCACATAAATTTCAAGGAATACAGGGTGGAGGCATGTTAGTGAAATTCAAGAGTATTTGAGATTCCACTGAAAGCACAAAAAAAGAAACCCAAACAAAATAAAGATAGAAAATTGAAAAGAGAAGAGCTGCTTTACTCATTTGTCCCCGAAAAGCAAAAAAAAAAAAAAAATGAAAGAAAAAGGATTAGCTTGATTGATTGATTGATTGATTTATATGGTATAATGGAACTGAGTTTTGTGTTTGAAAATTAAATTAATGGAAAGGGAATCAATTAAGCACCCCAAAGGAAGAATCAGTTGGAGGCATAGGAAGAATCAGTTACTAAGACATGGGGATAGCCGCCAGGGAGGTATAAGATATTGGTTGAGAAGATTGAGTTTTGACGGAGGAGATGGGGAAGGATATGTTAGGGTTTTCAATTTTAGAGTATAGCTGCCGGAGCTTAGATGAAGATTTTAGGGTTCGGGTACCAACAAATTTGATTGTTGTTGTTTGGTATTTTTTAAATTTTTTTAATATAATTAATTAAAAAAAATTATTCACTAATAGGATGATAAGTACCATCAATTGTAACGTATTTTACACTTGAAGTGAAATTGGTACTATCTAATTTTTTAATAATATTTAAAAAAAATTTGTGATATTAATTAATGTGATGATAGGGTACTATCATATGTGATATTGGTACCATTAAATGTGATGTTAGTACCATCAAATGTCATGTTGGTACCATCAAATAACTGTATGGTGACGTTAATTTTTTTATTAAAAAAAAAACCCGGAGCAAATTGTGCCTATAAGTTTAAAACGGAATTGACAACTTTGATATTTAGTATTTATGCCATCACAAACTTTAACTCTTTCATAACTCTAAAAATCATTACAGCCAACTCAAAAATCTTTCGATCTTAACTCGCTCAATGATAGAATACTCTCACACTCCAATAATGAACAAACTCTCCAATTTATTAGTCCTCTCACACTAAGATAATGAACAAACTCTTAACTCACTCACCAGGTCATCTTTCAAATTTCAAACACAATTAGCAGGGCCACATTGGGCCAAATCCATTATCTAGACCAAAGCCACCTAAAATTTTGTTAGCAAGAAAATGAGAAAGGAAAGGTATCTAATTCTTGCTTGGCTATTTTGACAATGAATCAATGATGATTTATTTATTAACAGGGCATCCCTACCTTCCTTGAACATAAATCTCAAGGGTATGGAAGCAACTCCAGATTCTCTTTCTAGAATAGGGACATAAAATTTTCTACTATAAGTTTGTTAAGTTAGATTTTGTGAAAAGAGAAAAAATAAATATAAGACAGATAAACTGAAAAGAAAAAGAAAAAGGAATAAAAGGAAAAAGAGATAACCAACAATAGTGGTGAAGAAGAGTGATAAAGGTGAGTTGGATTGGTATCCAAAAAGTGTTGATAAGATATTTTGTAGACTGACTCTGGATTTATAACAACTACAATAGTTCGATTAACCATGCTGACAGAAATGAAATTGGGCCGGAAAAACATAGATTTTTTTTTTTTTAAAGTATATCAATTAGACTAAAATTTTTTGTAAACAACTTACTTTACATTAAAAAGAAAAAAAAATCATTTAATAAATATAGAATTAAAAAAAGACTGTCTAACTTTGACCACAAATTCAAAACATCATTCTATAATGACGTTTATTAATTTAGCCGGTCAAACCTTTTCTTTTTTTTTCTTTTTTGTTCTGGTTTAGTGGTAAGAGATTTTTGAGAGTAAAGATGAAAGAGATGAAGCAGATTGTATTTTTTTTGTCCCTAAACTATAAGGTTATTTGTAATAACTATTAAGGAATTAATTTCATTGTATCCCACATTGCTTAGATGTGTTTATTATTATTTACAGTTGTCCGATAAATAGGACCTCACACAAATTTTGTAAAACACAAAGAAAATATTAATAAAGATGTAGCCCATTGGGCTTCATCCTGTGGACGTAGTTAGGCTCACATAACCGAACCACGTGAAACCACCTCCACTATCTGTCCACTATCTGTATCTCTCTAAATATTTCTACCTCTACTGGTATTAGAGTCACTCTCAGTCACTTCGATCTTGTGACATCACTTCCATTCCTTTAGCCACAACAATCTCTCTCCATCATCACCAAAAAAAAAATTCTCAAAAATCCTCACAGTACAGATCCAATAGCCACCATCATCAAGATTGGGAACACCCCAGATTTGTTCATATGCGTGAGATTCAGATCTCAGTTTTCCATCCGGATACTTAGAGCAGTTTTGGGGTTCTACGTTTAGCTAATACCATTACACTAGACTCCTTATTTTAACTTTACTATTCTATTTTTTAATATTTTTTTTTTCACAACTCCCAAAATACCTTCTTTTCTCAATTTTTTTTCCCTCTCCCTCTGTTCCCGTTCCCCTCTCTTTTTTTTTTTTTTTACCTTCTCTATTCTCATTTCTTATGTTTAAACTATATATAGTGCGAATAATCTGATTATGTTAGATGTTTAATAGAACCAGGAAGGAACATAGGATAGTATTTGTAATGTAGGTTACAGTAATCAATTTGAATACCAAAAATCAGATTTTATATTGGTGAAAGAGTTCCTTTTGGTGTTTGGATTTTTAGTTTTTTTCTTCTTCAACATGTAAATATGTTTTTGTATATGCACAATTTCATTGGCTATGATAATCCCGCAGGTTGGCTGTATAGTTTGGTTTTAGTGGTAAGTCGATTTTGCATGCTGAAATATTTCTTATGCTCTGTGGAAGTTTGGCTATTGTTGGGTTTCATCAAAATTATTTAAAGCTTTCTTGGACGAAGAAATGTAAAACAACTTATGCTATTTTGGATTAAATTAATTATTATTTTTTTTAAAGAGAAAAAAAAAAAAAAAAAATAATAAAATAATAATAAAAAATAAAGGGAAGAAGAGCCCTAACCCTTGTTTGGAAGAGGGGATTAGGGAGGAATGTAATGGAATGGAAATATTTTTTTAAAGAATATTCTTCTCATTTCCTTTTATTGGAGTTTAATTAGAGAGAAAAGAATGAAACATTTTTCCTATTCCTCTTCCTCTTAACTCCATTTTTTAATCCCTCTAAAATTGGGAGGAATCGAAAGAAATGAAATATGTTTTAATATTTTCTTTTATCCAAGTCTTCATATTATTCTTATTTTTTCCTTAAATGTCTATATCTTTATTTTTATTTAAGAAATGATATAATACTAATTTTGTTATAAAATGATTCCTATTTTATTCATTTTCATTTAACTCCTAGATAAGGTTAGTTTCCATTCTATTCTTTTTATATTCTATTTATTCCATTCCAATAATTTCTTTTATATACTTTCAAACATGGTGTAAAAGTCTTGGCAATGGAGACATGGCAATTGATGAGGCATAATCCAAACAAGGATTTTTTATTTTTTTATTTTTTTGTTTTGCACCTGGGTACTATTGTATTGGGCTTATGGAGACTGAGAGAGTTGAAGCTTTTTAGTGCAGGACTAAATGCCTCATCAATTTTAAGAGCCCAAACCCATGTCAGAGTTTCCACTCAAATGAGGGTGCCTTAGATGTCCTCAACCTCGTGTACCTTAAAACAAATGCTCGAAGTCACTATCTCATGGGTTTAGTACTGGATTATTGCACGTGTCAACGCCATATCCAATTGCCATTACATTATTAAAACAAGGCCAATGCTAAATAATTTTGAAGAGGAAAATAAAAGTCCCTACGTCCCTATCTAAACCAACCAACTCTCCTTGATCCTTACAAATTTATTACCCAGGAAAATAAAAATAGAATTATAAGTAGCATAATGCTAGCACAAATTAATTATTGTAGAAGAAACATGGTTGTGTTCAAATTAATTACATTTAGTTTAAATATGTTATACTTATACCATATCTAATAATTTTCAATTAAATTAATATTTCTCCAACCTCACAGTTGGATTACATGTCCTCCATATACTCATCATGCTGTTTTTCACATAAATCCAATCCAAAACTTAGTTACATAGTAGAATTTTTTAACATAAAAAACAACCAGAAATTTTAGCATTTTTCTATAGGAGAATTCTTAATTTTGGATTTTCTTAATATTTAGCAAGCACAAATGGGTTTGTAGTGTAGATATAATATTATGGTTTGACAAAATATTGGTCATATTAAATGTTATTAGGTAAAAGAACTGCAATAAATAAAACTTCATCCTAATTCAAAGAAACTAACCATAAGATTTTCAAGAAGATAAACTAGAATTGAATATGAGTGTATTTACTTAGCATTTAAGTGCGGAGATAAATGTAACACATTCACATATAGAACTCATATATAATATAATCCTTGGGTCTCATGGATAAAAGATTTGCACATAGATGAATACAATAAAAATATTATCACACATAACAATTCTCTCTGAATACATATACAAACAGCATAGATCTAGCTAGCTATATCACAAAACGAAAATAATATAAGGCCCAAGAGTGTGGAATGAGCATAAGCTGTTTCCCATATCCTATGTTATGTGGCAATGCTTTCTTTCTAAATATATACGCCAACAATATCATATTCCTTACCAAACTTGAAGCCAAAAAGCATGCACATTGATACCACCTGTTGTCATAGATATGCAAAAAGTTACATTAGATTTAAAGTGAGTCATATGGCACTAGTTTCATCACTTCTATACTTCTATATATGATAGGGAAAAAGAAAACCAATTATTTAATGAATTTCTCAATTGAATTTATATAGTATCATCTTTTCAAGATTTTAATTTTTTATCTTAATTTGATAGTTACAATAACGAGGAGGAGGGGTTTGCACCTTAATTCTTCTTGTAAAGAAGATCAGTCAGTGAAACTTACCTATAAGACTCTTGACAAGATTTCAGCTTAATTTCTAGAATGTAATGTTTTTGCATTCATATTAAATGTAAAATTAGATAATTGATTCGGGTGGGAGATAAAAGGGCATGCAAAGCAAAAACCCTTTGTATGAGATGAGAAATGCAAGCAATTAGCTCGGAAAACGAGAAAGGCAAATGAGCCCTTGAAAGTAGAGGATTTCCCATAACTTATAAAGTGCACAACTCAGGGGCACTTGGTGATGTGGGACTCAACAACACTGCCCCCAAAGCAGAAAACTCCCTGGAACTAAACAAGGCCAACCCAATAACCTGGGGGCAAACCGGACTCTGATATTGATGTAGAACAGACAACACACACTTTCTTAGAACAACAAGATAGTCACAAGTTAGTGCGCAAACTTGGAAAGCAGAATCCAAAAGGGCACTAGGATTTCACATTCTGTACCAGGGATTAGGGAAGCAATTGAATAATGTTAAAATCTAATTTGTAATCCAGTAACTTTAAGAAACACATCTGGCAGTAAATTGAAGAAGCAATTGATTCAAACTCTCAACTTGTTGACACCTCACATTGACATTGTCGGGTGTCATTCAAGAAGAAAACATCATGTTCTAGAGCATGGTAGCATGGGTTCCCAAGGATTCTAGTTGATCTAGAAATCCTCTTGCATTCTAAAGCATTCGGGAAGCTTAAAAACTTAGTTATCACATGTATAAATAGATGCGGCTGTGCAATGAAAAACGTGTACAAAAGTTTAGCAAAACAGAAAAAGTACAAAAATTGCATTGCAATAGAAATACAACAGAGTAATACTCTGTTTTGTGTTACCCGTGCACCTCTTTCCAATATAAAGCCTACTTCTTCTAGCCAAAGCTATTAATTTACATCCTTGCAACCAAACAAATAATATCTATGATCACTTTACCCTTCAACCTAAAATAATAAAGGTTCTATTTCGAATTAGCATCTTTCTTAAGTCTTAACAATATGTGATTTCTAATTCTATCAAACTCTACATGGTTTTCTCATTACTGATTATATTTCTTGGGGTCTTCCCTTAAATACTTGAAGTCTTACAAATGGTACCAATCAAATACTGAACAGTCTAAACTGATATAAGAAAAAAGTAATATGCTCACCTCCTGTATTTGTCTTTCCCAGCATCACATATTTTTCTCGTGGTCTCAGTTTGCTATTGTGGTGTTTTATAATCCACCTTAAGTTCCTGTACGAATAAAAACTATATATGTAAAGTAAAATCATATTTACGAGTGGAACAATGAAAGTTGTTATGTGACTAGTAGGTGCTACTATAAATATTGATCGTAAGTGGAAAAATTACTAATTGTCAAAACATTTTCTTGGTATAGGAAAATAGTGTTTTTTCTATTGCTTTCCTCTTCCTTTAAAAAAAAAAAAAAATGTGATAAAATTTTTGGTTATCAATAAACTGAATTATTTGCTAATTTTGTACTGCGATGGTCTATACATAGCTGTCAAATTGTCCTAGTAAGGAGAGATTTGTTGTGAGAGTGTGCCATACCTTTCCTTTGAATATGTGCTCTATGGTGGCATTAAGATCTCCCTTCCACTGTGCAGGCCTTTTGAAATTATATTTTTGGAATCGGTAGTCGAAGTCGTAGTCTTCGTATACTCTTTCCAGCTCAGGTGTCTTTATACTCCTTCCAGATTAGCTGGAACAAACGTCCTTAAATTAGGGCATCTAATTACCCCCACTTTCTTCAGGGATGGCCATTCAAAAGCATTGGCTTCATTGCAAAAACACTTGAGATTTGGTAAGTCCTCCAGCAAGATTAAGTTAACTTTGTAGAACAAAACGTCTTTTTCTTCTCTTTCTTCCTCTCTTGCTTTTGCAAGGATTTCTTCAATTTTTTGGCATTTCATAACTTCTATTTCTTCTAACATTACTAGCAGTTTTGCTATGGATGGTGAGAACAAATATGTCAAATTGTTGCATCCCTCTACTTTTAATGATCTCAGGTTACCAAAGCCCATGATTCTTTCTGGACCCTTCTTCCATATGTGCATCAGTTTTGGTAGGTAAATTAGTTTCAATTCCCTTAACTGATCAAGTATTGATGCTACGTGACTTTTCTCAACATTTATTTCCTCAAGTTGAAATATAATTTCCAGTGAACCACACCATTCCAATTTAATCTCTTCTAGATTCTTTAAGCACTTGATCATGCGAGATGAAAAGAGAGACCATATCTTTGAGGGGTGGTCAATGTCACTAGCTCTTGGATCCTCCAGCTTATTTAAATTTCCCTACAAATAATCAAAATAAACGTTTTATTTTTATTGTTTATATATAAAAACAATGCTCAAATTCAGGTGCATGAAGAATAGAGTGGATGAACAAATTGAAAAGTAATGCAGCATTGGATAAGTGAATAAACATTTTCTTGGTACATGCAAATTATATTTTTCATTTTCTTTCTTTTTCTCTTTTTAATAAAACTTAATATTTGCAAATTCTATATTACGATGGACTATACATAGGAGCTAAATTCTCCAATTACCGTTATTTCCTTCAGCGATGGCCACTCAAAAGCATTGGCGTCATTGCAAAAACACTTTAGATTTGGTAAGGTGTGGAACGAGAGCAATTTAACTTTGTTGAACAAAACATTCTTTTCTTCCTCATCTTCTCTTGCTCTTGTAAGGATTTCTTCAATTTTTTGGCATTCTGTAACTTCTATTTCTTCTAACATTACTAGCAGTTTTGCTATGGATGGTGAGAACAAATATGTCAGACTGTCACATTTGTAGACTCTTAACAATCTCAGGTTTCCAAAGCCCATGATCCTTTCTGGACCCTTCTTCCATATGTGTGTCAATTTTGGTAAATTAGATAGCCTCAAATTTCTTAAATGATCAAGTACTGATGCTACGTGACTTTCCTCAACCGGTAGTTCCTCAATTTGAAATATAGCTTCCAATGAATCACATGACCACAAGTAAATCTCTTCCAGATTCTTGAAGCACTCGATTATGTGGGATGAAAAAAGATGCCATATCTTTGAGGGGTTGTCGATATCTCTAGCTTTTGGATCCTCAAGCTTTGTCAAATTACTCTACAAATAAACAAGTACGGTTAAAGAAGTAAAATAATCATATCTTTTAGATCCATCAAAATGATTTGGATCCAGCAAAACAGAACATGTAATTTCATAGAAGAAGATGGTTGAAATAGAGTGGATGACCAAATAAAAAATCAAGCAATGTTGTTGTTTATCTGATCACTCTGTTGAAGGAGTTAATGTTATGACTTACAATAGAAAAGCAATGCACCATCTTACAAATGCAGGAGAGGGATAAGTGCACAAATCAACAAATTCTTTTGTTTTATTTCATTAAAAATAAATAAATTACTTATCGGATGTGTATCCTCTTTGCTCACCACCGAGGAGCTTCCATGGGATTTGTTGTTGGTGTCCTCGGTTTGACTCAACCATTGGACCATAATTCCTGCTATGTGGTACACACTTGAGGCATCGCCTAAGAAAACCAGGGGAATCATTGCACTGAGAAGGACCCAAGTCCAGGCTCTTGGGGTCTTGTAATCCAATTCCTTATTGATTTCCTTTAGCTTACTTGGTCTCCGAATTTCTGAACCAATTTTTTGAATTTGTTACATTGGAAAATCTTGATCTCCCTCATGGATGACCATTCTAAAGAATAAGCTTCCTTACAGAAAGTCACAAGATTTGGCAGTTCGTCTACTATGAAGGAACTAACTTTAGGGAACAGAGCAAAATCTGCTGCCTCTTCTTCTCCATCTCTTTGAACAATGTCTTCAATCACGTCACAATTGTTTATCTCAATGCTTTGAAGTTCCACAAGTAGTTTTGCAATAGAAAGTGGAAATATATATCTTAGACGGGACATCTACTTACTTCAATTGATCTTAGGTTTTGAAAGACCTTGGATTCCTCGTGGAACATTCTTCCACACATCTGTCAAATCATAATTTAATCTTAACGTCAAAATTTTCAATTGAGCAAGTGTTGTGATTGTCTGCCGATCATTGTCGACTTTTAGTCCTTCAAGATCAAATACCACTTCTAATAAATCAACATGGTAAATGTCAAGATTTTCTAAATTTGGTGACCACAAGATGGTCTTGGATGAAAATAATTTTGAAGAGATGGGTCTTGATTTAGGAAAGGAGCCAGTGTCCTGATTGTCTGTCATCTTGTCCTTGGTCAGTTCATTTGTTTCCATTCTTGCAACCTGATGAATCAATTAGATTATTAGGATATATCATTAAAAAATTTCAACTTTTCAAGTTTCGATGAAAGAAGCATCAAATCCATACCAGAACTTGAAAAGTTATAAAACAAGAGAGAGAGAGAGAGAGAATGATATATACCTCCAGATTAGAAGATGGTTGCGTGCTTTTAGCATGGCTAGGTTGGACAAGCTCAACCGGATCCATGGGTTTACAGAAACCAATAAGCCTTCGTAGTCCTAATAGAGATATATGCGTTAACTTTGGAAACTTGATCATATCAACTTCTTTCTCATCTTCTCCTTCCTTAGAGAAAATTTCTTCCAAGTTATCACAACTAGATATCTTTAACTCTTGGAGTTGAACCAAACCTCTTGCTATGGACAATGAAAAGACATTTTTCAGACGGTTGCAATAAGATAGACTAAGATATCTTAGGTTGCCAAAACAAGCATATTGTGCACCACTGAAGGATCTCTTTGGGAATTGGCCATCATATATCTTTTCCAAATTATGCAAAACAGAAAGTTCCAGTCTCTCCAGGCTAGGGAAGGCAGCACGCAGATTCTGATCTGATGTGGCATCAATTACATATTCTACATCTTTAAGGTTTTTTAAATTTCCGATTTTCTTCAATTTCAAATTTTCAGATTTCTGTAACAGTTGACGAAGCATCAGACTCTCTACAATATCACTTAAGTCACGACTTTCAAGTGACAATGAGTTTTTAAATAAATAACCACCTTTGCTCTCTTCCAAAGCGATGGGCCCAACGTGGATCACCTATATACATATGAAATTTTATCATTTGATTTTTGAAGTGCAAGTCTTTTGGCAATAACTTGATGCTTGGTATAATAATTTCTAAAGCCATCAAATGATGGGACAAAGAATTTAGTTCCGCAAGGCTTGCATTTCCCTCCCCGTTGCCTTCCAATGGTTCCCACTTCACAACGACTCCGCCCATGTACAACTCTTCTAGTCGAGATAAACTCGATAGAAGACCATATGGAATTCGCTCAAGAGTAGAGCATTCTGAGAGATCTAACAACTTTAAATGACCAAGATTTCCTATTTCTCTTGGCAACTCCTTGATTTTAGAACCAAGAAAGCTAAGCATTTCAAGTTTCCCAAGTGCTCCAATTGCTGATACATCTTTCTAACCCACAATACTCCAAATGCAGTGTCCGAAGGTTCTTGAAGGACCTGGATTGATTGTGGTAGTGAAGGAAAGGACATACCTCGGCATAGACAAAACCTTTAGTTCTTTCATCCCTTGAAACATATTGGCTGGGAGCATCTGTGGAGTGTCTTTGCCGCATGATAGCTGCAGAAGCTCAAGTTTCGGACACTCCAAGCCATCGGGATGCTTTTTCATTTCTCGAGAGAAAAGGGAAATTGCAACATAATTCCCATATGTATCTTTCTCTGGCCATTCTTCCATTTTATCATCACATCCTACCAGAAATCCATGTTCTTCTGCAATTGATATGGCAACATCCCGTACAACATCATGCATTTTCACACATTCTTCTTCTTGCTATCCAATACAGTAGAAATGATCTTTTAAGATCCTTAACCATTGCATGGACTCTACTTCTTGCTTCTGCCACATTATCAATCTTTGCAAACAACCTTCGTCCCAACTCCATATCTGACTAAATATTCAATGGGAATATCAAAATCTTCTGGAAATAGACAACATAACAAAAAGCATGACTTGGCTTCATCACTTTTTAAATAACTGTAACTGAACTCTATGCTGGAATAGACCTTTGAATGCAGTCCGGGAATATTTTTTGGGATAGACTTTTTAAGTTGTTCAAGTGCAGCAATCCACTCATCCTTTGTTTTGTTTTCTAGAGCTCTTGCAACAGTTACAATAGCAACAGGTAATGCCCCCACATTCCTTTGCAACCTCTTTTGCTATTGAACGTAGAGAAGGAGTACTATCAATACAATTACCTGCCATCTCTCTGAAAAGATTCCATGCTTCTTCTTTGGATAAAACTTTGATTTGAACAATCTTTTGAGTTTTCATCTGAGTTGCAGGCTTCTTCACTTCGTGATGTCAACAAGATTTTACATCTATTGTGCTTGACCTCCATAAGGAATTCCTACCTCCTCTAAATTGAAGTACATCCCAAACATCATCCAATATTACAAGGACACTCTTACT
Source organism: Fagus sylvatica (assembly GCA_907173295.1). Classification (NCBI taxonomy): domain Eukaryota; kingdom Viridiplantae; phylum Streptophyta; class Magnoliopsida; order Fagales; family Fagaceae; genus Fagus; species Fagus sylvatica. The sequence continues at coordinate 57,498,425 of OU015761.1, read as the reverse complement.
AAGCATTAGTCTTGATTTTAACTGATCTGCTCTTCCAGCTTCACTCTCTTTTTTAAGTTCCAGACCTAGCATATCCGCAATTTGACCTTGAATCTTTCTCAAGTCTTGATTCTGGGACACCACTGACATCACAACTTCATCAAATAACTTATCATCTTTTGCTCTTTTCGCAACCTCTTTTGCCATTGTTGTTTTTCCTAATCCCCCCCATACCGCATATGGCAATCATGTTGATGTTGTCGTCTCTTAGAGCCTCCAAAACTTCTTTTATCATTGATATTCTTGATTCAAAATCCTTAAAACCTTCTATGGATGAAGATCCTATTCCTTGTGGAGGAGGAGGACAAGGACATTTTATTAAGAGATGGTGCATCCCTTAGAAGCTTTTCAATGGCCAAAGTCTTCTTCTTAGCTTTCCTACTCAAGGAATAGCGTGACTTCAGATCCAAGCACATCTTATCTTCATCAATGAATCTCTGCAGACCTTGACTGATGTTGTCTACCATCTGTACCCACTGCTCAACCTCAAGTGCGATAACCAGATCCTTCCTTTTTTCTGCATCAATTTCTTGAGTCTTCTTCTCAGCTTTCCTACCCAAGCAATAACAAGACTTCAGATCTTGACACCAACCACCCAAGCACTTCTTATCCGCTTTGACATCTTCATCAATGAATCTTTGCAGACCTTGACTGATTTCGTCTACGTTCTCTACCCACCTGTTAAACCTCAGGTAAGATTTCCTGTCCGTTCCTTTTTTCTTCATCAATCAATAATTGCAGCCCATGTCTCTTGTCACCCAGCTTCTGAAATTGATCTTTGAGATTCTTGATGTTGCTGTTTAGGTGAATCAGATAGCCAACCTGTTGTTTGATTGGCTCCACCATGTATTCTCCAGCTTTTTGCTCCAATTGAAATAGCAGCGTGAGCTTCCATTTCTTTGCTTTGTTCTTTTGGGCTCTTCTGTAAGAAAAGATAAAGTTTAAACTTTCAGTTATTCAAAACCAAGTTCGTAGTGATGATCTCAATGAAGTGGACCTAGAGGCTAGCTGGCTAGAGATCATTAGACAGCCATTATCACCAAACTTTCAAAAATCCAATAAAACTTTTGGGAACTATCCCTTATGGTTATCCTTTTAAAATTTTTTAATATTTTGTGATATATATTTTTTTTAACTTCAATCTTATGTCAAGTTGAAATATACATTTTGTGTTCACATTTTGTTTACTCTATTTGCATTTTTTTTTTTTTGGTGAAAAAAAGAAGAATAATGTTACCTCTTTGAGTTCCCACGTGAGATTTGTCTTAATATGCTATTAACCTAGAGAGTGCTTCTTTGAATGTTTTGAGACATTTGTGGGGCATGTCATAACCATGTTTCTACATTCAAGTGACAAATGTTTTGGTTTCTTCCCCATGAAGTTTTCAGGACCGTTTTGTTGAAGGTTTTCTCCACTTTATTTCATATCTTGTGACATTAAACACAATTTCAATTTTTTGGAAATTGGCATTTCCACATTGCCAACTCACTATGAAATTGCATATGGAAGACGTGATTGTGAAACTAATAACCAAAACAACAAAGATAGAAAAGTAACAGGATTGTAAAACCAATGTGCAAATTAAAAGTAGTAGCATTTACCTGTCGTAACAAAGCAATGCACAAAAGGATCCTCTGTCAAGCTGCAGGATATGCAAATATGGCAACATCTTCCTTCCGGAATTTCATATCTTTGTTATGTTACACTTCTGTACCGATTCTGTTCTGTAATATATTTAAAAAAGAAAAAAAAAAAAAAAAAAAGAGCATTATGATCAAAGAATTCAGCAGCAACATGGGATAGAAGGATGTTCAAGAAACATCAAAAGGAAGGAAAAGTGTTTAGGACATACCTCTCTACGCTCTATACAAAGCAACGAAGTATAATTAAGGAAAAATCACAAGGATGATAGAGAACAAGCAAGTAATGTTACTATGTGAGGGTGGAAAGAAACCATTTCACCATCATTTTCTCATGTAAACTTTTGTGACTTGGGAAAAAGTGCAAGGAAAATAGTGGCATGTCAGTGACCCAGTGGGTGCTGAAGCTGTGCAATGTGCATTGTGCCCAACACTATTTTCTTTCGTCGTTATTAGGTACTCCGGGAGTACATTAAATGCGTACTCCCTCCTACCAAAGAGACAAAAGTATTAAATACAATTGAATCAACATTAAAAAAAACAAACTAATAAATTATGTGGGTAGTAATATATAATGGCCAGTGCATTTAATTAATTATAAATGATTGTTTAATTTAATTTAATAGTTTAATAAACGTGTACTTTCATTCTTTTAGATAATTCCATTGCAATGTATTAAGAAAGAGTTAGTTTGTATTTTTTTTTTCATTTGTTGATACTTTCTTAATACAAAATGGATGTTACTTTTGAATTTCATTAAAAAAAAAAAAAAATAAAAAAATAAAAGAGCATTTTGATCAAAGAATTCAGCAGCAACATAGGATAGATGATGTTCAAGAAACATCAATAGGAAGGAAACTTTTGCTTCCATATTAGAGCTAATTGTTGGGCATTTAGCAAAAAAATAAAGACAGTTATGTTGAAATTATACTAAAATGAATTTTAAGCTATTTTGATTTGAAAGTTAACTTCTTAAATCAGTACATTATTGAATCCGAAGATGAAATTTTTGTATTATTCATAGATTTATCTTCTCTTTGCTGACATCAATTATTGACTGATTTAATGTTAAAAAGCTTGGAAACATGTGAGATTGGTTAGCAATGTGGTACACATTTGCAAGGCATTGTTAAAAATGTTGGGCCAAGGAGGAGAAATTTTGAAATTTAAATTATGTCAAGCCAATAAAATAGTAGTACATAAAATAAACGGAAATAAGTAAGACAAACAATTACATAAGAAACACCAAGAATTTACGTGGTTCAACAATATTTACCTATGTCAATGGGCCAAACTTCAATCAATCCACTATAATTAAATAGAGAATTACAAATACAATGGAGACAATACAGATTTACTTCACAATAATATCAACTCCAATAATATAACTTTGACAAAATCTCCTTGCTTTGATATAGTTGAACCTATGATGGAAAACCAAAATAGACTATAGTTCTCTAAGTTTTTTAACTACTAAGCCACTCAATAGTCCCGCTCACTCACTTTCTCACCACACTTGGAATGAGACACACTTTCTTCTTCTTTTTTCCTTTGACGCCAATAACATCCATAGAAACCCATATATATAGGTGAGGAAGGAAGCACCTAGAACCCGACTATCGAAATTCCCAAACAAAAGTTTTATTGGGAATTCATGCATGAACCTGGCATATGGAATTCCCATGCAATGCCATTACACTCATTTGTAATTTCAATTCATGTTACACTTCTCAAAGAGTCCAAATCTCCAGGCCAATTTTGCATTAATGGGCTTGTGGTGCTGGAAAAATGGTCATCACACATGGAAAACCCCATTTGGCTACAAGTGAGCCATATAACAGTATAACACTCAACAAAACCATTTGAGCTAACTAGTCTTGATTTTGTAAACACACTTGTTGAAAATTTCTAGTCGTGGACCCAAACTCATCTTAGCCCAAATAGATACAGAGCCCATATACCCTTAGTTGACTGAAACAAATCCCTTGAACGAAACTTAATACACTTAATACACGTGTGCGGTGGGTAGGTGAAATTTTCAAACTAGCTTGAGAGAGCATGTTCTAGAAATTGGTAGAAAGTCTTCCTTGCCAAATTCATCCCCTGTTCAATCCCATATTTTTAGCACATAATTGTTTCCTTTTCTCAATAATTGACATTCCATTCTCCTTATAATAGACATTCAAATTTGCATACTGATTTGTGCACACTAACAGAGTGGCTATAGTATCCTGGAAAGCGACCGCCTAAGCCATTTGCACCAAAGGTTTTCCTAACAGGTGTGAAATCATTTCTATAGGACAGACCGATTTGTGCTTTAATCAATTAACATAATGGCTGATGTATCGGACATGACAAAAAAAAATTATTCAGTTCACTAGGTAAACCACATCACCCGTCACCCACCCAATCACTAAATGTCATATGTCATAATTAATCAAGTTAGGCTTTAAAAGCTTACTAAGATCTGACTTAGTTAATTGTGACATATGGCATTTAATTATTGTATGGGTGGACGGGTGACGTGGTTCACCTGGTGAACTAAATAATTTCTCTCATACGTGATAGGGTTGTTCTAGCTGCCTTCAACTTAGAGAGAGATAGATATTTATTAAAAAATCATAACTCTTAAAAGTTGATAAGAAAGCAAAAAATGAATTCCCAAAAAAGTGTAATGCTTCCATTTTACTATTATACATTTATATTGTTAGGTGTCTTTTGGGAACTATACCTTATGGTTATCCTTTTATGACTTTTGAATCATTTGTGATTTTATTTTATTTTATTTTATTTTTATTTTAAAATTTCAATCATATGTTAAGTTGAAATATCTATTTTGTGTGCACATTTTCTTTACTATTTACATATTTGATTGAGAATGGAATATTGATTTGCAACTTATTAATAAGTGATAGTACTAGATTCTCGAATAATCTAGGGACCCTTTTTATTATGTTGGGTTGGAAATTATTTTATTTCTCATTACAAATTGAATAATTTTCCCTAACAAGGAGGAGATTGTATTATGGTCCAATTTACTTTCACTATATTATTTTCTCTTAGATAGGTGTCTTGCCTCCTTTAAGTTCTTATGTGAGATTTGTCTTTATATGCTCGCTTTTGGGACAAGAACTTTTTTTTAAAATAAAAACAAAAAAAAAAAATTTAGACAAGAGTTTTTTAAGATTATTGTTTTTTTGTTTTTTTAAATGCCATATATCTCTTACCACGCTAAAAATGAGATGAAATTAGAGGATTTACAGTGAGGGGATCCTCTCCCCTACGATGTTTCTACATTAATATGACGAATGTTTTGGTTTCTTCCCTATTTCATAACGAATTCATATCTTGCCCCATTAGGCACAATCTCAAATTTTTGGAAATTGGCATATATGCATTGCCAACTCACTTCGAAATTGTATATCAAAGATGTGATTTCACTTCGCATTTTAAAGATGCGAGTTTAAAAAGTGCTGTTTTCTCACATTATATTTCAATTAGCATGTGTTTTCCACTTTTATGTTAAAAATATTATCTCCTGCTACCTTAAATTTTTGATAGGTGAGTTCTTCTAGTTCTGGATTTCAAACATTTAATGGTCATTCCCATCCATATTAATTTTAGGGTAAATTGTATTTTACACCCGTTAAGTTTGTTCAATTGTCATTTCAGTATATTAAGTTTAAAAATTGTCATTTCAGTCCAATAACTTTCATAACATTATCATTTTAGTACTTCTATCCATTCCGTTAAAAAATTTCCCTTAAACCTGTATAAAAAGACATTGTTTTAGTTTTTATCTCAATTTTATATTCTAAAAATTTATTTAGATTTCTAATAAAAAACCAATCTCTCTCTCTCTCTCTCACAGAAAGTCATAACACTAGCTATTTTCAACTTCCATCTCGATTTTTTTTTTTCTTCCTCTACAACCCGTTTCACTTAAATTCCGACACATTCAGGTTAATTTATCATAAGCAAAGGCCTGAAATCACTGTTCACTCTTCAAATAATGTTTTTACTCCCAAAGCAGGTCGATATGTATGTATAATCTACTAACAAATCATCTTGAAACCGAATCAAAATAAAATAAAATAAAAAATTGAATGAAGACAAAGAGAAATTAAAAATTAAAATACCAACCAAACAATTCACATATGAATTCACCAAAAGGTCTCACTTTCAGATCCAAAACCAATAAAACGCAAAATTGGCTAAACCCATTGTAGTAGAGTCTTTGGTAGCACTTGAACATTCCACCACAAAATAAAGTAAAAATTGCAAGCTCAAACCAAATCGAATTAAACCACCCAATGAACTTAAAAACCCTAAAAAAAACTTCCCAAAACATGAACCAATCATTGCACCGAATAAAAAAAAAAAAAAAAACGAAGTTCGTTGTCTTTTCCTAACTTTTTCAATGAATTCATAGTTTGGAATTTGGGACAAACTGAAAGGCAAAAGAAAGAACGAAAGAAAAAAGAAAATGAAATGAGATAAAAGGATACCTTCCACAATGTACGGAAAAGAACTTTGTGGAGAGCAAAGATCTTGATTTTGGTTTAAGAACTTTCAAGTTCCGTGCGAGAGATTTAAATAATAAGATGTTTTTATTTATTAAAAATCTTAACTACATTTTTTAGAATATAAAACTGGATTTAAGATTAAAACGGTGTCGTTTTATATAGGGTCTAACTGAAATTTTTTTAACAGAATGGACAAAACTACTAAAACTACGACAGAGTTATGAAAGTTAGTGGACAAAAATGAAAATTTTTAAACTTAATATGGTGAAATAACAATTGGATAAACTTAACGAGAGTAAATTGCAGTTTACCCTTACTTTTATCACTAGGACATTTGGTGTACAAGAGCCTTCACCACATTATGTTTTTATGACCAAATCTTCAAATCTTCAACACCTGACCCACCCATTCAAGGTATCGAATTCTCAAAATTATTTTATTCTTGCACCTACATTCTCACCATTCTTTTGCTTTCTTGCTGTTTTATTTATTTATTTATTTTTCTATTTTCTTCTTTTTAGTGTGTGTGTGTTTTTGTGAATACAGCCGCCCGTTTAAGATATAGAACCACAAGTCCACAAGCAATTAATGCCAATAACTAAAACAATAAACATAGAAATGTAACAGGAGTGTGAAACCAACGTGCAAATTAAAGTAGCATTACCTGGTATCAAAGAAATGGACAAAAGGATCCTCTGTTATGCTGCAGGATATGCAAATATGGCAGCATCTTCCTTCCTGAATCTCACTTTGTTACATATCTTTGTTATCTTACACTTCTGTGTGACTCTGTTCTGCAATAATTAAAAAAAAAAAAAAAAAACATTATTATCAAAAAATTCAGCAGCAACTTAGGGTAGAGGGGATGTTCAAGAACCATCAAACAGAAGGAGAAGTTTTTAGGACATACCTCTACCTTCTATACAAAGCAAAGATGTGTATTTTTTGGTTTTTTATAGAAATTTAGTAGTAGGATGGAGTAGTAGCTAGATGTTAATGAGCGATTTTTGAGCAATTATAATTAAGGAAGATGAAAGGATGATAGAGAACAAGCAAGTAATGTTATTATGTGATTAATTCTTCCTTATTCAACGGTAGGCAGAAAGAAACTTCACCATCATTTTCTCATTTCAACTTTTGTCTTTTGTAAAAAGAAAAAGCAAAATGAGAGAGACAGATAAACCTTTAATAAACAAAAGGAGATGACATAAATTCAAAAGCAACCATAGTGGCGATGTTGGTGACTACTGATCGCATACAGCTAGATTGAACTTCTATCAATCATTGCCCAACAATAGTGCAACACTAATGTTTGCCCACGGTATATTTTGAAAGAAATATTAAGGATATTACTATATAGATTATACTCTTCAATTTTAGTCAAAATTTATTTTAATCCTGAATTTCAGAAACAAAATTAAATAATTTTTTTTTCACTTATTTCCATTTCTCACTAAAGCCATTTGGTAAAAATAAGTGCAATGTGTTTCTTTGTTGTGGAATTTATTTATTTATTTTTTCAAACTAATTCAATTTCTTTATTTTAATCCTGAATTTCAGAAACAAAAATTAAATAATTTTTTTTTTTCACTTATTTCCATTTCTCACTAAAGCCATTTGGTAAAAATAAGTGCAATGTGTTTCTTTGTTGTGGAATTTATTTATTTATTTTTTAAAACTAATTCAAAAGTGAAAAGAAAAAATCTCAAATAAGTTCATCAAATCTATCAAAGCAAAAACAAGAAAAAATAAAATAAGCAGAACGAATACTATTCAAATAGAAGAATCACAAGGATAATAAGAGAACAAGCAATAATGTTATCATGTGAGGGTGGAAATGAATGTTTTGGTTTCTTCCCCATGTCATAACTAATTCATATCTTGATCTTGCCCCATTAGGCACAATCTCATATTTTTGGAAATTGGCATACCGCATAAACACATTGCCAACTCACTTCGAAATTGTATATTAAAGATGTGATTTATCTTCGCATTTTAAAGATGCGAGTTTAAAGAACGCTATTTTCTCACATTATATTTCAATTAGAATGTGTTTTCCACTTTTATATTAAAAATATTATTTCCTGCTAAATCACTTAAATTTGTATCGAATTCTCAAATTATTTTATGAACAGAGTTTGTCCACAAACTAGTTTGCAGTTAGCTTGCTACAACCCACTATTTGATAACTCATAAAATCATCCATATGTATTATTAAATAGGTCATATGACTAAAAGTACACTTTGATGATCTTATTAGTTATTACGTAGTGGGTTGTAACAAGTTGGTTACAAACCACTTTATAACCAAACTGTGTCCTTATTTTATTCTTGAATTTTTATTTTTTTTTTAGTGTGTGTATGTTTTTGTGAATACAGCCACCCGTTTTTGTGAACCACAAGTCCACAAGCAATTAACGCCAATAACTAAAACAACAAACATAGAAAAGTAACGGCTGGATTGTGAAACCAATGTGTAAATTATAGTAGCATTACCTGCCGTATCAAAGAAATGGACAAAAGGATCCTCTGTTAAGCTAGCTGCAGGATATGCCAATATGGCAGCATCTTCCTTCCTGAATCTCACTTTGTTACATATCTTTTTTATGTGACACTTCTTTACTAAATCTGTTCTGTAATAATTAAAAAAAAAAAGCATTACAATCAAAAAATTCAGCATGGGATAGAAGGATGTTCAAGAAACATCAAACGCAAGGAAAAGTTTTTAGGACATACCTCTGGATCTACCTTCTTCTATACAAAGCAAACAAGTGTATTTTCTTAGAAATTTGGTAGTAGGCTGGAGTAGCAGAGAGGTGTTAGAGAACACTAGCAGAGTGCCATGATCGATTTTTGAGCAACTATAAGTAAGGAAGAATTACAAGGATGATAGACAACAAGTCAACAAGCAAGTCATGTTATTATGTGAGGGTGGGAAGGGATGTGATTCCTTATCCAGCAATATGTGGAAAGAAACTATTTCACCATCATTTTCTCAGGTCAACTTTAAAACTTCACAAAACTACAAGCCAACAACAACAGTGGTCATGTTATGACTCGTAATGGCATACAACTTTAGTGTCACATAATTTCTATCAAATTAAAAAATATATCACTTTATATAAAAATGTATACGTTACTCTTATGCTTAAAAAATTAGGAGAAAAAGTTACATTGACAAATTGAGAATACTTAGTTTTTAAGATTCATATGGCCTGTCTGTGGTTCAGGTATTTGCAGTACATATGATAATCTAAAAAAATATAAATGAAATGTTTCCAAGGTAAAGTTAGAGAGAAATATCTTGACCAATAGAAAAAGTGAACCTTAACCAAAAAAGAAAAAGAGAAAATATATTCAGTGCCGGCAATATAATTCCACTAGATCAATTTGATTATTATTGTTAAAAGTTATTTATAACTTATATGGAACATATCACATGCAATCAAATTAACTACACTTCCTGGTAAAAGTAGTTGTTTACAATTTGTAAAAACATTTCACCATCAATTAAATTAGTTACATTTCTTGCAATATGCTTAACCATTCGCCTTACTCAAAATCACACATCAGCATATCGTCAAACCTAGGGACGTAGCCAGGAATTGTTCCCAATGGGGGCTGAGATAAATATAACAACAACAAAAAATCTAAAGAATAACCTTTGTAACATGATTTAACATATGTTATTTTCTTATATATAACAATACTATTTATATTTAGTTAGTCTTTACATAATTCAAAATAATTTTTCTCATCCAATTAGTTTATAAGTTGTAAACTATCTTTTAAATCATACTAATCATGATTAATATTTTTTAAACATTTTAGATTAATATTTTTTGTTAAATAATTCAGAAATTACATCGTTAGAGTATACAAATAGTTTTAAAAATTATGAAACATATAAAAATTTAAATAAGAAATGTGACTTTACATGCCTAAACTTATACAAGTCAATATATGAAAAATGTAGCAAAAATAAAAAGAAAAAAGAAAAACTTTTTTTTCATAGATAATAAATGTAATAAAGATCTTTGTAACTCTTAACTACGAAATTTCTAACTATTCTTTCTTCTAGAAAAAAAAATAATGTTTATATTTCTATTTCTCCAAATTGCAAAAAAAAAAAAAAAAAAAAAAAAAAAAGAAAATAATAAAGGTTTCTATTAAAGAAATTGAATTATCAATTTATATGAACATATATTATAAATATGTTTGATTTAATGAGTTATGTATGGTATAAGAGTAATAAGAGAAAAAATAATTCATTAATCATTTATATAAAATTTTATATTAAAAAATATATATATCTATACTATAATGTAAAACCGAAACTTTTTGACTTTTGGTTGACCTCATCATGTCACTACAAAAAATGTGAGTTGTAAGGGCGGTTTTTGTAGAGGCGGTTTAGTAAAATACCTCTACAGACATCTATTGAGGCGGTTTTATTGACCGCCTCTATACTTTTTAATCTGTAGAGGCGGTTTTATTAAACCACCTCAATACTATTATTAGATAGAGGCAGTTTTAGTATTATTAGTTTGAATCCCTAAATTTTCTTTTAACCGTTTCTCATTTTACCTGATTCTCTCTCTCTCTCTCTCTCTCTCTCTCTCTCTCTCTCATTTTACCTAATTCTCTCTCAGTTCCCTCTCTCTCCACCGTCGTCGCTCGAGCTCTCATGAAAATTTCTATAGGACTTGGATTTTGGATTATGTGATTTCTCTGTTTGTTTTTGAAATAGAGAGGGACTATTTCAAGGTGAGGATTTTCAATTGGGTTTTGTTGTTTGTATTGTGTTTTTCTAATCTCTAAGACGTTTTCAATTGCTTTTTTTCTTTTTAGCCGTCAATACAGAGGTATGGAAAAGGCTTTTTCACTTTTTATTTTCATTTTTTTCCCCAACTCGCTCCAGATGCTTAAACTTTGCGTCCATGGTTGTCACTTATCAATTGCCTTTTTTTGTCTTTCACTATATTTTTTTAATCCTGATTTTAATGAATAATTGTACCTAATTTTAAATCTACATGCTTATTTTACCTATCTTTTTCACTCGCAGATTTCCAAGCAGGTCCCAGGCATTGCTCTATCAATTGAAAGCAGCCATATTCACACTTTCTCTTGCACCGAGGCATTGCTCATCATTTGTTGCAAAGTATGTAGCAAGCTTGATCAAGAATCAATTATTGTGTTCAAGGCAGTAAGGTCAGACTCCTTTCTTGCTAACTTTTTGAATTTTAATAGTTTGTTTTAGTATTGATCATCCCATTATGTTTAAATGTCTATTAAAATGATTTAAAATTTATTTTTTAGCATTATAACAACTCTGTTTTCTTTACCATATTTATATGTACCCTAATAATCAATAAAATATGCTTTCACCATGATTAAGAATCACTAGTCAGCACCTCTATAAATTATAGAATCACTAGTCACCATGATTAAGAATATTGTTTGTCAAAGATTTAAAGCTTTTTCTCACAAGCCAGTGTTTGTGTAACGTTGAGTTTGTAATGGGCATTGATATTTGTGTGTGTGTGTGTTTGCTGAGTTTGAAGCATCCTACGTGTTCGATAAAATGTCTTATTGACCTGCATTTTATTGTTGTTATGCTTTTTATGTCCCCAAATGTGAGGCTTTGGAGTGCAATTAGTAGGGTCTAAATTTTTGCTGAATTATTTAATTAGGTTGCAATTGATGTCATCTGAGCTAGACTTACTTTTAGCAGATAAGCTTTGTGTTTGCAAATATTCTTCTATTTATGGATGTTTATTTGCCTAAGAACAGGGTGGTGCTGACAAGCTGTTTCTTGCAAATTGAAGAGTTTAGGCCACGATCCTATCTGATCAGAATCTATTATTTTAGTAAGTTTGATCTTTAGAATATTTGCTTGGTTTGAGTAGATTGATCTTTCAAAATGTACAAAAATTTTAAAATCTTAGATCTGGGTTGCTGGTATGTACCTCTCTTTGCTTTCACTTTCCTTCACTTTTTGTTTTTTGGTTTTTTGCTTTACATTAGTCCATTTTTTCCCTTCGACTTCAATGTCGGCGTCAAGCTTTTTTCTGAGCTTCTATTGAAATCTGCTACGTGGGATGATTTCTGAATTACAGTTTAAATTTGGGTTTGGGTTGACAGTTGGAGAATAGATTTGATATTCTTTAATTTTATGAGCTAATGCTTGCTGGCAACTTGGCAAAATTTCTCTTGATTCTGCCTTCCATATAAAATAAATAGGCATGTTTGTAAATACTAGGAATTATCTTCCTGTATCACATACACATCAATGCTACTAGACCCACATCACATACACAACCATATCCTCGGGTGTTGAGGAAAATGTTTGAGGCTTTTATATTTCCATGGACAAGTTTGTTCCCACCACTTTGTGTGTGGACATAAGCAATGCCTCTTGCTGCACCAATTGCAATTCTTAGCCGAGTCTCCCAGTCTAATGGAGTCCGACCCTCCTCCCCTCTTTTACCTGCAATGTTGGAGATGCATTAGAATCTTTGCAACAAGCAAAATCTGAGTATTGAGAACAATACATATTCTGACCCACAAAAAAAGAAAGAAAAAGAGTAACACACACATATCTATGGAGGGAGAGCATTGGCGAACACATGATTTGCCACAGAATGAAACTTATTCTGGAGTTTTAAGGGCTAGGATACGTTTTATGCAATCTCATTACTGGTCATCATGCCAAAACCTTAGAAGATAAAGATGTATGGTGTGGATAGCTCAATCCCAAACTTGAACTGAAATTTAACCTCTGAAAAATTTGCAAGGATAATTAAAGTGCAAAGGTACTTCTTAAATTTGACCGACTGTAAAAGAATTGACAGCTTCATGTAATTCTACCTTATGTTTCCTTTCTGATCTGATGTTCATAACCCACATACCGGCTATTAGAACAGCTGAATTTTCATAGTTTTCATATGATATCCTACTTTAACCAAGAAACTTCCACTAAAAGCAGCCAGACTATGGACTAACAATTATTTATGTTTAAGCTTATATGCAAAAAAGCTAGTAATTAATAAATTCCGCCTATAACATAAGTCCTGTTTTTATCTCAACCCATAATTTAAGATCAGGCTTTAGTGCAACAAGTAGGAAGCAGTCCACAGGAAAGTAACACCACAACATTAAATTTAATGATGTATCACAATTTTCATTACTCCAGCTATATAAATTTTCTACTTTGGCAGAGGGAGGGAGGAAAGGTTTAACATACCATGTACCATTGCAGACACGCTCCCTTGATCAAAGTA
>OU015761.1:57460836-57484836 GCA_907173295.1 Fagus sylvatica | reverse complement strand
GGCCTAGGGTCCACTACTTAAAAAAAAAATGTAGTTTTTATGTTGTTTGCATTTTAGTTTCTTTTTGTTAAAAAAAAAAAAATTCAAATTTCAAATTTCAAAATTCAAAATTCAAAAAAAAAAAAAAAAGGAAACATTTGTGGGATATATATTTTGATGAGCCGAGATCGAGCCATTGAGCTGAGATCTCGAGCCAAGACCATTTCAAGATTCGAGCCTCTAAGCCATTGAGTCACGATCCGAGCCATTGAGCCATGATCCAACCAAACCAAGCCAAAATCTACTTTAAGCTACAATCCGAGCCACCGAGCCTCTGAGCCGAGATCTGAGCCATCGAGTCGAGATACGAGCCAAGCCAAGTTGAGCCATGTTTTGAGTTTTAATTTTGTTACCAAACTCAAGGTTTCATTAAAATTATACCTTGAGTTTGAGAGAGAATGTTAAGGAATAAATTCCATTGTATCCCATATTGCTTAAATGTGTTTATTATTATTTACAATTGTCCTATAAATAGGACCCCACACAAATATTGTAAACACATTAAGAGAATATTAATAAAAATGTAGCCCATTGGGCTACGTCCACAGGACGTAGGCTCACATAACCGGACCACGTGAAAAATCCTGGCCGTCATTCTCTCTTCCTCTCTCAATCTCTTTTATATTTTCCATTGTTATTAGATTTAGGTTTTCTACAATAACAACAACAACAACAACAACCTAGCCTTAGTCTAAAAACTTTTGGGATTAGCTATGGATCATGATTCTCAACATGATAGTCAGGGTCGACCACATATATTCTTCTACGTCATTCTATTATATTTGAAGTCATACTTTCTATTAAATTTAAATTCTTCTACGTCATTCTATTATATTTGAAGTCATACTTTCTATTAAATTTATATTCTTACTACGCAATTAATATAATTCCTATCGACAGGCATTCCAAACAATTTTTCAATTTTTATTTTTATTTATTTTTTAAAATTTATATAAATAAAAATATGGTGCATGCTAGTTACTCTTAATAACACTAACTAACCATTAGGGGGAACCGTCATCTCTTGCCATGTGGAGCATGTGGTCAAACATGTACGCTTGCCGATTCATTGATATATTTGTACAGTGACGAAAACACCAAGTGGTCAAACCCCAACCTAAGAATTTCTTTTTGGTTAAATAAACCGACTCGGACCAACCCAGAAATTAGATGTCATAACTCTGCCCTAACACACCAAAGGACATGGGTCAGATCAGGTCTAGAGACAAGGGGAACACAACATGTGAGTAGGGCCGTAAGCCACAATCCAGACTCCCACTATTGTTTAATTATAACACATATTGTTATAAAAGAATGTTTTTGGACACATACCTTTAGTTCAATTCTTTTGAGAAGGTTATAGTAATTAGTAAGGACTGCAATTAGTATAGGACCCCATGAAAATTAACACTAGAAATGGGGGGACCCCTTACTTTACCTAGGGTTTTGAGTATTAAATTTATTTTTTTGGATAACTCTACCTATATATTTTGTTAATCTAAGAGGGTGATATTGAGGAAGGAGACAAATAATGTTGGCTTTTGAGCCCTAAAGGCATTGCCGCATTACACAGAGAGAGATATTTGGGGTCGTCTATCTACTTATGATCATTAATTGGTCAAAAAGCATAATATTCCATTCTTGTAAGTCACAGTCATGTTAAAGTCTTTACAACGGAACCAAGTTACAAGTATTAAATTCTAGTGAGATAATCTAATGATAGGATGATCCGTAATATGTATTCAAAAAGTGTAAGTTGAGAGTTATACTCTTCATAGCAACAAATGTATTTATGATCGACATTAAAATTACTAAACCTAATAATTATTCAATACGTGTAAGACATGAGACATATATTCTCATGAAATTAATGAAAACCAAAGTTTGGAATATGTCAAAAAAAAAAAAAAAAAAAAAAGTTGTTAAGTACTAATTAATAATTACACTAGTTTCTCAGTGATGCATTTGATTTTGGACTATGGGGAATCCTAGGAGGGGTTTTCTCCAAGAATGGGTCAGCCTATTTCTAATTCTACATCGAACTTTGTAACCCTAGAAACATTTGGTGAAGAGATACTTTGTTAAAAAAGCTTTTCTTATTCTCCAGGTGTTTTTTCATTGGATCACATCTCTTTCTATGAAATTCCTTCCTTGCCTGAAAACTGTATGGTGACGTTAATTTTTTTATTAAAAAAAAAAAAGCCCCGGAGCAAATTGTGCCTATAAGTTTAAAACGGAATTGACAACTTTGATATTTAGTATTTATGCTATCACAAACTTTAACTCTTTCATAACTCTAAAAATCATTACAGCCAACTCAAAAATCTTTCAATCTTAACTTGCTCAATGATAGAATACTCTCACACTCAAATAATGAACAAACTCTCCAATTTATTAGTCCTCTCACACTAAGATAATGAACAAACTCTTAAATTTTTAGCAAAAAAAAAATAGAACAAACTCTTAACTCACTCACCAGGTCATCTTTCAAATTTCAAACACAATTAGCAGGGCCACATTGGGCCAAATCCCTTATCTAGACCAAAGCCACCTAATCCCTAGAACTAAGGTTAGATTGAACGGAAATAAGGCAGCATACTTGACTTGGTTTCATCATCATTCCACTTCAATGCATTCCACCATTCTGATTCTCCTTTTATTTCTCTTATGGTACCTGCATTTTGCTTAGTAAGAGGCAGCCTTTCGAGACAATTGCACCCGATCACTTCAACCTTCTCTATGTTGAGAAAAATTTAGAATATACAACTCTAAATTTTTCTATCTCTCAAAGAAGAAATTCACTTAAAATTGGAGACACAACAAAAGACTTTATTAAACTGAAAATATTACAAAGAAAGCTCTCAACTTTCACAAACACTCAACACTCAAGACTAAAACTACATATAAGACTAACTTCACTCCTCGATCACTCAAGACTAACACTACATATAGGACTTTCACTCCTTGATCACTCAAGACTAACACTACATATAGGACTTTCACTCCTTGATACAAAATGGGATCCATTGCTCCCTATTTATACTAGCTTGAGAGCTTCTAGGACATTCTTGCATAATGGCAAAATCAACTCTTCTCCAAGCTTCTAGGACATTCTTGCATAATGGCAAAATCAACTCTTCTCCAAGCTTCTAGGACATTCTTGTGTGTGGAAGTCTCTAGATAGTGGTATCTTGTAGAGACTTCTAGAGAGATAGAGAAGGTTCTAGAAATTTCTAGAGAGAAGAAGAAAACTCTAGAAAGCTCTAGAGAGAAGCTTCTAGAGAGACTTAAAGAAGTTTCTAGAACTTTCTAGATAGAGAGAGAAATTTCTAGAAAGCTCTAGAAGATTCTAGAGAGAGAGAGAGGCGGTGATTGATCTTTAACACTCTAGACACGGCCATGTCTCTTCCTGTCTGGAAAGAGTTCTTAAATTGCACAATTTCTCCAATTCCAATATTCGTAGCTTTGGAACAACAGGATATGGAGCCATGTTCTGCCCTGAATCATAATTGAAAAGCTTATCTAAGTTCTGACAGCCACTTACCTTGATTTCTTCTAGTTTTGGAAGGAGTAGTTCCCTGTTTGGCAGGGCCTGAAAGAAGTCACCATGGGAGAAGAGATATTTTATATCAGAACAACCACGCACCTCGATTATCTTTATTCTAAGAAATCTCAGCCCAAGATAACCAGCTAGTTCTGAAATACTTTCTAGTTCATTCAGACCCTTAATAATAAGTTCCTCCAAATTTGGTAGTAGGTCACAGCTGACAGCCCTTTGTCCAGTTGGCCGTAAACTCATGTTATCTCCTGTAATAGCAAGTGAGCTTAAACCATCAAAGCATCCACCAATATTAATGGCCAAGTCTTCAACCATTTTGTTCAATCCCCGACAATTATCTAAGACTAGAGACTTTGCAATACACCATAGCTCCTTAATCGATTCTTGTGAGAAATCAACATGGCCGATAATCACTATCTTTTCTTTTGTAGTTTTGATTCTTGGGTGGAAGTCCAGTGGTGGTTGGCCAATGAAAATTTGAAATGCTCTTAATCTTTTTATCCAAGAGACATCTTCAGAGCTGAGACGCGGGATACTCTTAAATGTGATTGATAATATAAATAATCCATCACCGGATCTGAGATCTTCAAAAGTTGTATCTCCTCTTTTTTCCTCTCCATTGAAATGGAAATGGTAGGCACTGTTCTTCAATTGTAGATCCTCTAAACAAGACAACCTGGATATAATTCCAGCTTGAATAGTTTTTAGGTTTTCAGTGTCGGATAAGTCTAGCAGCTTTAAATTGCACAGGTTTTCCAACCCCCTTGGCAATTCTCTGATACCAGTGCCACCAAGATTAAGCATCTGAAGTCTACTAAACCCTCCCAGTGGGGGTAGTTCTCCAAGAGAGGAGCAATTCCTTAAAAGAAGAGCACGAAGGTCACCAAGTTGAAGTAGAGAAGAAGGCAATGATTGGATGCGAGTGTTACCGAGATTCAAGAGCCTGAGTGCTATAAATCCTTGCAAGAATCTCACGGGAACCATCTCTAGGGCAAGATTGTGTTGTAGTAGTAGACTTGAGGCCTCTGAACATTGTATCACGCTATCAGGTAGCCTTGTTATTTCGTTATCCATTAAAGAAACTCTTTGGTGAGAATTTGAATTTAGTTTTGACAAATCTTGAACTGAAATCTCACTCAACTTAATCCCTGAGCGAACAAGGGATTTACATCCATCCTCAGACGATTCGGAAATCCATATAGCAACATCACAAACAAGGTCATGCATCTTCACAGTGCCCTCTTCGACACCATCTTCCAACAGACAAGAGTCCTTCAGACGTTCAATCAAATCAACTCCTCTATTGATTGAATCCACAAAGTTTTGTTGTTCATCTATCAAGCCTTCCGCTAGCCAGCATTGTACTAGTTCATTTAATTCAATTGAGAAGTCCTCAGAAAACAGAGAGCAGTATAGGAAACAAGATTTTATGTTGTTACCTTTTAATGAGTCGTAACTCAACTTGAATGACATGTAAACCTTAGCCTCCATGCCATCTACAATAGGCACTGACCTTTGCAACTGTTTTAAGGTACATTCCCACAGCTCCCAAGCTCCCTTGTCTTTCTTCTCATAGCAGCTCCCACTATGTTGATGGCCAGAGGCAATCCGCAACATTCTCTAGCAATTGCTTCTGCAAATGGTTTAATTTCTTCCAAATGAACCACATCCCCCGCGTTTTGACAAAACAATTGCCAAGTTTCTTCATCATTCAAAACATTCATTTTAACTTCTTTATCAGTCTTCATTTTCCTACAGACTTCCATACGTCGAGATGTCAATATGATCTTACAACCTTCATGTTCTTCAGGCCGTGGGACACCCAAAATGTCCAAATCAATTTCCTCCCAAAGATCATCTAGAATTAGTACAAATTTTTCATTCTTAAGCCTTTGATGAAGTCGAATAGCCATTTCCTGCTCGCTTTCACCCATTTGCGGCTCCCATAACAATCTCCGAGCTATTTGTGTTTGGACATGTTTAATGTCCAAGTTCTTGGAAACCTTAGCCCAAATGACTATGCTAAATGGCTGCGTTGAAGTAGTCTTGAGCTCATTGTTCAAGTTATTGACCAGAGTAGTTTTGCCTATTCCTCCCAGTCCCCAAATACCAATCCTCCCAACTTCATCATCATACAATAGCTCCATCGTTTCGTCTAATAATTTTGATGCAGTTGTTTGACCCCTAATTGAAGGTACAGGAATGTGCTCCACTGCTCTGGGTCTTCTAGTTGGATGAACCATACCGGTTGGGAAACTTCCAGCTTCTAGAAGCCTTTTGATCTCTTCCCGTATTGCTTCCACTTCGCCTGCTCTACACTGCATACTGCATTTTAAGAAACATGCAAAGGGCTTCTTCATGTTGACCATCTTTTCTTGAATGGGATTGACTCTAAGCTGAAGATTATCGACATCCTCAAGCCACTTGTCCACTTGAGCTCTTATTTTGTTTCCTTCTTTCTCAGCTACTTCCTTCTCATCTTTGACTTCCATTCTACGATCCATAAGATTATCCATCTCCTTCACCAAGACAGCAAGGTTTGATGGGAGATTGACAGCGGTACTGATCTTAGAACAGGCACAACGATAGAGAAGCTTGCCAGTTTCTGTCACTAGTGCACTAACAACTGCAGCCACCACTTCCATGCCGGAAATATTGCTACGTGAGATGCCAGACACTTCACAGCCAAAGAACTAGAGAAGAGTACAAATTTTTAAACTTAATATAGTGAAATAACAATTGGATAAACTTAACGAGAGTAAATTGCACTTTACCCTTACTTTTATCACTAGGACATTTGGTGTACAAGAACCTTCACCACATTATGACCAAATCTTCAACACCTGACCCACCCATTCAAGGTATCGAATTCTCAAAATTATTTTATTCTTGCACCTACATTCTCACCATTCTTTTGCTTTCTTGCTGTTTTATTTATTTATTTATTTTTCTATTTTCTTCATTTTAGTGTGTGTGTGTTTTTGTGAATACAGCCGCCCGTTTAAGATATAGAACCACAAGTCCACAAGCAATTAATGCCAATAACTAAAACAATAAACATAGAAATGTAACAGGAGTGTGAAACCAACGTGCAAATTAAAGTAGCATTACCTGGTATCAAAGAAATGGACAAAAGGATCCTCTGTTATGCTGCAGGATATGCAAATATGGCAGCATCTTCCTTCCTGAATCTCACTTTGTTACATATCTTTGTTATCTTACACTTCTGTGTGACTCTGTTCTGCAATAATTAAAAAAAAAAAAACATTATGATCAAAAAATTCAGCAGCAACCATATGAGATGTAGAACTACAATTCCATAACCAATAACAAAACAACAAAACAATAATAAATATAAAACAAATAGAAAAATAGAAAAGTAACAGGAATACAGGATTGTAAAACCAATGTGCAAATCAAAGATGTTGAAGAAACATTAAAGGAAGGAAAAGTTTATGGTACATACCTCTGTCTCCTATACAAAGCAAAGTTGCAGGGAGATGTTAGCGAACACTTGAAGAGCACCGTGATCGGTTTTAAGTGTAATTAAGGAAAAATCACAAGGGTGATGGAGAACGAGCAAGTGGGTGTAATTATATGAGTGTATTTAATTCTTACTTGGCCATTTTGCAATGTATCAATGATGATTTATTTATTAACAGGCACCCGTACTTTGCTTGAACATCAATCTCAAGGGTATGGAAGCAAGTCTTCACTTTCTAGAATAGGGCCAATATTTTCATACTATCATTTTGTTAAGCTACTTTTTGGAAAAGAGTTAAAAAAATAAAAGACGTATAAAATTACAAACAGAGATAAAAAAAACAATAGTGGTGAAGAAGAGTGATAAAGGTGAGTTGGATTGGTATGCAAAAAGTGTTGATAAGAGAATTTTTAGACTAACCCAGGATTTATTAAGTCAAGTACATGGTAACAGAAATGAAATTGGGCTGGTAAAATGTACAATTTTATTTATTTATTTTTAAATCGATTATAACAAAATTTCAGTAAACTACTTAGATTACATATAAAAAGAAAAATCAGTTAATAAATATAGATATTACAAAAAAACTGTCTCACTTTGGCCTAAAGTATCAGTATTTTCTTTTTTCTCAAAAAAATAAATAGTGAGTAGTTAGTTTATTAATTTAGACAGTCAAGAATTTTTTTTATTGTTTTTATTTTTATCTATTTAATTTTTTTGTTCCGGGTTGAGGGAAGAAGAATTTTATTGATATAGAAAGGTGAATACATAAACAAGAGATTTTATAGAGAAAACCCATGTATGGCCTCAGACCAGGAACGGGTTCACTGTACTCCCTGGCTTACAGCAATGCGGTCATCAAAAGACACAAAGAAATCTTAAAAAACACAAAGCAATCCATGAGGAAAACTAGCAAGTCGGGCTAAGAGTTTTGGTCACGTAGCAATATGCTCTGCTTCATATTAAAATAGAGGATTTTGAGTGCCTCTCAAAACACATGTAAAGATCAGAGGAACATATGATAGTATTTGTAATGTAGGTTACAGTAATCAATTTGAATACCAAAAATCAGATTTTATATTGGTGAAAGAGTTCCTTTTGGTGTTTGGTTTTTTTCTTCTTCTTCAACATGTAAATATGTTTTTGTATATGCACAATTTCATTGGCTATGATAATCCCGCAGGTTGGCTGTATAGTTTGGTTTTAGTGGTAAGTCGATTTTGCATGCTGAAATATTTCTTATGCTATATGAGGAAGTTTGGCTATTGTTGGGTTTCATCAAAATTATTTAAAGCTTTCTTGGACGAAGAAATGTAAAACAACTTATGCTATTTTGGATTAAATTAATTATTTTTTTTTTAAGAGAAAAAAAAAGGGAAGAAGAGCCCTAACCTTGTTTGGAAGAGGGGATTAGGGAGGAATGTAATGGAATGGAAATATTTTTTTAAAGAATATTCTTCTCATTTCCTTTTATTGGAGTTTAATTAGAGAGAAAAGAATGAAACATTTTTCCTATTCCTCTTCCTCTTAACTCCATTTTTTAATCCCTCTAAAATTGGGAGGAATCGAAAGAAATGAAATATGTTTTAATATTTTCTTTTATCCAAGTCTTCATATTATTCTTATTTTTTCCTTAAATGTCTATATCTTTATTTTTATTTAAGAAATGATATAATACTAATTTTGTTATAAAATGATTCTATTTTATTCATTTTCATTTAACTCCTAGATAAGGTTAGTTTCCATTCTATTCTTTTTATATTCTATTTATTCCATTCCAATAATTTCTTTTATATACTTTCAAACATGGTGTAAAAGTCTTGGCAATGGAGACATGGCAATTGATGAGGCATAATCCAAACAAGGATTTTTTATTTTTTTATTTTTTTGTTTTGCACCTGGGTACTATTGTATTGGGCTTATGGAGACTGAGAGAGTTGAAGCTTTTTAGTGCAGGACTAAATGCCTCATCAATTTTAAGAGCCCAAACCCATGTCAGAGTTTCCACTCAAATGAGGGTGCCTTAGATGTCCTCAACCTCGTGTACCTTAAAACAAATGCTCGAAGTCACTATCTCATGGGTTTAGTACTGGATTATTGCACGTGTCAACGCCATATCCAATTGCCATTACATTATTAAAACAAGGCCAATGCTAAATAATTTTGAAGAGGAAAATAAAAGTCCACTACGTCCCTATCTAAACCAACCAACTCTCCTTGATCCTTACAAATTTATTACCCAGGAAAATAAAAATAGAATTATAAGTAGCATAATGCTAGCACAAATTAATTATTGTAGAAGAAACATGGTTGTGTTCAAATTAATTACATTTAGTTTAAATATGTTATACTTATACCATATCTAATAATTTTCAATTAAATTAATATTTCTCCAACCTCACAGTTGGATTACATGTCCTCCATATACTCATCATGCTGTTTTTCACATAAATCCAATCCAAAACTTAGTTACATAGTAGAATTTTTTAACATAAAAAGCAACCAGAAATTTTAGCATTTTTCTATAGGAGAATTCTTAATTTTGGATTTTCTTAATATTTAGCAAGCACAAATGGGTTTGCAGTGTAGAGATAATATTATGGTTTGACAAAATATTGGTCATATTAAATGTTATTAGGTAAAAGAACTGCAATAAATAAAACTTCATCCTAATTCAAAGAAACTAACCATAAGATTTTCAAGAAGATAAACTAGAATTGAATATGAGTGTATTTACTTAGCATTTAAGTGCAGAGATAAATGTAACACATTCACATATAGAACTTATATATAATACAATCCTTGGGTCTCATGGATAAAAGATTGCACATAGATGAATACAATAAAAATATTATCACACAAAACAATTCTTTCTGAATAGATATACAAACAGCATAGATCTAGCTAGCTATATCACAAAACGAAAATAATATAAGGCCCAAGAGTGTGGAATGAGCATAAGATTTATATGTGTTTCCCATACGCTATGCTATGTGGCAATGCTTTCTTTCTAAATATATACGCCAACAATATCATATTCTCTTACTAACTTGAAGCCGAAAAGCATGCACATTGATACCACCTGTTGCCATAGATATGCAAAAAGTTACATTAGATTTAAAGTGAGTCATATGGTACTAGTTTCATCACTTTTATACTACTATCTTTTATACTTCTATATATGATAGGGAAAAAGAAAACCAATTATTTAATGAATTTCTCAATTGAATTTATATAGTATCATTTTTTCAAGATTTCAATTTTTTATCTTAATTCGATAGTTACAATAACGGGGAGGAGAAATTTGAACCTTAATTCTTCTTGTAAAGAAGATCAGTCAGTGAAACTTACCTATAAGTCTCTTGACAAGATTTTAACTTAATTTCTAGAATGTAATGTTTTTGTATCCGTATTAAATGTAAAATTAGATAATTGTCGGGTGGGAGATGAAAGGGCCTGCGAAGCAAAAACCTTTGTATGAGATGAGAAATGCAAACAATTAGCTTGGAAGAGGAGAAAGACAAATGAGCCCTTGAAAGTAGAGGATTTCTCATGACTTATAAAGTGCACAACTCAGGGACACTCGGTGATGTGGGACTCAAAAACACTCCCCCCAATGTTGAAAACTCGCTGGAACTAAACAGGGCCAACCCAATAACCTCGGGGCAAACCTGACTCTGATACTGATGTAGAACAGACAACACACACTTTCCTAGAATAGCGAGACAATCACAAGTCAATGGGCAAGCTTGGAAAGCAGAATCCAAAAAGGCACTAGTAGAAATCATTTTGGCGCCAACGACGGAATTGTGTGGAATTTGGCCATGAGCACCATCAGATTTTAGGCGAATTCCTTCATCTAGGCCTTTAATTAATTGATTTTACCATTTATAGTAATTTCCTTTTAGTTGTAATTTTCAATTTAAAAGTCAGAATAAGGTTCCTCTTGTTTTGGAACGTTTCCTAGAACTAATAGGAGTTGATTTAGCAATTAACTCACTTTTTCCGTTTTTTGTATTTTTTCTTATTTCTACCCTAATTTCTTGCTTACCATGAATTAGGATTTCTAAAGTCTTCCTAAGGTTCTTCTAGCAACCCTATGAATCCTTTACTATTTAATATTTATATTGTTTGTAGCTGTCAAGACAAATCAGTTTTTTCATTAATAATATTTCAGAAAAGAGGTTTTCCCTCATTAATTGTTCTCTCTTCCTTGTGGATTTAAGGTTTTATCACTTAAAGAAGAATGACATGTTCTTCCCTTGTTATTCCACTGCGTTAGATACTAAGAAAAAAGATAAATAAGCCTAAAACCACTGAAATTACCCTTGAAAGTGGAGGATTTCCTATGACTTATAAAGTGAACTCAGAGGGACTCCGACTATGTGAGACTTGACAATAGGAAGAGGTTTGTTAAATATTGTCTCATAATTAGCTACATATATGTCTTTTTGCTTAACAAGATGTATTGGACTCATTGTTCATTAGATAACTTTTTTTTTGAATGTCAACTAAGTATTTCTTTTGGTTGTTCAGAAGAAAGACACATACCTAGGCAACATTAGTTTGAAAATTATTGCTCTTCCATTAGGATTTCACGTTCTGTACGAGGGATTAGGGAAGCAATTGAATAATGTTAAAATCTAATTTGTAATCCAGTAACTTTAAGAAACACATCTGGTAGGAAATTGAAGAAGCAATTGATTCAAACTCTCAACTTGTTGACACCTCACATTGACATGGCCGGGTGTCATTCAAGAAGAAAACATCATGTTCTAGAGCATGGTAGCATGGGTTCCCAAGGATTCTAGTTGATCTAGAAATCCTCTTGTATTCTAAAGCACTAGTCGTAGACCCGCGCGATGCGCGTAATTGTCTTCATACATAAAATGATCTTTTTAAATTGTAATTTGTATGAAATGATCTTGCATGATAAAAACTATTTTATTTAGTAAAAATGTAAGGAAATTTCATTAAGAAATACATACAACATGTGCCGCTCCCTAATTCAAGTAAATATAAATAATTGCAAATGTTGATTACCTATGCTTATTCTCGTTAAGTGATTTTCCAGTCAGGTGCAGGCACAAAACAACAATACCAAAGGACTGACAATTTAAAACATTATTCTTAACATATGATATTATTTTGATTATTTAAAAGATAGTAAATAATTTTTTTGTTATGTAGAAATGATTATTTCCCAATTTCTAATGAAAGATAGAGAAGAATGTTACATTTAATTTGATAATTGGAACAATTTCTACCATAATTTGTTTGCTTGGTAGATAAGGATCGAATTTCTTCAAAGTTTCAGCATGTTAACCCCATTTTAGTTTTACTCGCCCTTGATATGAATTGTATTCTCTAACATTTTTTTTTTGTAGTAGTAGTTATATTAGTGGGTTATTTCAATTGTATTGAATTTAACGTATTTTCATGTGGTAATTGAAAGGTTTTTAAACTGTTCTGTCTAAGTAATAATTTTTTGCTTTAATATTAATTAATAGCATTATTGTTGTTTATGATGTTTGCTAACACATTTTACTGCCAATCAATGGTGATGAGCAATATTGGGTCTTTAGAGATGCTTGTTTTCTTAACATACAATCAGATAAATGTCCGAATACCAAGAGTTATTGATACAGCTAAAAGATATGTTAGTTTAGAATGGAAAAAGAAGCACTTCAATATGCCAAAAAAAAAAAAGCAAAATACTATCATTGAGTCTATATATTAATTATCTTATATTGGTATATGTATTTAACTTATGTATGTATTGTTGTTATTCCAATATTCTTTAAAGTGATGTCAATGGTATGTACCATAATATAATACCTTTTATCTTCTGTGCAGATGTCAATTGATGTAATACATTTTTTCTTCTCTTTCTCTCTGCTCTCTAGGCAGATAATAGTTTCCTCTATATGGGACAATAAATTTTGAATCCTGGGAAAACAATGTTCCTCCAGTCCGCCACTGCAACACATTTTTTAGCTAATATTTAAAAGATGCCTGAATTTTTTTATAAGGAAATAATTTCTTAAAAGCATAAAAAAGACACAATCCAAATATATTGAAAGTATACAGTAGTCGTACAATAACAATTATGCACAGATGAATATAGGCCTAAGTAAGGATTTGGCAGAAAACCGTGTGTGAAATAACAACTGAGTATTTCATTGTGTGGCTGAAAAGAGAAGCACCGTGTATACTCACCAAGAGGAAATCAACAACAATCGTCTGAGAGAGATTCATCCTCTTTCTTATACTCACCAAGAGGAAATCAAGCACAAACCGTCAAAATTGCACCAAGAAAAACCGATATGAAAGAATTACAAAAAATAACATGATCATTTTAAATCCAATGATCATTTAAAAAATTACAAAAACTGCATTGAATTGAAACAGAAACAGATCATTGCAAAACTCTGTATGGCCACTTCTTTCCGGAATAAAACTCTGCATGTGGTTCTCTCTCAATTGCTTGTTTCAATCTTCCTTTTTTGTTCACATTTTTCCCTTCACCTTTGGAATATTCACGGGACTTTAGCAGTTGCAGAACTAAGATCGATAATGCGAAAAGAAAAAATTACAGGTGAGACAAATAACTTTCTGATAGGAACAAACCCACAAAGGCAATCGGACATGAAGCTTAGGGAAGAACACAAAGGTGTTTAAATAGGAGATTGGGGTGCAATCAATCGGGGAGATGAGGAGGTGAGGGAGATGAAGAGGTGCGGGAGTTGGAAAAGAATATGAAAAGGGAGAGAAGTAAATAGAGGTAAATGTTAAAATGTAAAAGAGAAAGAATTAATTAATTAGAGAATTAAATAGAGGTAAATGTTAAAAGGTAAGAGAGAAAGAATTAGGGGGAAGGGTGTGGGAATAGGAAATCTGATGTGGCATCTTTAGGGAGAAAGCTAAAGCTTCACCTATTAGTTTATATAATAGATTCAGGAAGCTTAATAACTTAGTTATCACATGTATAAATAGATGCGGCTGTGCAATGAAAAACGTGTACAAAAGTTTAACAAAACAAAAAAAGTACAAAAATTGCATTGCAATAGAAATACAACAGAGCAATACTCTGTTTTGTGTTAGGCTATCTCCAGCAATCCTTTAAATTTATCTCTATCTTTATCTCTATATTACACTATTCAGTCACTCTCTATTTATTTTTTTCAAATAAACACTCCAGCAGTGCTCTTTATTTTACTCTCTATTCTATTAAAATATACTTTTTTATTATTATTTCCCACCAAAAATAACCAACTGCCACCAAATCAATTTCTCACAACCAAACAAACAGATTAATTTCAGCAGACAACCAAAAATAACCAACTGTCAAATTAATTTCAGTAACCAAAATTTTCTCAGCCACCAAACGGCACGGCTCCACCACCTTCAGGCCGAGCTCCACTTCCGGTGACCCAACAACCACCCCAAGCCACCGATTCAACCACCCCAGGCCTCGGCAAAGACCCAAACCCACCGAATCAACCACCCCAGGCCTCGGCAAAGACCCAAACCCACCACCACAAAGACCCAAACCCACCGAATCAACAAACCCAAGCCACCACCACGCACCCACCACCACAAAGACCCAAACCCACCGAATCAACAAACCCAAGCCACCACCGGTTTTGTGCTTCAACAAAAAACCCAAAAGGCCGAAAGAGCAAAGAGAGAAGAGAGAGCAGAGAAAGAGAGAAGAGAGAGCAGAGAGAAGAGAGAGAAATTTTCGGAAGAAATGAGAGGAGAGAGAAATTTTCGGAACAAATATCAGTTGGTATATGGGTGGGGTCAGAAATGAAAAATATTGATTTTTTAAGTTTTACAAAGTGTACAGTAGCCTTTCATTTTTGAAAGGCTACTGTACACTTTGTAAAAAAATTTGAGGATGAAGAGTTGTTATAAAGGACTGCTGGAGCCGGGTTTTTGGATTTGTTCTCTACAAATAGAGATGAAGACCAGGGATACACCACTGCTGGAGATGGCCTTACCCGTGCACTTCTTTCCAAAATAAAGCCTACTCGTGTGTCTTCTTCTAGCCAAAGCTATTAAATTCCATCCTTGCACTCAACAAATAATATCTATGATCACTTTACCCTTCAACCTAAAATAATAAAGGTTCTATTTCGAATTAGCATCTTTCTTAACAATATGTGATTTCTAATTCTACCAAACTCTGCATGGTTTTCTCATTAATGATCTGCGATTTCTTGGGGTCTTCCCTTAAATACTTGAAGTCTTACAAATGGTACCAACCAAATACTAAACAGTCTAAACTGATATAAGAAAAAAGTAATATGCTCACCTCCGGTATTTGTCTTTCCCAGCATCACATATTTTTCTCGTTGGTCTCAGTTTGCTGTTGTGGTGTTTCATAATCCACCTTAAGTTCCTGTACGAATAAAAAACTATATATGTAAAGTAAAATCATATTTACGAGTGGAACAATGAAAGTTGTTATGTGACTAGTAGGTGCTGCTATAAATATTGATCGTAAGTGGAAAAATTACTAGTTGTCAAAACATTTTCTTGGTATAGGAAAATAGTGTTTTTTCTATTGCTTTCCTCTTCCTATAAAAAAAAAAATGTGATAAAATTTTTGGTTATCAATAAACTGAATTATTTGCTAATTTTGTACTGCGATGGTCTATACATAGCTGTCAAATTGTCCCAGTAAGGAGAGATTTGTCGTGAGAGTGTGCCATACCTTTCCTTTGAATATGTGCTCTATGGTGGCATTAAGATCTCCCCTCCACTGAGCACGCTCTTTCAATTCAAATTTGTAGGAATTGTGGTCAAGGCGGTAGGCTTCGTATACTCCTTCCAGCTCAGGTGTCTTTAGATTAGCTGGAACAAACGTCCTTAAATTAGGGCATCTAATTACCCCCACTTTCTTCAGGGATGGCCATTCAAAAGCATTGGCTTCATTGCAAAAACACTTGAGATTTGGTAAGTCCTTGAGCACGAACGAGTTAACTTTGTTGAACAAAACAATGTCCTTTTCTTCTCCTTCTTCTTCTCTTGCTCTTGCAAGGATTTGTTCAATTTTTTGGCAGTTAATAACTTTTATTTCCTCTAACATTACAAGCAGTTTTGCTATGGATGGTGAGAACAAATATGTCAGACTGTTGCATCCCTTTACTTCTAACAATCTCAAGTTTCCAAAGCCCATGATCCCTTCTAGACCCTTCTTCCATATGTGCATCATTTTTGGTAGGACATTTAGTTTCAAGTCCCTTAACCGATTTAGTACTGATGCGACGTGATTTTCCTCAACATTTAGCTCCTCAAGTTGAAATATAGCTTCAATTGAATGACATTTTTCCAACTCAATCACTTCTAGATTCTTTAAGCACTCGATCATATTGGATGGAAAAAAAGACCATATCTCTAAAGGCTTGTCGATAACACTAGCTCTTTGATCCTTCAACTTAGTCAAAGTGCCCTACAAATAAATCAAGTACATATTTAAAGGACTAAAATAATCAAAATAATTATTTATTTTAGATCCATCCAAATTATTTGGACCATGAGCTCGGCAGCAAAACAAAACATTTCCAAATTCTACACAAGAAAGATGGTAAACAAAGAGTGTGTTTTTGTCATTAAAAATAATAAAATAGTAAACTATTATTTGTCAGATGCATACCTCTTTATTCACCGAGGAGCTTCCGTGGGATTTCTTGGTGGGGCACATATGGTCAGTCAAATCCACTAGACCATAATTCCTATGATGTGGAACACACTCAAGGCATCGCCCAAGAAAACCAGGGGAACTCCGTACTGAGGAGGGCCCAACTCCAGGCTCTTGGGGTCTTGAACCCAATCCCTTGATTTTCTTTTGCTTTCTTGGGCTCTGAATTTCTGAACCAAATGTTTTCAATTTGTGACAATGACTGACATTGATCTCCTTCATGGATGGCCATTCAAAAGAATAAGCTTCAATACAGAAACTCATGAGATGTGGCACGTCAAATAATGTGAAGGAACTAACTTTAGGGAACACGATGGTATCCGCTGCCTCTTCTTCTCCATCTCTTTGGACGATGTTTTCCATCGTGTTAGTGGCTTGCAAATTTACATGCTTTGAAGTTCCACAAGTAGTTTTGCAATAGAAAGGTGGGAATAAATATCTTAGATTAGGACACCTGCGTATCTCAATTGATGTTAGGTTTTGAAAGCCCAAAATTCCTCGTGAAAAATTCTTCCACACGTACATCAACTTAGATAATTCCTTAGTCTTAAAGTTTTCAATTGAGCAAGTACATCGATTCTCTGGGGTTCGAACCATTAGTCCTTCAAGGTCAAATAGCACTTCTAGTAATTATCATTCAATTGGTTAATGTCAAGATTTTCCTAAATTCGGTGACCAGAAAATTGTCTTGGATGAAAGGAATTTATTAGAGATTGGTCCTGATTGAGGAAAGGAGCCAGTATGATGTTGCTCATGTTGAAATTCTGTTATCACGTCCTGTTCAAAAGTGGTCATTTCATCAGTATCGATCCTTCTAATCTGATGAATCCATTAAATTATTATGACATGATAATCAATTTTCAACTTTTCAATCCAAACCAGAGCTTGAAAAGTTAAAAAAATAAAAATAAAAATTGATAAACCAATTTGAAAACATAAAACAATGAGCCTTTGGCATACCTCCTGATTTAAAATTGGTTGTGTTCCTTTAGCATGGCTAGGTTGGACAAGCTCAATCGGATCCACGAATGTACAAAAACCAATAAGCCTTGGCACATCGGATAGTTCCACATGCTTAAGTTGTAAAAACTTTATCATATCAGATGCTTTCTCATCTTGTCCTTCCTTAGAGAAAATTTCTTCCATGTCTGTACAGCTTGTTATATATAACTCTTGGAGTTGAACCAAACCCCTCGCTATGGACAATGAAAAGACATTTTTCAAACAGTGGCATCCAATCAGGTGAAGAGATGTTAGGTTGCCAAAACAAGCAAGCTGTGCACCACTGAAGGACCTCTCTAGGAATTGGCCATGATATATCTCTTTTAAATTAGACAAAGCAACCAGTGTTAGTGACTCTAGGATAGGGAAGGCATCACGTGGAGTCTGATCTGATGTGGCATCGATTACATATTCTACATCTTCACTTCCAACAACTGTTAGAACCTTCAAGCATGGAAGATCCTCATATAGAATGCTTTTTAAAACTTCTATATTTATCAATTTTAAAATTTCAGATTTCTCTAACAGTTGACAAAGCCACCGACTCTCCTTAATGTCTACTGCATCAACATCTTCAAGTGTCAATTCGTTCTGAAGTAAATAATGAGGTGTACGCTGGACGAAATCCCAACGATGCGTTCTTCCCTTTATCTGAAATTTTATCATTTGATTTTTGAAGTGCAAGTCTTTTGGCAATAACTTGGCGTTTGAGTTTGATATATAAAGTTTTAAAGCCATCAAATGGGTCAGGGGAATTAGTTCAGCAAGGCTTGCGTTAGCTCCCTCAAAGTTGCTCGTAGGTTCCCAATTCACATCGACTCCTAACATGTAGAACTCTTCTAGTCGATATAAACTCGATAGAAGACCATATGGAATTCGCTGAAGAGTAGAGCATTCTGAGAGATCTAACAACTTTAAATGACCAAGATTTCCTATTTCTCTTGGCAACTCCTTGATTTCAGAACCAAGAAAGCTAAGCATTTCAAGTTTCCCAAGTGCTCCAATCGCTGATACATCTTCTAACCCACAATACTCCAAATGCAGTGTCCGAAGGTTCTGAAGGACCTGGATTGATTGTGGTAGTGAAGGAAAGGACATACCTCGCATAGACAAAACCTTTAGTTCTTTCATCCCTTGAAACATATTGGCTGGGAGCATCTGTTGAGTGTCTTTGCAGCATGATAGCTGCAGGTGCTCAAGTTTCGAACACTCCAAGCCATTGGGATGCTTTTTCATTTCTCGAGAGAAAAGGGAAATTGCAACATAAATCTCATATGTATCTTTCTCTGGCCATTCTTCCATTTTATCATCACATCGTACAAGAAATCCATGTTCTTCTGCAATTGATATGGCAACATCCCGTACAACATCATGCATTTTCACACATTCTTTGTTCTTGCTATCCAATAGTAGAAATGATCTTTTAAGATCATTAACCATTGCATGGACTCTACTTCTTGCTTCTGCCACATTATCAATCTTTGCAAACAACCTTCGCCCAACTCCATATCTGACTAAATATTCAATGGGAATATCAAAATCTTCTGGAAATAGACAACATAACAAAAAGCATGACTTGGCTTCATCACTTTTTAAATAACTGTAACTGAACTCTATGCTGGAATAGACCTTTGAATGCAGTCCGGGAATATTTTTTGGGATAGACTTTTTAAGTTGTTCAAGTGCAGCAATCCACTCATCCTTTGTTTTGTTTTCTAGAGCTCTTGCAACAGTTACAATAGCAACAGGTAATGCCCCACATTCCTTTGCAACCTCTTTTGCTATTGGATGTAGACCGAGAGTATCCACACAATCACCTGCCATCTCTCTGAAAAGATTCCATGCTTCTTCTTCAGATAATACTTTGATTGGAAAAATCTGACTTCTCATCTGATTGCAGGCTTCTTCACTTCGTGATGTCAACAAGATTTTGCATCTCTTATGTTGACCTCCATAAGGAATTCCTATATCCTCTAGATTAAGTGCTTCCCAAACATCATCCAATATTACAAGGACACTCTTGCTCCTCATTAGTCTTGAATATAATTCATTTGCTCTTCCAAGCTCAGTCTCTCCTTCAAGTTTTAGACGCAGCAAATCCGCAATTTGACCTTGAATCTTTCTCAAGTCTTGATTCTGGGACACCACTGCCATCACAACTTCATCAAATAACTCATCATCTTTTGCTCTTTTCGCTACCTCTTTTGCCATTGTTGTTTTCCCAATCCCCCCCATACCGCATATGGAAATCATGCTGATTTTGTCGTCCCTTAGAGCCTCCAAAACTTCTTTCATTATTGATTCTCTTGATTCAAAAGTCTTGAAAACTTCTGTGGATACTACTCCCTGTGGACGAGGAGAATAGGACACTTTATTAAAAAATGTTTGTTCTGCCTCCTTTAGTAGCCCATCAATTTCCAGAGTCTTCTTCTTAGCTTTCTTACTCAAGGAATAACGTGACTTCAGATTCAAGCACATCCTATCTTCAATATCAATGAATCTCTGCAGACCTTGACTGATGTTGTCTACCTTTTGTACCCACCTCTCAACCTCAGGTAAGATTTCCAGTCCGTTCCTTTTTTCCGCATCAATCAATAATTGCAGCCCTTCTCTCTTGTCACCCAGCTTCTGAAATTGATCTTTGAGATTCTGGATGTTGCTATTTAGGTGAATCAAATAGCCAAACTGTTGTCCGATTGGCTCCACCAAGTATTCTCCAATTTTTGCTACAATTGAAATAACAATTTCCATATCTTTGTTTTGTTCTTTTGGACACTTTGAAAGAAAAGATGAAGTTTAAACTTTCAGTTATTCAAAACCAAGTTCGTAATGATGATCTCAATGAAGTGTACCTACAGATCATTAGAAAGTTTAGCGCAGCCATTATCACCAAACGTTCTATAATGATGTTCTCTAATCCAAAAAAAAAAAACTTGAGATAAGTAAGTTGGTGCTATGTGCATTTAGAATTTCTATTAGAGAAGTTGAGTGTAGAACCATAGCCTTCACAAACAGATCGAATGACTAATTATTCTACACCCCACGAGTATATCCAATTGACAAATTATTTCATATTTTCAATTTCCAATAAAAGTGGGTATCAGAGCCTCTAGCATTGCTCAGGGTTGGAAATAATTTATCTGCTTATATTGTAGATGAATTTACCTACCATCATCGACACCAAACCAGTTGGTGATAAATGATAGTCAAGCCGGGGTCTTTCTTGGAATAGAATTTCATCATGTGAACCTTTTCTAAAGCCCATATATTTTTTGTTGATATGATTTCTATAAAAAAAACTTAATAATTTTCTATCGGATGTGTATTTGACAAACAACGTTTAGATTATATTTTCTCCTTACACTCTCATGCTTGATTTTCTTTTAAGATGGTCAAATATCATTAGTTATTTAATTTATAGAATCTTTAAATTTCAAGTTTTTGTTATTTTTTATTTTTGTATTTTAAAATTATACACAAAAGTGCCAAGAGATTTGTAGCTCACTGTCACCTCCTAATATTTCCAATCAAATCCCCCCTCCCCAAATATCAAATTATCAACAACAACAAAATTATACACAAAACATGAATTTATGAATCAAATGATAAATAACATCCAATTCATACAAAATTTGGCATACATACGAACAACGATAAATTTTAATCTAACAATGGAATTTTAAAAATACTAATCCTAAATGTTACGTGTAACATTAACAAATTAAGTGTTACACTATTTGTAACTTGACATAGAATTTAAACCTTAAACTTTTGGATTGTTGTCAACGTGACCTGAAATTAGGATCCGTCAACACTATGTCGTTTAAGTGTCCAGAAGGATGATGTTTTGCCAGCTTTTTCAATTTTTTATAATTTTCTAAACAAATAAATTTTAAAAAAGTGGTCACTTGACCTACCAGGCTACCACCCCTAAACCACCAGACTTCACTCACGCCTAAGCGCTATTGCCTTCTGCAACCAAAACTGATTCATGAAAAAAATTTAAAAATTCTATAAGAAAAGATTTTTTAATATTTTGTAATCTTAAAATTATTAACCATGAACTTAAAATTTCTATTCAAGAAAATCTATAACTTGTGGCATGGTGTAATGGTATTCTATGACGTGTGTGGTGAATTCACTATCCAACTTGACTTAAATTTGACTCACCACAATTCATTATCTAATGATCCTTATTGACAACATCATCTTAATGAACTTCTCAAGAAACTCTACCATTTCATTAACCTCTTAATCAACTTCTTGAAAAATATTATCGTCAATCTTTGATATATTAACTTCTGTATGAACACCTAAAGTTTTTTTCAAACCTTTGGGCACGTTTGGTACACTGTAATAGGTCATATAATGTAATAGCTATTCCTAAAAAATAGCTATTCGGTTGTTTGATTACGTTTTCATTACAGGAATAGCTATTACTTAGGAATGACTATTCTTTAAAATGAGGAATAGTTAGGGTATGTTTGGTATGATGTAATAGTTATTACACTGTAATAGGAATCGGTATTACAAGGAATAAAAGAAGCTATAATGTAATAATTATTACCATTCATCTGTATTTGGTGACAACACATAAATAGAACCCTTAAATATGTATTCTATATTTTACTACAACATGATTAATATACGAGTATTGCTTATTATACGAGTATTAATAATTTTAAAACATTTTGGAGACTTAGATTTTGAATGTTATTATATATATAATATGTGTGTGTGTAGAGAGAGAGAGAGAGGCAATTAAAAAAAATGGAGACTTGTGTGTAGAGAGAGAAAGAGGGAGGCAATTTTTTTGTGAGAGTTGTCTTTATATGCTCACTTTTGGGACAAGAACTTTTTTTTTTTTTTAAATAAAAATAAAAAATTTAGACAAGAACCTCTTTTATTAAGTTGGAGCTAAAGCGCCCCTTTGAATGTTTTGAGACATTTGTGGGGGGACATAGTTTAGATACAAACCAGTTTGTAGCCTAAGGTTACAAACCAAATTATGTAGCAACTCATAAGACCATCCACAACTAGTTTGTAACTAAACTCTGTCCTTTGTAGGGCATGTTATAACCATGTTTCTACATTAATGTGACGAATGTTTTGGTTTCTTCCCCATGTCATAACTAATTCATATCTTGATCTTGCCCCATTAGGCACAATCTCATATTTTTGGAAATTGGCATACTACATAAACACATTGCCAACTCACTTCAAAATTGTATATTAAAGACGTGATTTATCTTCGCATTTTAAAGATGTGAGTTTAAAGAACGTTGTTTTCTCACATTATATTTCAATTAGAATGTGTTTTCCACTTTTATATTAAAAATATTATTTCCTGCTAAATCACTTAAATTTGTATCGAATTCTCAAATTATTTTATGAACAGAGTTTGTCCACAAACCAGTTTGCAATCAGCTTACTAAACCCACTATTTGACAACTTATAAGATCATCCATATGTATTATTAAATAGGTCATGTGACTAAAAGTATATTTGGATGATCTTATTAGTTATCACGTAGTGAGTTGTAACAAGCTGGCTACAAACCACTTCATAACCAAACTGTGTTCTTATTTTATTCTTGAAATTTTTTTTTCTTCTTTTTAGTGTGTGTATGTTTTTGTGAATACAGCCACCCGTTTTTGTGAACCACAAGTCCACAAGCAATTAACGCCAATAACTAAAACAACAAACATAGAAAAGTAACGGCTGGATTGTGAAACCAATGTGTAAATTATAGTAGCATTACCTGCCGTATCAAAGAAATGGACAAAAGGATCCTCTGTTAAGCTAGCTGCAGGATATGCCAATATGGCAGCATCTTCCTTCCTGAATCTCACTTTGTTACATATCTTTTTTATGTGACACTTCTTTACTAACTCTGTTCTGTAATAATTAAAAAAAAAAAGCATTACAATAAAAAAAATTCAGCATGGGATAGAAGGATGTTCAAGAAACATCAAACGCAAGGAAAAGTTTTTAGGACATACCTCTGGATCTACCTTCTTCTATACAAAGCAAACAAGTGTATTTTCTTAGAAATTTGGTAGTAGGCTGGAGTAGCAGAGAGGTGTTAGAGAACACTAGCAGAGTGCCATGAGCGATTTTTGAGCAACTATAAGTAAGGAAGAATTACAAGGATGATAGACAACAAGTCAACAAGCAAGTCATGTTATTATGTGAGGGTGGGAAGGG
>OU015761.1:57365860-57460736 GCA_907173295.1 Fagus sylvatica | reverse complement strand
AGTAAGACTTCATTTTGTGCTCAAGTTTGAGACATGCTTTATTTAATCAATCTTTGAGTTTACCTTTTGATTTTTTACTTTGATATGGTACTTCCAGGCTGGTGGTAATGAACATGCAAAAGCACTAGGTCCTAAAGTGCCAGATGCTCACAAGGTAGTTGTGATAGGAGACACAATTGGAGATGTAATGGGATTACAAATGATGTTTTTAGTTAAAGAGAAAGTCTAAACTTGAGGCTAGGTTAGTATGACACAAACAAAGTTTTCATGAGGAGATGAAATTGTTAAAGAATTGCGTAATTAGTTTGGTGAGTTTCCGTTTTAGAACATGGATAAAGATTGTTTGGAACTATTACGTAAGGTTCTTTGTCAAACTTCTTTTATTTATTTATTTTTTCTTATACTATCGTTTGATAACAATTGACTATATAGGTCAATTTAATATATTGATAGTTAAGACATTAATTCTTTAGATTGTTATCAATATAGATGAATATAATCCTTGGGTCTCATGGATAAAAGATTTGCACATAGATGAATACAATAAAAATATTATCACACATAACAATTCTCTTTGAATACATATACAAACAGCATAGATCTAGCTAGCTATATCACAAAACGAAAATAATATAAGGCCCAAGAGTGCGGAATGAGCATAAGCTTCAGATGTGTTTCCCATATGCTATGTTATGTGGCAATGCTTTCTTTCTAAATATATACGCCAACAATATCATATTCCTTACCAAACTTGAAGCCGAAAAGCATGCACATTGATACCACCTGTTGTCATAGATATGCAAAAGTTACATTAAATTTAAAGTGAGTCATATGGCTCTAGTGCTTTAGAATACAAGAGGATTTCTAGATCAACTAGAATCCTTGGGAACCCATGCTACCATGCTCTAGAACATGATGTTTTCTTCTTGAATGACACCCGGCCATGTCAATGTGAGGTGTCAACAAGTTGAGAGTTTGAATCAATTGCTTCTTCAATTTACTGCCAGATGTGTTTCTTGAAGTTACTGGATTACAAATTAGATTTTAACATTATTCAATTGCTTCCCTAATCCGCTGGTACAGAATGTGAAATCCTAATTGAAGAGCAATAATTTTCAAACTAATGTTGCCTAGGTATGTGTCTTTCTTCTGAACAACCAAAAGAAATACTTAGTTGAGATTCATAAAAAATTATCTAATGAACAATGAGTCCAATACATCTTGTTAAGCAAAAAGACATATATGTTGCTGATTATGATAATATTTAACAAACCTCTTCCTGTTGTCGAGTCTCACATAGTCAGAGTCCCCCTGAGTTGTGCACTTTATAAGTCATGGAAATCCTCCAGTTTCAAGGATAATTTTAGTGGTGTTAGGCTTATTTATCTTTCTTCTTAGTATCTGACGTAGCGGAATAGCAAGGAGAAGAACATGTCATTCTCCTTTAAGTGATAAAACCTTAAATCCACAAGGAAGAGAGAACAATTAATGAGGGAAAACCTCTTTTCTGAAATATTATTAATGATAAAACTGATTTGTCTTGACAGCTACAAACAATATAAATAGTAAAGGATTCCTAGGACTGCTAGAAGACCCTTAGGAAGACTCTAGAAATCCTAATTCATGGTAAGCACGAAATTAGGGTAGAAATAAGAAAAATTACAAAATACGGAAAAAGTGAGTTAATTGCTAAATCAACTCCTACTGGTTCTAGGAAACGTTCCAAAATAGGCGGAACCTTATTCTAACTTTTAAATTGAAAATTACAACTAAAAGGAAAATTAGTATAAACAGTCAAATCAATTAATTAAAGGCCTAGATGAAGGAATTTGCTCGAAATTTGATGGTGCTCATGGTCGAATTCCACGCAATTCCGTCGTTGGCGCTAAAATGATTTCTACTAGTGCCTTTTTGGATTCTGCTTTCCAAGCTTGCATGCTGACTTGTGGTTGTCTTACTGTTCCAAGAAAGTGTGTGTTGTCTGGTCTACATTAGTATTAGAGTCAAGTTTGCCGCTAGGTTATTGGGTTGGCCCTGTTTAGTTCCAGCGAGTTTTCGGCATTGGGGGGAGTTTTTTTTAGTCCCACATCACCGAGTGCCCCTCAGTTGTGCACTTTATAAGTCATGGGAAATCCTCTACTTTCAAGGGCTCATTTGTCTTTCTCGTCTTCCGAGCTAATTGTTTGCATTTCTCATCTCATACAAAGGTTTTTTTTGCTTCGCAGGCCCTTTTATCTCCCACCCGAATCAATTATCTAATTTTACATTTAAAACGAGTACAAAAACATTACATTCTAGAAATTAAGTTGAAATCTTGTCAAGAGTCTTATAGGTAAGTTTCACTGACTGATCTTCTTTACAAGAAGAATTAAGGTTCAAATCTCTCCTTCCTATTATTGTAACTATCGAATTAAGATAAAAAATTAAAATCTTGAAAAATGATACTATATAAATTCAATTGGAAAATTAATTAAATAATTGGTTTTCTTTTTCCCTATCATATATAGAAGTATAAAAGATAGTAGTATAAAAGTGATGAAACTAATGCCATATGACTCACTTTAAATCTAATGTAACTATCAATGTGCATGCTTTTCAGCTTCAAGTTGGTAAGGGAATATGATATTGTTGGCGTATATATTTGGAAAGAAAGCATTGACACATAACATAGTGCATGGGAAACACATCTAAAACTTATGCTCATTCCGCACTCTTGGGCCTTACTATTATTTTTGTTTTGTGATATAGCTAGCTAGATCTATGCTGTTTGTATATCTATTCAGAGAGACTTGTTATGTGTGCTAATATTTTTATTGTATTCATCTATGTGCAATCTTTTATCCATGAGACCCAAGGATTGTATTATATATGAGTTCTATATGTGAATGTGTTACATTTATCTCCGCACTTAAATGCTAAGTAAATACACTCATATTCAATTCTAGTTTATCTTCTTGAAAATCTTATGGTTAGTTTCTTTGAATTAGGATGAAGTTTTATTTATTGCAGTTCTTTTACCTAATAACATTTAGGCTAAATTACAAATTACACCCTTTAACTTTGGTCAAAATTCAATTCAGTCCTTCTAAGTTTTGACCATGTCAATTCAGTCCTCTAAGTTTTCAATTTGCTTCAATTCACTTTCTTCCGTTAAAGTTGTTATTTGTTACCGTTAGTTTTGCTTTTATTAAGTTTTCATTATTATTTTTATATTAAAAAAAAAAACCAGAAAAATAATAAAAACAATTTCTAAAATCTTTCTGGTCATGAAATTATGAAATCTCGATTGCTGTTGTAGAGCTTCTCTTGAATCCCCTTTTCTCTTCCTTCTCGACCATTGCTTTTCACCATCATCAACCAGAGAAAAAACCCAGGAAAAACAAGTAAACATAAAACAAACAAAAAACCCTCCTTTCTGCCTCATTTCTCATCTTTCTTTGTGAACACCAAAAAACTCAACCATCACAATGAGAGTAGCAGATAGTAGAGACAATAATATGGAAAAAGGATCCATTACAACATAACAATAAAGCAAAATTGGAAAGAAAAGCCCCAAAAGATTTTTTTTTTTTTTTTTAGAATTCAATAAATTTTTATTGAAACAAAACACAAGATTACACAGTGATCTCAAAAGGAGAAAAAGCCCCTGTATTAACAACACCACATTACAGTGAAATGTTCAAACTACCCAACCTACTAATCTAGAGATCATAGAAAAGCCCCAAAAGATTTAGTTTTTAACGAAAGAGAGAGATATGAAGGAAAAAGAGAAGAATTTAATTTTAGTTTTAAACTTTTTGTTATTTTTCTGGTTTTGTTTTAATATAAAAAAAATAAGTAAAAACTCAATAAAAACAAAACTAACGGAACAACTTTAATGGAAGAAAGTGAATTGAAATAAATTAGAAATTTAAAGGATTGAATTGACATGGTCAAAATTTAGAGGACTGAATTGAACTTTGACCAAAGTTACAGGGTGTAATTTGTAATTTTGCCTAACATTTAGTATGACCAATATTTTGTCAAACCATAATATGATCTCTACGTTACAAACCCATTTGTGCTTCCTAAATATTAAGAAAATCCGAAATTAAGAATTCTCCTATAAAAAAATGCTAAAATTTCTGGTTGTTTTTTATGTTAAAAAATTCTACTATGTAACTAAGTTTTGGATTGGATTTATGTGAAAAACAGCATGATGAGTATATGGAGGACATGTAATCCAACTGTGAGGTTGGAGAAATATTAATTTAATTGAAAATTATTAGATATGGTATAAGTATAACATATTTAAACTAAATGTAATTAATTTGAACACAACCATGTTTCTTCTACAATAATTAATTTGTGCTAGCATTATGCTACTTATAATTTTATTTTTATTTTCCTGGGTAAGAAATTTGTAAGGATCAAGGAGAGTTAGTTGGTTTAGATAGGTACGTAGGGACTTTTATTTTCCTCTTCAAATTATTTAGCATTGGCCTTGTTTTAATAATGTAATGGCACTTGGATACGGCGTTGACACGTGCAATAATCCACTTCCACGTCTAATATCTTGGACATGTACATACACTCCCACGTGGGTTTTGGTACCCATGGAATGCATCATCATTGAGACATTGACTATTCCTCAACAAGGATTTCAAAACAATGTTTTTTAAGTCATGGACTTGCGTCTTTCATTGAATATTTCTTTTTCAAAGCAACCCATATTTCTTTTGCGGAATTATAAGAACAATAAATATCAAATAGAGAATTTGACATGTAATGCATAATGTGACTTCAACAGACCCGATTATCCTTTTTGTAAATCCTAATATATGCAGTGCGAGCAGGTTCAAACATATCATCAGGTACGATCAATGAACAGAACATAAGCCACATGAATTGCTTCTTAAGTTTGCATTTTTTAGGTAGAGGAGTGAGTGAGGGTCTACATACGAGCATGACATGAGAAGATCAATTTAGCTAGATCAACTAAAGGTTCTATCATTTTACTCAAAAAAAAAAAACTAAAGGTAACTGGGCTCTGTATCTATTTGGGCAAAAATCGAGTTTTAGTCAATCACTAGAAATTTAAAACATTTCCAACACCAAGTGAGTGTACACCAGATCTGATGTGAACACAAAAATCACCATTCCAATTTCATAAAATTTTACCAAAATGAAACAACAACAAAAATTGGAAATTTTTGTTTTTTGAAGTTCTCACAAACAAACAGATGAACCTTTCGGGTCTTCGTGGGTTGGGCTCAGGTCGACACGGGTGTTTTAATTACCTTTAAGACACTTTAGTTTTTATTCTTTTACATTACCATGTGGGTTTAGGACATCTAAGGCACCCACATGCATGACTCATTTGAGTGGAAGCTCCGACATGGGGTTGCACTTTTAAAATTGATTAGGCATTTGGGCATGTGCTAAAAAGCTTCGGCTCTCTTAACCACCGTAAGCCCAATACAGTTGTAACCTGGTGCAAATCAGACCTAAAAGAAGGGCATGCACCATGCAGGAGAGCCCACTACAGGGTTTTGCTAATCTCAACACAAACCGCTCAGTATTAGGTAACCCGACAAGGCTAGTGCAGGTGATGTATTACGTGATAGTGACGGAAGATGGATCAAAGGCTTCTCCCGAAACATTGGAATTACAACCACTTTTGTAGCGGAACTTTGGGATCTACGGGATGGTCTTGGTCTGGAAAATAGCCTAAACATTCAAAAAATCATAGTTCACATTGATGCCAAATCAGTAGTGGACATACTGAATTTAGCCAATAACCGAACGTTTTAATTCACCCTAATAGTAGGGTCAAAGCTTCCGTTGTCCTAATACTTGTACCTTGTGAACAAGCTCGCATGTTACCTTCACAAAGAAGACTCTTGCCCAAGCTATTGACGCAGATATAGTAGATAAGTCAGAGATCATTTGTGTTCAAGAAGGAGAAAAGAAACAAAGGGGGCGGAGTGTTAATTATTTTGTAAATTTAGGAACGGAATGTCATTTTCCCAAAATAGTGTGTAACGAATTTAGTTTCCCAGAAGAAGGGAATGTCAGTGTAATTTACCCTAAAATTTATAATATCTTTAAAATCAATGTTTTAACATTAGTGTTGCACTCTATATAGTTGAACAATGATGGACATATGGTTCAATCCAGCTGTATGCGATCACGAATCATCAACATCGCAACTATTGTTCCTTTGTCTCATCATCTCATTCTCCTTTTGTTTATTTTAGGTTTATCTTCTCTTATCTTCCTTTCGCTTTTTCCAAAAGTCAAAAGTTAATAAGGAAGACTCTTACTCAAACAAAAAAAGAAAGAAAAATAAAATAAAATAAGGAACAATCACATCCGTTTCCACCCTCACATGATAACATTATTGCTTGTTCTCTTATTATCCTTGTGATTCTTCTATTTGAATAGTATTCTTTCTGCTTATTTTATTTTTCTTGTTTTTGCTATGATAGATTTGATGAACTTATTTGAGATTTTTTCTTTTCACTTTTGAATTAGTTTGAAAAAATAAATAAATAAATTCCACAACAGAGAAACACATTGCACTTGTTTTTACCAAATGGCTTTAGTGAGAAATGGAAATAAGTGAAAAAAAATTTATTTAATTTTGTTTCCGAAATTCAGGATTAAAATAAATTTTGACTAAAATGAAAGAGTGTAATCTATATAGTAATATCCTTAATATTTCTTTGAAAATATACCGTGGGCTAACATTATTGTTGCACTATTATTGGGCAATGATTGATATAAGTTCAATCTAGCTGATATAAATTTTTTTATTTTTTTTTGGCTAAGACCAACTATGCAGTTTCAGTGTATACATATAAAAATAAATAAATAAGTGTCCTGTACATACAAAATTTTTTCTTTCAATTCAATAAAGCTGCCACTCTTTGAGGAATATATAATTATATATTCTCTTTCCCGTTTTCAATGCAACTGTAATTATGATTATTCTTTAGAGTCCGTGTGCAAGTGGCGATCATCTTCCTACCCCAACAACTAGTCCTAGACCCAATTGTTAATGGGAACAGCATATGAGAGATGCCACTAGTGTGAAAAATTGCTTTATTAAAAGTTTATATAAAATGAACCACTAGTGTGAAAAATGATCACTAGTCACCAACATCGCCACTATGGTTGCTTTTGAATTTATGTCATCTCCTTTTGTTTATTAAAGGTTTATGTGTCTCCTCTCATTTTGCTTTTTCTTTTTACAAAAGACAAAAGTTGAAATGAGAAAATGATGGTGAAGTTTCTTTCTGCCTACAGCTGGATAAGGAAGAATTAATCACATAATAACATTACTTGCTT
Organism: Fagus sylvatica; assembly: GCA_907173295.1. Lineage (NCBI taxonomy): Eukaryota > Viridiplantae > Streptophyta > Magnoliopsida > Fagales > Fagaceae > Fagus > Fagus sylvatica. Next base: position 57,453,404 of record OU015761.1, on the reverse strand, counting down.
GTTCTCTATCATCCTTTCATCTTCCTTAATTATAATTGCTCAAAAATCGCTCATTAACATCTAGCTACTACTCCATCCTACTACTAAATTTCTATAAAAAAAAAAACCAAAAAATACACATCTTTGCTTTGTATAGAAGGTAGAGGTATGTCCTAAAAACTTCTCCTTCTGTTTGATGGTTCTTGAACATCCCCTCTACCCTAAGTTGCTGCTGAATTTTTTGATCATAATGTTTTTTTTTTTTTTTTTTTTTAATTATTGCAGAACAGAGTCACACAGAAGTGTAAGATAACAAAGATATGTAACAAAGTGAGATTCAGGAAGGAAGATGCTGCCATATTTGCATATCCTGCAGCATAACAGAGGATCCTTTTGTCCATTTCTTTGATACCAGGTAATGCTACTTTAATTTGCACGTTGGTTTCACACTCCTGTTACATTTCTATGTTTATTGTTTTAGTTATTGGCATTAATTGCTTGTGGACTTGTGGTTCTATATCTTAAACGGGCGGCTGTATTCACAAAAACACACACACACTAAAAAGAAGAAAATAGAAAAATAAATAAATAAATAAAACAGCAAGAAAGCAAAAGAATGGTGAGATTGTAGGTGCAAGAATAAAATAATTTTGAGAATTCGATACCTTGAATGGGTGGGTCAGGTGTTGAAGATTTGGTCATAATGTGGTGAAGGCTCTTATACACCAAATGTCCTAGTGATAAAAGTAAGGGTAAACTGCAATTTACTCTCGTTAAGTTTATCCAATTGTTATTTCACCATATTAAGTTTAAAAATTTTCATTTTTGTCCTACTAACTTTCATAACTCTGTCGTAGTTTTAGTAGTTTTGTCCATTCTGTTAAAAAAATTTCTGTTAAACCTATATAAAACGACACCGTTTTAATTTTAAATCCAGTTTTATATTCTAAAAAATGTATTTAAGATTTTTAATAAATAAAAACATCTTATTATTTAAATCTCTCGCACGGAACTTGAAAGTTCTTAAACCAAAATCAAGATCTTTGCTCTCCACAAAGTTCTTTTCCGTACATTGTGGAAGGTATCCTTTTATCTCATTTCATTTTCTTTTTTCTTTCGTTCTTTCTTTTGCCTTTCAGTTTGTCCCAAATTCCAAACTATGAATTCATTGAAAAATTTAGGAAAAGACAACGAACTTCGTTTTTTTTTTTTTTTTTTTTTATTCGGTGCAATGATTGGTTCATGTTTTGGGAAGTTTTTTTTAGGGTTTTTAAGTTCATTGGGTGGTTTAATTCGATTTGGTTTGAGCTTGCAATTTTTACTTTATTTTGTGGTGGAATGTTCAAGTGCTACCAAAGACTCTACTACAATGGGTTTAGCCAATTTTGCGTTTTATTGGTTTTGGATCTGAAAGTGAGACCTTTTGGTGAATTCATATGTGAATTGTTTGGTTGGTCTTTTAATTTTTAATTTCTCTTTGTCTTCATTCAATTTTTTATTTTATTTTATTTTGATTCGGTTTCAAGATGATTTGTTAGTAGATTATACATACATATCGACCTGCTTTGGGAGTAAAAACATTATTTGAAGAGTGAACAGTGATTTCAGGCCTTTGCTTATGATAAATTAACCTGAATGTGTCGGAATTTAAGTGAAACGGGTTGTAGAGGAAGAAAAAAAAAAATCGAGATGGAAGTTGAAAATAGCTAGTGTTATGACTTTCTGAGAGAGAGAGAGAGAGAGAGAGAGAGAGAGAGAGAGAGAGAGAGAGAGAGAGAGAGAGAGAGAGAGAGATTGGTTTTTTATTAGAAATCTAAATAAATTTTTAGAATATAAAATTGAGATAAAAACTAAAACAATGTCTTTTTATACAGGTTTAAGGGAAATTTTTTAACGGAATGGATAGAAGTACTAAAATGATAATGTTATGAAAGTTATTGGACTGAAATGACAATTTTTAAACTTAATATACTGAAATGACAATTGAACAAACTTAACGGGTGTAAAATACAATTTACCCTAAAATTAATATGGATGGGAATGACCATTAAATGTTTGAAATCCAGAACTAGAAGAACTCACCTATCAAAAATTTAAGGTAGCAGGAGATAATATTTTTAACATAAAAGTGGAAAACACATGCTAATTGAAATATAATGTGAGAAAACAGCACTTTTTAAACTCGCATCTTTAAAATGCGAAGTGAAATCACATCTTTGATATACAATTTCGAAGTGAGTTGGCAATGCATATATGCCAATTTCCAAAAATTTGAGATTGTGCCTAATGGGGCAAGATATGAATTCGTTATGAAATAGGGAAGAAACCAAAACATTCGTCATATTAATGTAGAAACATCGTAGGGGAGAGGATCCCCTCACTGTAAATCCTCTAATTTCTTCTCATTTTTAGCGTGGTAAGAGATATATGGCATTTAAAAAAAAACAATAATCTTAAAAACCTCTTGTCTAAATTTTTTATTTTTATTTTTATTTTAAAAAAAAAAGTTCTTGTCCCAAAAGCGAGCATATAAAGACAAATCTCACATAAGAACTTAAAGAGGCAAGACACCTATCTAGAGAAAATAATATAGTGAAAGTAAATTGGACCATAATACAATCTCCTCCTTGTTAGGGAAAATTATTACAATTTGTAATGAGAAATAAAATAATTTCCAACCCAACATAATAAAAAGGGTCCCTAGATTATTCGAGAATCTAGTACTATCACTTATTAATAAGTTGCAAATCAATATTCCATTCTCAATCAAATATGTAAATAGTAAACAAAATGTGCACACAAAATAGATATTTCAACTTAACATATGATTGAAATTTTAAAATAAAAATAAAATAAAATAAAATAAAATCACAAATGATTCAAAAGTCATAAAAGGATAACCATAAGGTATAGTTCCCAAAAGACACCTAACAAGTATAAATGTATAATAGTAAAATGGAAGCATTACACTTTTTTGGGAATTCATTTTTTGCTTTCTTATCAACTTTTAAGAGTTATGATTTTTTAATAAATATCTATCTCTCTCTAAGTTGAAGGCAGCTAGAACAACCCTATCACGTATGAGAGAAATTATTTAGTTCACCAGGTGAACCACGTCACCCGTCCACCCATACAATAATTAAATGCCATATGTCACAATTAACTAAGTCAGATCTTAGTAAGCTTTTAAAGCCTAACTTGATTAATTATGACATATGACATTTAGTGATTGGGTGGGTGACGGAGTGACGTGTGGTTTACCTAGTGAACTGAATAATTTTTTTTTGTCATGTCCGATACATCAGCCATTATGTTAATTGATTAAAGCACAAATCGGTCTGTCCTATAGAAATGATTTCACACCCGTTAGGAAAACCTTTGGTGCAAATGGCTTAGGCGGTCGCTTTCCAGGATACTATAGCCACTCTGTTAGTGTGCACAAATCAGTATGCAAATTTGAATGTCTATTATAAGGAGAATGGAATGTCAATTATTGAGAAAAGGAAACAATTATGTGCTAAAAATATGGGATTGAACAGGGGATGAATTTGGCAAGGAAGACTTTCTACCAATTTCTAGAACATGCTCTCTCAAGCTAGTTTGAAAATTTCACCTACCCACCGCACACGTGTATTAAGTGTATTAAGTTTCGTTCAAGGGATTTGTTTCAGTCAACTAAGGGTATATGGGCTCTGTATCTATTTGGGCTAAGATGAGTTTGGGTCCACGACTAGAAATTTTCAACAAGTGTGTTGTACAAAATCAAGACTAGTTAGCTCAAATGGTTTTGTTGAGTGTTATACTGTTATATGGCTCATCTTGTAGCCAAATGGGGTTTTCCATGTGTGATGACCATTTTTCCAGCACCACAAGCCCATTAATGCAAAATTGGCCTGGAGATTTGGACTCTTTGAGAAGTGTAACATGAATTGAAATTACAAATGAGTGTAATGGCATTGCATGGGAATTCCATATGCCAGGTTCATGCATGAATTCCCAATAAAACTTTTGTTTCGGGAATTTCAATAGTCGGGTTCTAGGTGCTTCCTTCCCTCACCTATATATATGGGTTGTCTATGGATGTTATTGGCGTCAAAGGAAAAAAGAAGAAGAAAGTGTGTCTCATTCCAAGTGTGGTGAGAAAGTGAGTGAGCGGGACTATTGAGTGGCTTAGTGAGTTAAAAAACTTAGAGAACTATAGTCTATTTTGGTTTTCCATCGTAGGTTCAACTATATCAAAGCAAGGAGATTTTGTCAAAGTTATATTATTGGAGTTGATATTATTGTGAAGTAAATCTGTATTGTCTCCATTGTATTTGTAATTCTCTATTTAATTATAGTGGATTGATTGAAGTTTGGCCCATTGACATAGGTAAATATTGTTGAACCACGTAAATTCTTGGTGTTTCTTATGTAATTGTTTGTCTTACTTATTTCCGTTTATTTTATTTCTACTATTTTATTGGCTTGACATAATTTAAATTTCAAAATTTCTCCTCCTTGGCCCAACATTTTTAACAATGCCTTGCAAATGTGTACCACATTGCTAACCAATCTCACATGTTTCCAAGCTTATTTAACATTAAATCAGTCAATAATTGATGTCAGCAAAGAGAAGATAAATCTATGAATAATACAAAAATTTCATCTTCGGATTCAATAATGTACTGATTTAAGAAGTTAACTTTCAAATCAAAATAGCTTAAAATTCATTTTAGTATAATTTCAACATAACTGTCTTTATTTTTTTGCTAAATGCCCAACAATTAGCTCTAATGGAAGCAAAAGTTTCCTTCCTATTGATGTTTCTTGAACATCATCTATCCTATGTTGCTGCTGAATTCTTTGATCATAATGCTCTTTTCTTTTCTTTTTTTATTTTTTTTTTTTTTTAATGAAATTCAAAGTAACATCCATTTTGTATTAAAAATATCAACAAATGAAAAAAAAAAAAATACAAACTAACTCTTTCTTAATACATTGCAATGGAATTATCTAAAAGAATGAAAGTACACGTTTATTAAACTATTAAATTAAATTAAACAATCATTTATAATTAATTAAATGCACTGGCCATTATATATTACTACCCACATAATTTATTAGTTTGTTTTTTTTAATGTTGATTCAATTGTATTTAATACTTTTGTGGGACCCACCACTTTGGTAGGAGGGAGTACGCATTTCATGTACTCCCGGAGTACCTAATAATTTTCCGACGAAAGAAAATAGTGTTGGGCACAATGCACATTGCACAGCTTCAGCACCCACTGGGTCATTAACATGCCACTATTTTCCTTGCACTTTTTCCCAAGTCACAAAAGTTTACATGAGAAAATGATGGTGAAATGGTTTCTTTCCACCCTCACATAGTAACATTACTTGCTTGTTCTCTATCATCCTTGTGATTTTTCCTTAATTATACTTCGTTGCTTTGTATAGAACGTAGAGAGGTATGTCCTAAACACTTTTCCTTCCTTTTGATGTTTCTTGAACATCCTTCTATCCCATGTTGCTGCTGAATTCTTTGATCATAATGCTCTTTTTTTTTTTCTTTTTTAAATATATTACAGAACAGAATCAGTACAGAAGTGTAACATAACAAAGATATGAAATTCCGGAAGGAAGATGTTGCCATATTTGCATATCCAGCAGCTTGACAGAGGATCCTTTTGTGCATTGCTTTGTTACGATAGGTAAATGCTACTACTTTTAATTTGCGCATTGGTTTTACAATCCTGTTACTTTTCTATCTTTGTTGTTTTGGTTATTAGTTTCACAATCACGTCTTCCATATGCAATTTCTTAGTGAGTTGGCAATGTGGAAATGCCAATTTCCAAAAAATTGAAATTGTGTTTAATGTGACAAGATATGAAATTGTTAAAGTCCAATGGGCCTAGCTCAATTTCAAAAGACGCCTTGTGAAATGAGGATTGTCCATGACTTATATACCTATTACTCGCTCCAACTCTTTCCAATGTGGGATTATATGTGATAATCTCTAACATCCCCCCTCAAACTCAAGGAGATTGAAGCTTGAGTTTGGAAAGGTAGTGGAACCGGATTACGGCTTTTTTTTGTGTGATACCGGATGGTTATGGCTTGAACTATCGAAATGTGTGGAGGAGTTGAATGATTGGGAGTTGGAGTGGGTAACCTAGTTCTGATACCATGTTAGAACAGATGCTCAGATACAAATCTAGAATAGATTCTCTGATACAATGTCAAATATGAAAGTGCTAGAGAGAAGAGTTTAGAGAAAGAGAGAGAACAAACAGAGAATAGATATACAGAGATACCGTGATTCGGTCATGAAGACCTATGTCCACACACGAAAGCCCTTGACGGCTACATCTTTACTATATTTCTTGATGGTTACAATAAGACCCAAGTAGGATATATATACTAGAGAAACCTAGTCTAACTAGAGCGGTTTGCTTCTATTACAATTAATGGGCCTACACTTGGTTTGGGCCTCATGGCCCAATATATATCTCTAACATCCCCCCTCAAACTCAAGGTGCAATATGACGAAACTTTGAGTTTGGAATTGCATGAAGTAGAATCCTCGAAGAGAAGTAAGGTCCACGAAACGAAAATGCCTGAAAAATAATCACCGTCGAAAGAAAGAAACCCATGCAGCAAATGAAGCATAATAAAAGAACATAGAAGAGCTCAGGGTAAGACAACAGATTGCCATGAAGGACAACAAAAGACTATCTTCAAAAGAGTTCACAAATGAATAAAAGAACACAGAAGAGCTCAGAGTAAGACAACGGACTGCCACATAGGACAACAAGAGACTGTCTTCAAAAGAGCTCATAAAAGATTGTCATGGAAGATAATAGACGGATTGTCACAGAAGACACCAGACGGATTGTCACGAAAAACACCAGCGGATTGTCACGGAAGACACCAGATGGATTGTCATGGAAGACACCAGACGAAAGAGACGGATTGTCATGAAAGACACCAGAAAAATTCATCTTCATAACAAGAAGCAGATCGTGCAGCAACAAGGAAGCTCATGGGCGATAGGGAGGTGCATTAAATTTCGTTTTCAAGGTGACTTTGGGGATGGGGATGTCTCAGAGTGACCATGAGGTTGAATGGTCCATTGTAACTAATGAAAGAGTGAAGAGTTCCTGAAAGAGATAAGACAAAACAACAAAACAAAAAAAATAATGGGTAAGCTTTTCCTTTTTTTTTTCTTTTTTTTGAAACTGTAGCTAGGGCTGACGTCAGCTACTGAAGGTCACGGGTCGCGGGTACAGATGTGGGTCGGGTTGGGTTGCGGGTATGGAGCAGGTGCGAGGATTTGGGTGTAAAATTTTGCCGGAAATAACACCGGCGCGTGGATGGTCGGATGGTTCTCAAACTTTGGGATATGGAAGATATGGTGCCGACGATTTCTCCCATGGTGGTGGTGAGATGAACGGAGCATCTAGGACGTGGCGGCGGGAGGTAGAGCTTGCGGGAAAGTCGTTTGTCTCACCGGCGCGTGGCGGCGTGTGAGATGCTTTCTGACTTCGATTTTTCTGTGGATGGGAGAGTGGGTTCCAACAATCAGAACGGTAGGTGGTATATTGTGAACAAGGGCTTCTGTCAACGACAACAGAGGGAGAGAGATATGGCTAAGAGAGGGCTATAGGTTATGAGAGAATTTCTGGTAGGGTACGAAAAACATAATGCCAAAATCAATTTGGTTCTGATACCGGATGGTTACAGCTTGAACTACCAAAGTGTGTGGAGGAGTTGAATGATTGGGAGTTGGAGTGGGTACGGTATAATCCCACATTGGAAAGAGTTGGAATGAGTAATAGGTATATAAGTCATGGACAATCCTCATCTCACAAGGCGTCTTTTGAGATTGAGTTAGGCCCATTGGACTTTAACATGGTATCAAAGCCACTCCTTGGGTGTTGGGCAGATCTCTCCCCCTGTTATGGTCCACGTGTTTGGTTGGTCCCCCACACGTGAGGGGGCATATTAAAGTGAGAGTCTTGTCCCACATTGACCAAGTATTCTTGGGTTGTGCAATTTATAAGCCATGAACATCCCTCATCTCTCAAGGCGTTTTTTGAGATTGAGTTAGGCCCATTGGACTTTAACATGGTATCAGAGCTAGGTTACCCACTCCAACTCCCAATCATTCAACTCCTCCACACACTTTGGTAGTTCAAGCCGTAACCATCCGGTATCACACAAAAAAAAGCCGTAATCCGGTTCCACTATCATTCCAAACTCAAGCTTCAATCTCCTTAAGTTTGAGGGGGGATGTTAGAGACTATCACATATAATCCCACATTGGAAAGAGTTGGAATGAGTAATAAGTATATAAGTCATGGGCAATCCTCATCTCACAAGGCGTCTTTTGAGATTGAATTAGGCCCATTGGACTTTAACAGTCTTTATATGCTATTAACCAGGAGAGTGCTCCTTTAAATGTTTTGAGACATTTGTGGGGCATGTCATAACCATGTTTCTACATTCAAGTCGAATGTTTTGGTTTCTTGCCCATGAAGTTTTCAGGACCATTTTGTTGAAGGCTTTCTCCGCTTTATTTCATATCTTGTCACATTAAACACAATTTCAATTTTTTGGAAATTGGCATTTCCACATTGCCAACTCACTATGAAATTGCATATGGAAGACGTGATTGTGAAACTAATAACCAAAACAACAAAGATAGTCGCACATAGTAACTCAAAGAGGCAACACAACCTCCTTGTTTTTTTCACCAAAAAAAAATGCAAATAGAGTAAAACAAAATGTGCACACAAAATATATATTTCATCTAGACATAAGATTGAAGTTAAAAAAAATATATATATCTCAAAATATTTAAAACTTCATCTAGCCTCTAGGTCCACTTCATTGAGATCATCACTACGAACTTGGTTTTGAATAACTAAAAGTTTAAACTTTATCTTTTCTTACAGAGAGCCCAAAAGAACAAAAAAATGGAAGCTCAAGCTGCTATTTCAATTGGAGCAAAAGCTGGAGAATACATGGTGGAGCCAATCAAACAACAGGTTGGCTATCTGATTCACCTAAATAGCAACATCAAGAATCTCAAAGATCAATTTCAGAAGCTGGGTGACAAGAGACATGGGGTGCAATTATTGATTGATGCAGAAAGAATGAACGGACAGGTAATCTTACCTGAGGTTAACAGGTGGGTAGAGAACGTAGACAAAATCAGTCAAGGTCTGCAAAGATTCATTGATGAAGATGTCAAAGCGGATAAGAAGTGCTTGGGTGGTTGGTGTCAAGATCTGAAGTCTTGTTATTGCTTGGGTAGGAAAGCTGAGAAGAAGACTCAAGAAATTGATGCAGAAAAAAGGAAGGATCTGGTTATTGCACTTGAGGTTGAGCAGTGGGTACTGATGGTAGACAACATTAGTCAAGGTCTGCAGAGATTCATTGATGAAGATAAGATGTGGTTGGATCTGAAGTCACGCTATTCCTTGAGTAGGAAAGCTAAGAAGAAGACTTTGGCCATTGAAAAGCTTCTAAGCGATGCACCATTTCATAATAAAATGGCCTGTCCTCCTCCTCCACAAGGAATAGGATCTTCATCCATAGAAGGTTTTAAGGATTTTGAATCAAGAATATCAATGATAAAAGAAGTTTTGGAGGCTCTAAGAGACAACAACATCAACATGATTGCCATATGCGGTATGGGGGGGATAGGAAAAACAACAATGGCAAAAGAGGTTGCGAAAAGAGCAAAAGATGAAAAGTTATTTGATAAAGTTGTGATGCCAGTGGTGTCCCAGACGCCAGACGTGAGAAAGATTCAAGGTCACATTGCGGAAATGCTAGGTCCGAAACTTGAAAAAGAGACTGAAGATGGAAGAGCAGGTGAGTTAAAATCAAGATTAATGCAAATTAAGAGTGTCCTTGTAATATTGGATGATGTTTGGGATGTACTTAATTTAGAAAGGTAGGAATTCCTTGTGGAGGTCAGCACAATAGATGTAAAATCTTGTTGACATCACGAAGTGAAGAAGCCTGCAATCAGATAAAAACTCAAAAGATTGTTCAAATCAAAGTTTTATGTGAAGAAGAAGCATGGAATCTTTTCAGAGAGATGGCAGGTGATTGTGTGGATACTCCCGGTCTACGTCCAACAGCAGAAGAGGTTGCAAAGGAATGTGGGGGCTTACCTGTTGCTGTTGTAACTGTTGGAAGAGCTCTAGAAAACAAAACAAAGGATGAGTGGATTGCTGCACTTGAACAACTTAAAAAGTCTATCCCAAAAAGGCCAAAACATATTCCCGGACTGGATTCACAGGTCTATTCCAGCATAGAGTTCAGTTACAGTTATTTAAAAAGTGATGAAGCCAAGTCATGCTTTTTGTTATGTTGTCTATGTCCAGAAGATTTTGATATTCCCATTGAATATTTAGTCAGATATGGAGTTGGGCGAAGGTCGTTTGCAGAGATTGATAATGTGGCAGAAGCAAGAATTAGAGTCCATGCAATGGTTAATGATCTTAAAAGATCATTTCTACTATTGGATAGCGAGGAAGAAGAATGTGTGAAAATGCATGATGTTGTACGGGATGTTGCCATATCAATTGCAAAAGAACATGGATTTCTAGTACGATGTAAAGATACAATGGAAGAATGGCCAGAGAAAGATACATATCAGATTTATGTTGCAATTTCCCTTTTCTCTCGAGAAATGAAAAAGCATCCCGATGGCTTGGAGTGCTTGAAACTTGAGCTTCTGCAGCTATCATGCAATATTTACACTCAACAGATGCTCCCAGCCAATATGTTTCAATGGATGAAAGAACTAAAGGTTTTGTCTGTGCAAGGTATGTCCTTTCCTTCACTAACACAATCAATCCAGGTCCTTCAGAACCTTCGGACACTGCATTTGGAGTGTTGTGTGTTAGAAGATGTATCAGCGATTGGAGCACTTGGGAAACTTGAAATGCTTAGCTTTCTTGGTTCTATAATCAAGGAGTTGCCAAGAGAAATAGGAAATCTTGGTCATTTAAAGTTGTTAGATCTCTCAGACTGCTCTACTCTTCAGCGAATTCCATATGGTCTTCTATCTAGTTTATCTCGACTAGAAGAGTTGTACATGAGAAATGTCCCTGTAAATTGGGAACCTACGGGCAACTCTGAGGGAGACAACGCAAGCCTTGCTGAACTAATTCCCCTGTCCCATTTGATGGCTTTAGAACTTTCTATATCAAAATCAAACGCCAAGTTATTGCCAAAAGACTTGCGCTTTAAAAATCAAATGATAAAATTTCATATATGTACAGGGCATTACATTCGTACATCTCGTTATTTGCTTAATAACAAATTGGAACTTGGAGATGTTGATGCAAGTGATATTAAGGAGAGTCGGTTGCTTTTTCTACTGTTAGAGAAATCTGAAATTTTAGAATTGAGGAGAATAAAAGATTTAAAAAGCATTCTATATGAGTTACACCAAGAGGATCTTCCATGCTTGAAGGTTCTAACAGTTTATAAAAGTGAAGATGTAGAATATGTAATCGATGCCACATCAGATCAGACTCCACGTGATGCCTTCCCTATCCTAGAGTCACTAACACTGGAATATTTGTCAAATTTAAAAGAGATATCATGGCCAATTCCTAGAGAGGTCCTTCAGTGGTGCACAGCTTGCTTGTTTTGGCAACCTAACATCTCTTCACCTATATGCATGCCACCGTTTGAAAAACGTCTTTTCATTGTCCATAGCGAGGGGTTTGGTTCAACTCCAAGAGTTAGATATAACAAGTTGTACAGACATGGAAGAAATTTTCTCTAAGGAAGGACAAGATGAGAAAGCATTTGATATGATAAAGTTTCCACAACTTAAGCATGTGGAACTATTCTATGTGCCAAGGCTTATTGGTTTTTGTACATTCGTCGATCCTATTGAGCTTGTCCAACCAGCCATGCTAAGGGAACGCAACCAATTTTACATCAGGAGGTATGCCAAAGGCTCATTGTTTTATGTTTTCAAATTGGTTTATCAATTTTTATTTTATTTTATTTTTTTAACTTTTCAAGCTCTGGTGCTTCTTACATGGATTGAAAAGTTGAAAATTGATTATCATGTCATAATAATTTATGCATGGATTCATCAGATTGGAAAGATCGATACTGATGAAATGACCACTTCTGAACAGGACGTGATAACAGAATTTCAACATGAGCAACATCATACTAGCTCCTTTCCTGAATCAGGGTCAATCTCTAATAAATTCCTTTCATCCAAGACCATTTTCTGGTCACCGAATTTAGGAGAAGTTCACATGCGGGATAATAATAATTTAGAAGTGATATTTGACCTTGAAGGACTAATGGTTCACCGCCAAAGAATCGATGTACTTGCTCAATTGAAAACTTTAAGTCTACAGGAATTATCTAGGTTGATGTATGTGTGGAAGAATTTTTCACGAGGAATTTTGGGCTTTCAAAACCTAACATCAATTGACATATGCCTGTGTGATAATCTAAGATATTTATTCCCACCTTCTATTGCAAAACTACTTGTGGAACTTCAAAGTGTAAATTTGCAAGCCACTGACATGATGGAAAACATCGTCCAAAGAGATGGAGAAGAAGAGGTAGCAGATACCATCGTGTTCCCTAAAGTTAGTTCCTTCTCATTATATAACCTGCCAAATCTCATGAGTTTCTGTGTTGAAGCTTATTCTTTTGAATGGCCATCAATGAAGGAGATCGAAATCAATCGTTGTAACAAATTGAAAACATTTGGTTCAGAAATTCAGAGCCCAAGAAAGCAAAAGAAAATCAATGGATTGGATTCAAGACCCCAAGAGCCTGGAGTTGGGTCCTCCTCAGTACAGGGTTCCCTTGGTTTTCTTGGGCGATGCCTTGAGTGTGTTCCACATCGTAGGAATTATGGTCTAGTGGATTTGACTAACCATATGTGCCCCACCAAGAAATCCCACGGAAGCTCCTCGGTGAATAAAGAGGTATGCATATGACAAATAATAGTGTATTATTTTATTATTTTTAATGACAAAAACACTCTTTGTATACCATCTTTCTTGTGTAGAATTTGGATATGTTTTGTTTTGCTGCCGAGCTCATGGTCCAAATAATTTGGATGGATCTAAAATAAATAATTATTTTGATTATTTTAGTCCTTTAAATATATACTTGATTTATTTGTAGGGTACATTGACTAAGTTGAAGGATCAAAGAGCTAGTGTTATCGACAAGCCTTTAGAGATATGGTCTTTTTTTCCATCCAATATGATCGAGTGCTTAAAGAATCTAGAAGTGATTGAGTTGGAAGAGTGTTATTCAATTGAAGCTATATTTCAACTTGAGGAGCTAAATGTTGAGGAAAATCATGTCGCATCAGTACTTAATCAGTTAAGGGACTTGAAACTAAATGTCCTACCAAAATTGATGCACATATGGAAGAAGGGTCCAGAAAGGATCATGGGATTTGGAAACTTGAGATTGTTAAAAGTACAGATTTGCAACAGTCTGACATATTTGTTCTCACCATCCATAGCAAAACTGCTTGTGATGTTAGAGGAAATACAAGTTATTGACTGTGAAAAAATTGAAGAAATCCTTACAAGAGCAAGAGAAGAAGAAGGAGAAGAAAAGGACATTGTTTTGTTCAACAAAGTTAACTTGTTAGTGCTCATTGACTTACCAAATCTCAAGTGTTTTTGCAATGAAGCCAATGCTTTTGAATGGCCATCCCTGAAGAAAGTGGGGGTAATTAGATGCCCTAATTTAAGGACGTTTGTTCCGGCTAATCTAAAGACACCTGAGCTGGAAGGAGTATACGAAGACTACGACTACAACATCAAGTACTATGGCGTATTCAAAATAGATAGATTCAAAGGGCGTGCTCAGTGGAAGGGAGATCTTAATGCCACCATAGAGAACATAATCAAAGGAAAGGTATGGCATACTCTCACAACAAATCTCTCCATAATGGGACAATTTGACCGCTATGTATAGACCATCGCAGTACAAGATTAACAACTCCGGGAATACATTAAATGCGTACTCCCTCCTCTCACAGAAGTTGTGGGACCCGCTAATTAAATTCATGATGGGACCTACCACTTCTGTGAGAGGAGGGAGTACACATTTAATGTATTCCTGGAGTACCTAATAATTTTCCAACAAATAATTCAGTTTATTGTTAACCAAAAATTTTAGCACTTTTTTTTTTTTTTTTTTTTTAAAGAAAGAGGAAAGCAATAGAATAAAAACACTATCTTCCTATACCAAGAAATTTTTCCACTTACGATCAATATTTATAGCAGCAGCTACTAGTCACATAGCAACTTTCATTGTTCCACTCGCAAATATGATTTTACTTTACAGGAACCTAAGGTGGATTATGAAACACAACAACAGCAAACTGAGACCATCGAGAAAAATATGTGATGCTGGGAAGTGGGAAAGACAAAATACAGGAGGTGAGCATATTACTTTTTACTTATATCAGTTTAGATTGTTTAGTATTTGGTTGGTACCATTTGTAAGACTTCAAGTATTTAAGGGAAGACCCCAAGAAATAGCAGATCATTAATGAGAAAACCATGTAGAGTTTGGTAGAATTAGAAATCACATATTGTTAAGAAAGATGCTAATTCGAAATAGAACCTTTATTATTTTAGGTTGAAGGGTAAAGTGATCATAGATATTATTTGTTGGGTGGTAGAAGAAGACACACGGGTAACACAAAACAGAGTATTGCTCTGTTGTATTTCTATTGCAATGCAATTTTTGTACTTTTTTTGTTTTGCTAAACTTTTGTACACATTTTTCATTGCACAGCCGCATCTATTTATACATGTGATAACTAAGTTATTAAGCTTCCCGAATGCTTTAGAATACAAGAGGATTTCTAGATCAACTAGAATCCTTGGGAACCCATGCTACCATGCTCTAGAACATGATGTTTTCTTCTTGAATGACACCCGGCCATGTCAATGTGAGGTGTCAACAAGTTGAGAGTTTGAATCACTTGCTTCTTCAATTTACTGCCAGATGTGTTTCTTAAAGTTACTGGATTACAAATTAGATTTTAACATTATTCAATTGCTTCCCTAATCCCTGGTACAGAATGTGAAATCCTAATTGAAGAGCAATAATTTTCAAACTAATGTTGCCTAGGTATGTGTCTTTCTTCTGAACAACCAAAGAAATACTTAGTTGAGATTCATAAAAAATTATCTAATGAACAATGAGTCCAATACATCTTGTTAAGCAAAAAGACATATATGTTGCTAATTATGATAATATTTAACAAACCTCTTTCTGTTGTTGAGTCTCACATAGTCAAAGTCCCCCTGAGTTGTACACTTTATCAGTCATGGGAAATCCTCCACTTTCAAGGGTAATTTCAATGGTGTTAGGCTTATTTATCTTTCTTCTTAGTATCTGACGCAGTGGAATAGCAAGAAGAAGAACACGTCATTCTCTTTTAAGTGACAAAACCTTAAATCCACAAGGAAGAGAGAACTAATAATGAGGGAAAACCTCTTTTCTGAAATATTATTAATGATAAAACTGATTTGTCTTGACAGCACAAATAATATAAATAGTAAAGGATTCCTAGGATTGCTAGAAGACCCTTAGAAAGACTCTAGAAATCTTAATTCATGGTAAGCATGAAATTAGGGTAGAAATAAGAAAAATTACAAAAAATGGAAAAAGTGAGTTAATTGCTAAATCAACTCCTACTAGTTCTAGGAAACGTTCCAAAATAGGCGGAACCTTATTCTGACTTTTAAATTGAAAATTACAATTAAAAGGAAAATTAGTATAAATGGTAAAATCAATTAATTAAAGGCCTAGATGAAGGAATTCGCCAGAAATTTGATGGTGCTCATGGCCGAATTCCACGCAATTCCGTTGTCGGTGCCAAAATGATTTCTACTAGTGCCTTTTTGGATTCTGCTTTCCAAGCTTGCTCGCTCACTTGTGATTGTCTCGTTGTTCCAAGAAAGTGTGTGTTGTTTGTTCTACATCAATATTAGAGTCAGGTTTGCCCCTAGGTTATTGGGTTGGCCCTGTTTAGTTCCAGTGAGTTTTTGGCGTTGGGGGGAGTGTTTTTTACTCCCACATCACTGAGTGCCCCTGAGTTGTGCATTTTATAAGTCATGGGAAATCCTCTACTTTCAAGGGCTCATTTGTCTTTCTCCTCTTCCAAGCTAATTGTTTGCATTTCTCATCTCATACAAAGGTTTTTTTTGCTTCGCAGGCCCTTTTATCTCCCACCCGAATCAATTATCTAATTTTACATTTAATACAAGTACAAAAACATTACATTCTAGAAATTAAGTTGAAATCTTGTCAAGAGTCTTATAGGTAAGTTTCACAGACTGATTTTCTTTACAAGAAGAATTAAGGTTCAAATCTCTCCTCCCTGTTATTGTAACTATTGAATTAGGATAAAAAAATTAAAATTAAAATCTTGAAAAAATGATACTATATAAATTCAATTGAAAAATTAATTAAATAATTGGTTTTCTTTTTCCCTATCATATATAGAAGTATAAAAGATAGTAGTATAAAAGCGATGAAACTAGTGCCATATGACTCACTTCAAATCTAATGTAACTTTTTGCATATCTATGACAACAGGTGGTATCAATGTGCATGCTTTTCGGCTTCAAGTTGGTAAGGGAATATGATATTGTTAGCGTATATATTTAGAAAGAAAGCATTGCCACATAACATAGTGCATGGGAAACACATCTAAAGCTTATGCTCATTCCGCACTCTTGGGCTATTCCGCACTCTTGGGCCTTATATTATTTTCATTTTGTGATATTGCTAGCTAGATCTATGTTGTTTGTATATCTATTCAGAGAGAATTTTTATGTGTGCTAATATTTTTATTGTATTCATCTATGTGCAATCTTTTATCCATGAGACATCGCAAGGATTGTATTATATATGAGTTCAATATGTGAATGTGTTACATTTATCTCCGCACTTAAATGCTAAGTAAATACACTCATATTCAATTTTAGTTTATCTTCTTGAAAATCTTATGGTTAGTTTCTTTGAATTAGGATGAAGTTTTATTTATTGCAGTTCTTTTACCTAATAACATTTAGGCTAAATTATAAATTACATCCTTTAACTTTGGTCAAAATTCAATTCAGTTCTTTAAGTTTTGACCATATCAATTCAGTCTTCTATGTATTAATTTGCTTCAATTCACTTTCTTCCGTTAAAGTTGTTATTTGTTACCGTTAGTTTTGCTTTTATTAAGTTTTCATTATTATTTTTATATTAAAAAAAAAAACCAGAAAAATAATAAAAACAATTTCTAAAATCTTTTTGGTCATGAAATTATGAAATCTCGATTGCCGTTGTAGAGCTTCTCTTGAATCCCCTTTTCTCTTCCTTCTCGACCATTGCTCTTCACCATCATCAACCAGAGAAAAAACCCAAGAAAAACAAGTAACATAAAACAAACAAAAAACCCTCCCCTCTGCCTCATTTCTCATCTTTCTTTGTGAATACCAAAAAACTCAACCATCACAACGAGAGTAGCAGAAAGCATAGACAATAATACAGAGAAGGGATCCATTAGAACATAACAATAAAGCAAAATTGGAAAGAAAAGCCCCAAAAGATTTTTTTTTTTAGAATTCAATAAATTTTAATTGAAACAAAACACAAGATTACATAGTGATCTCAAAAGGAGAAAAGGCCCCTGTATTAACAACACCTCATTACAATGAAATGTTCAAACTACCCAACCTACTAATCTAGAGATCATAGAAAAGCCCCAAAAGATTTAGTTTTTAACGGAAGAGAGAGATATGAAGGAAAAAGAGAAGAATTTTAATTTTTAGTTTTTAACTTTTTGTTATTTTTCCGGTTTTGTTTTAATATAAAAAAATAATAAAAACTCAATAAAAACAAAACTAACGGAACAACTTTAATGGAAGAAAGTGAATTCAAATAAATTGAAATTTAAAGGACTGAATTGACATGGTCAAAACTTAGTGGACTGAATTGAACTTTAACCAAAGTTAGAGAGTGTAATTTGTAATTTTGCCTAACATTTAATATGACCAATATTTTGTCAAACCATAATATGATCTCTACATTACAAACCCATTTGTGCTTGCTAAATATTAAGAAAATCCGAAATTAAGAATTCTCCTATAAAAAAATGCTAAAATTTCTGGTTGTTTTTTATGTTAAAAAATTCTACTATGTAACTAAGTTTTGGATTGGATTTATGTGAAAAACAGCATGATGAGTATATGGAGGACATGTAATCCAACTGTGAGGTTGGAGAAATATTAATTTAATTGAAAATTATTATATATGGTATAAGTATAACATATTTAAACTAAATGTAATTAATTTGAACACAACCATGTTTCTTCTACAATAATTAATTTGTGCTAGCATTATGCTACTTATAATTTTATTTTTATTTTCCTGGGTAAGAAATTTGTAAGGATCAAGGAGAGTTAGTTGGTTTAGATAGGTACGTAGGGACTTTTATTTTCCTCTTCAAATTATTTAGCATTGGCCTTGTTTTAATAATGTAATGGCACTTGGATACGGCGTTGACACGTGCAATAATCCACTTCCACGTCTAATATCTTGGACATGTACATACACTCCCACGTGGGTTTTGGTACCCATGGAATGCATCATCATTGAGACATTGACTATTCCTCAACAAGGATTTCAAAACAATGTTTTTTAAGTCATGGACTTGCGTCTTTCATTGAATATTTCTTTTTCAAAGCAACCCATATTTCTTTTGCGGAATTATAAGAACAATAAATATCAAATAGAGAATTTGACATGTAATGCATAATGTGACTTCAACAGACCCGATTATCCTTTTCGTAAATCCTAACAGATGTAGTGCGAGCAGGTTCAAACATATCATCAGGTACGATCAATGAACAGAACATAAGCCACATGAATTGCTTATGAAGTTAGCATTTTTTAGGTAGAGGAGTGAGTGAGGGTCTACATACGAGCATGACATGAGGAGATCAATTTAGCTAGATCAACTAAAGGTTCTATCATTTTACCCAAAAAAAAAAAACTAAAGGTAACTGGGCTCTGTATCTATTTGGGCTAAAATCGAGTTTAAGTCAATCACTGGAAATTTAAAACATTTCCAACACCAAGTGAGTGTACACTAGATCTGATGTGAACACAAAAATCACCATTCCAATTTCATAAAATTTTACCAAAATGAAACAACAACAAAAATTGGAAATTTTTGTTTTTTGAAGTTCTCACAAACAGACGAACCTTTCGGGTCTTCGTGGGTTGGGCTCGGGTCGACATGGGTGTTTTAATTACCTTTAAGAAACTTCAGTTTTTATTCTTTTTCATTACCATGTGGGTTTAGGACATCTAAGGCACCCACATGCATGACTCATTTGAGTGGAAGCTTCGACATGGGGTTGCACTTTTAAAATTGATGAGGCATTTGGGCATGTGCTAAAAAGCTTCGGCTCTCTTAGCCACCGTAAGCCCAATATAGTTGTAACCTGGTGCAAATCAGACCTAAAAGAAGGGCATGCACCATGCAGGAGAGCCCACTGCAGGGTTTTGCTAAACTCAACAAAAACCACTCAGTATAGGTAACCCCGGCAAGGCTAGTGCAGGCGATGTATTACGTGATAGTGATGGAAGATGGATCAAAGGCTTCTCCTGAAACATTGGAATTGCAACCACTTTTGCAACGGAACTTTGGGGTCTACGGGATGGTCTTGGTCTAGAAACAGGGACGGATCCAAGAATTCTGTTCAGGGTGGGCACCTTTTGTATTTTGATTTCATAAAATAAAACTAACCCATCATAAATTATAAATTTATCATTTTTAAAATTTTTCACATGCCACAAATATAATTCACAAATCACAAATGATAAAAGCTACACTAGTCTACACTCTACTATATTATACAGTAACAACTAACAAAATAATAATAATAATAATAATAATAATAATAGAACTAAAATCAAGTCTGTGTTGGGCTGATTTGTTTTTATTTGGGCTGATTTGTTATTGCAAATTCATTTTTGGGCTTTTAAGATATTATTGGCCTTTTTCTTGATATATATATATATATATATTGAGTAAAATAGTAGAATTTTATTGATGAAATAAAAGAGAGTTACAAGGAAGCAAAAATTACATCCTGTAACATCACAGGAACTTCCTCGATCCAAATTCTCGACTCTTTAATTGTTAAACCAAATTTTGCTAGCATCCAAGCACCCTTATTGATCTCTGGTGAAACAGAAGACAAAGAGCATCTTCTAAATTTTTGGATTAACACCCATATTTCCTCCAACCATGAATCCCCAATGTTAGGCCCTGAATGGGCATGGCAATGGGTTTAAGAGTTGCTCCTACTCCTATTCCAACTTGGATTTGAGTAATAGACGGCAATGCCGCGCCTCGTTTTCCTTCTAACTCCATTAACCACAACTTTTAAATAAAAATATCCAACGGCTAATAAAGGATGGTTATTAATTACTTTTTAGTTTTTAGTTCTAGAGTATGGTAGTGGTTAATGGATATTGGTATATTGTTACCTGACTAGGAAAATGTGTATTTTGTTGTTTGCGATGGTTAGCAACGTCACATGCCCGCCCATAGCCCTGAAGGCCTATTCTTTAATGTGTCCATAGGGTGAAAAGATGGCCCCTCAACAATGATCTCAGCAAAACTCATTTCCAATGCAAACATAAATGCATGAACACAGGCATAAAACTTTGGATGAACCCCACGTGGATGGTACTGAACATTCACCCATTGTGCAGCCAACACTTGGCCCCCATGGTCACGAATCACGATACCAGCAGTCCACATCTTTGTAGCTGCGTCCCTATAGACATCCCAATTAACTCTTCTTCTTGATATTTGTATGTTTGTTATTTGTGGTGAATGCTATAATTTTAGATTGTTTAAGGTGTTTGATGTAATTTTAATACATTTATCTTCCTTAATTTTTTTTTCTAAAACATAGATGAGGATTTAAAACAAAAATGAGGGTGGACACTTTAGCATATCTATATTTTTTGAATTTATATATACCTACTAAATTTTTTTTTTTAATTTGAGGGTGGGCACGTGCCCACTCTGGTCATAAACTGGATCCGCCCCTGTCTGGAAAATAGCCTAAACATTCGAGAAATCATGGTTCACATTGATGCCAAATCAGTAGTGGACATACTGAATTTAGCCAATGACCGAACGGTTTTAATTCACCCTAATAGTAGGGTCAAAGCTTCCGTTGTCCTAATACTTGTACCTTGTGAACAAGCTCGCATGTTACCCTCACAAAGAAGACTCTCGCCCAAGCTATTGAAGCAGATATAGTAGATAAGTCAGAGATCATTTGTGTTCAAGAAGGAGAAAAGAAACGAAGGGGGCGAAGTGTTAATTATTTTGCAAATTTGGGAGCGGAGTGTCATTTTCCCAAAATAGGGTGTCGCAAATCTAGTTTTCCTGAATAAAGGAATGTCAGTGTAATTTACCCTAAAATTTATAATATCTTTAAAATCAATGTTTTAACATTAGTGTTGCACTCTATATAGTTGAACCCTAAAATTTATAATATCTTTAAAATCAATGTTTTAACATTAGTGTTGCACTCTATATAGTTGAACAATGATGGACATATGGTTCAATCCAGCTGTATGCGATCACGAGTCATCAACATCGCAACTATTGTTCCTTTGTCTCATTATCTCATTCTCCTTTTGTTTATTTTAGGTTTATCTTCTCTTATTTTCCTTTCGCTTTTACCAAAAGTCAAAAGTTAACATGAGAAAATGATGGTGAAATAGTTTCTTTCCACCTACAGTTGAATAAGGAAGAATATTACTCAAACAAAAAAAGAAAGAAAATAAATAAAATAAAATAAGGAACAATCACATCCGTTTCCACTCTCACATGATAACATTATTGCTTGTTCTCTTATTATCCTTGTGATTCTTCTATTTGAATAGTATTCGTTCGGCTTATTTTATTTTTTCTTGTTTTTGCTTTGATAGATTTGATGAACTTATTTGAGATTTTTTCTTTTGCACTTTTGAATTAGTTTGAAAAATTAAATAAATAAATTCCACAACAAAGAAACACATTGCACTTATTTTTACCAAATGGCTTTAGTGAGAAATGGAAATAAGTGAAAAAAAAATTATTTAATTTTGTTTCTGAAATTCAGGATTAAAATAAATTTTGACTAAAATTAAAGAGTGTAATCTATATAGTAATATCCTTAATATTTCTTTGAAAATATACCGTGGGCTAACATTAGTGTTGCACTATTGTTGGGCAATGATTGATATAAGTTCAATCTAGCTGTATGCGATCACTAGTCACCAACATCGCCACTATGGTTGCTTTTGAATTTATATCATCTCCTTTTATTTATTTTAGGTTTATCTGTCTCTCTCATTTTGCCTTTGCTTTTTACAAAAGACAAAAGTTGAAATGAGAAAATGATGGTGAAGTTTCTTTCTGCCTACCGTTGGATAAGGAAGAATTAATCACATAATAACATTCTCTTGGCATGTTCTCTATCATCCTTTCATCTTCCTTAGAGACAAAAGTGGGTGGTGATTGTCTTGTCTGGGCTCTATTTTTTAGGTGCAAGATGCCAAGACCAGAATGCATAATTGCCCACTAAGACTTGTCGGGACTCGGGTGAAAATTGGTCCAATACATTGTTTGGTGTACCTAACTTCTCGGTTGCATAGTCAAACGGAATGATAATTTTCATAAAATGTTTTTTTATTTTTGGTTGAGGAAAACATAAAATCATTTTACTAAAAGCAACAATACTGGTTTTCTTGTATCTGTTTCTACCTTTCTAATCATTTTGCCTAGTGAAGATTTGTACTCTTCTCTAGTTATATGGCTGTGAGGTGTCTGGCATCTCACATAGCAATAAGGTCATTCCCAAAACACTCGTTGAAATTCTGAATTCTGAAGGCTGTCCAACCTAAAACAGATAAAAGACCTTGGAATGGGGGGCTTATGATGGGTATAGAAAAATCTAAGTCGTCCAAATACGACGTATCAAAGTATGTCTTAGATAGACGACCGTTACACACCTATAAACTCCCTAGATTTCCTTATTAATACTATCGTTACACTATTTATATCTAACATTCATTGAGTTATATATCACTTATAGCCTATATAAGGCCAACTAAGCCACTTGAATCAGGTATGCACACACTTTTATGAGAAACCTCTCTCAATATGGGAAATCTAAAATTCTTTGTTGACTTAAGCATCAGAGACTCCCCTCCGGGGCCCACCTCAATAGGTTCTTCGTTTCTTTTCTTCCTTTTTGCAGGTGTCAACAAATCGAATTGGTTGTGCAACTAATGTTGAAAATCTATATATCATTAACATCAGTAAAAATTCATGGCATCATGACTGTATAACCAACGTGATACACTGGTAATCTTTTAAACATTAAACTGACACAAAAAATTTCTTGCAACCATAGTGAAACTTGGTGAATTGTTAAAGGACCAAAAGTGTAGTTTAGCCAATTTTTATATACTTTTGTATTTGAAATTAAGGATTAAAATAAACTTTGACCAAAGTTAAAAAATGTAATTTATAATTTAATCAAAAATGTAATAAGCATTGAATAAGGAAGAATCTTAGTCAAACAAAAAAAGAAAGAAAAAAAGAATAAGGAACAATCACATCCGTTTCCACCCTCACATGATAACATTATTGCTTGTTCTCTTATTATCCTTGTGATTCTTCTATTTGAATAGTACTAGTCGGTAACCAATGCAATGTACGGAAAAGTTTAACATAATATACTTTTTCTCTCTTTTATTTTTTGTCTAAATATGAAAATTGATAATTATGATAATTATTAAAAACATTATTATTGCATTTATATATAGAATATAATCTACTATTAAACATTTATTATGATTGTGTTTGTATACATGGAATAATATATTCTTTCTATTAAGGAAAATATATATTAAAATAATGAGACATAAAATTGTGATAATTATTAAAAGCTTATGTGGCGCAATATTAAAAAATGTTTCGGTTTTACATTATAGTATAGATTCGTTCTGCTTATTTTATTTTTTCTTGTTTTTGCTTTGATAGATTTGATGAACTTATTTGAGATTTTTTCTTTTCACTTTTGAATTAGTTTGAAAAAATAAATAAATAAATTCCACAACAAAGAAACACATTGCACTTATTTTTACCAAATGGCTTTAGTGAGAAATGGAAATAAGTGAAAAAAAATTTATTTAATTTTGTTTCTAAAATTCAGGATTAAAATAAAATTTGACTAAAATTAAAGAGTGTAATCTATATAGTAATATCCTTAACATTTCTTTGAAAATATACCGTGGGCTAACATTAGTGTTGCACTATTGTTGGGCAATGATTGATATAAGTTCAATCTAGCTGTATGCGATCACTAGTCACCAACATCGCCACTATGGTTGCTTTTGAATTTATGTCATCTCCTTTTGTTTATTAAAGGTTTATCTGTCTCTCTCATTTTGCTTTTTCTTTTTACAGAAGACAAAAGTTGAAATGAGAAAATGATGGTGAAGTTTCTTTCTACCTACCGTTGAATAAGGAAGAATTAATCACATAATAACATTACTTGCTTGTTCTCTATCATCCTTTCATCTTCCTTAATTATAATTGCTCAAAAATCGCTCATTAACATCTAGCTACTACTCCATCCTACAACTAAATTTCTATAAAAAACCAAAAAATACACATCTTTGTTTTGTATAGAAGGTAGAGGTATGTCCTAAAAACTTCTCCTTCTGTTTAATGGTTCTTGAACATCCCCTCTACCCTAAGTTGCTGCTGAATTTTTTGATAATAATGTTTTTTTTTATTTTTTTTTATTGCGGAACAGAGTCACACAGAAGTGTAAGATAACAAAGATATGTAACAAAGTGAGATTCAGGAAGGAAGATGCTGCCATATTTGCATATCCTGCAGCATAACAGAGGATCCTTTTGTCCATTTCTTTGATACCAGGTAATGCTACTTTAATTTGCACGTTGGTTTCACACTCTTGTTACATTTCTATGTTTATTGTTTTAGTTATTGGCATTAATTGCTTGTGGACTTGTGGTTCTATATCTTAAACGGGCGGCTGTATTCACAAAAACACTAAAAAGAAGAAAATAGAAAAATAAATAAATAAATAAAACAGCAAGAAAGCAAAAGAATGGTGAGAATGTAGGTGCAAGAATAAAATAATTTTGAGAATTTGATACCTTGAATGGGTGGGTCAGGTGTTGAAGATTTGGTCATAATGTGGTGAAGGCTCTTGTACACCAAATGTCCTAGTGATAAAAGTAGGGGTAAAGTTTTTCTTTTTTATTTTTTTTTTTTTTTTTTTTTTTTTTTTTTTTTTTTTTTTTTTAAAAAAATCACAAA
The DNA here is from genome assembly GCA_907173295.1 of Fagus sylvatica. Lineage (NCBI taxonomy): Eukaryota > Viridiplantae > Streptophyta > Magnoliopsida > Fagales > Fagaceae > Fagus > Fagus sylvatica. The sequence goes on along the minus strand of OU015761.1, from coordinate 57,427,968 downwards.
TTATTCAAAAGTCATAAAAGGATAACCATAAGGTATAGTTCCCAAAAGACACCTAACAGTATAAATGTATAATAGTAAAATGGAAGCATTACACTTTTTTGAGAATTCATTTTTTGCTTTCTTATCAACTTTTAAGAGCTCTGATTTTTTAATAAATATCTATCTCTCTCTAAGTTGAAGGCAGCTAGAACAACACTATCATGTATGGGAGAAATTATTCGGTTCACCAGGTGAACCATGTCACCCGTTCACCCATACAATAATTAAATGCCATATGTCACAATTAACCAAGTCAAATCTTAGTAAGCTTTTAAAGCCTGACTTGATTAATTATGACATATGGCATTTAATTATTGGGTGGGTGATGAGTGACGTGATTTACCTAGTGAACTGAATAATTTTTTTTTGTCATGTCCGATACATCAGCCATTATGTTAATTGATTAAAGCACAAATCGGTCTGTCCTATAGAAATGATTTCACACCCGTTAGGAAAACCTTTGGTTGCAAATGGCTTAGGCGGTCACTTTCCAGGATACTACAGCCACTCTGTTAGTGTGCACAAATCAGTATGCAAATTTGAATGTCTATTATAAGGAGAATGGAATGTCAATTATTGTGAAAAGGAAACAATTATGTGCTAAAAATATAGGATTGAACAGGGGATGATTTTGGCAAGGAAGACTTTCTACCAATTTCTAGAACATGCTCTCTCAAGCTAGTTTGAAAATTTCACCTACCCACCACACACGTGTATTAAGTGTATTAAGTTTCGTTCAAGGGATTTGTTTAAGTCAACTAAGGGTATATGGGCTCTGTATCTATTTGGGCTAAGATGAGTTTGGGTCCACGACTAGAAATTTTCAACAAGTGTGTGTACAAAATCAAGACTAGTTGGCTCAAATGGTTTGTTGAGTGTTATATGGCTCATCTTGTAGCCAAATGGGGTTTTCCATGTGTGATGACCATTTTTCCAGCACCACAAAGCCCATTAATGCAAAATTGGCCTGGAGATTTGGACTCTTTGAAAAGTGTAACATGAATTGGAATTGCAAATAAGTGTAATGGCATTGCATGGGAATTCCATATGCCAGGTTCATGCATGAATTCCCAATAAAACTTTTTTTCAGGAATTTCAATAGTCGGGTTCTAGGTGCTTCCTCCCTCACCTATATATATGGGTGTCTATGGTTCTAGGTGCTTCCTCCCTCACCTATATATATGGGTGTCTATGGATGTTATTGGCGTCAAAGGAAAAAAGAAGAAGAAAGTGTGTATCATTCCAAGTGTGGAGAGAAAGTGAGTGAGCGGGACTATTGAGTGGCTTAGTGATTAAAAAACTTAGAGAACTATAGTCTATTTTGGTTTTCCATCATAAGTTCAACTATATCAAAGCAAGGAGATTTTGTCAAAGTTATATTATTGGAGTTGATATTATTGTGAAGTAAATCTGTATTGTCTCCATTGTATTTGTAATTCTCTATTTAATTATAGTGGATTGATTGAAGTTCGGCCCATTGACATAGGTAAATATTGTTGAACCACGTAAATTCTTGGTGTTTCTTATGTAATTGTTTGTCTTACTTATTTCCGTTTATTTTATTACTACTATTTTATTGGCTTGACATAATTTAAATTTCAAAATTTCACCTCCTTGGCCCAACATTTTTATCAATGCCTTGCAAATGTGTACACATTGCTAACCAATCTCACATGTTTCCAAGCTATTTAACATTAAATCAGTCAATAATTGATGTTAGCAAAGAGATAAATCTATGAATAATACAAAAATTTCATCTTCGGATTCAATAATGTACTGATTTGAGAAGTTAACTTTCAAATCAAAATAGCTTAAAATTCATTTTAGTATAATTTCAACATAACTGTCTTTATTTTTTTGCTAAATGCCCAACAATTAGCTCTAATGGAAGCAAAAGTTTCCTTCCTATTGATGTTTCTTGAACATCATCTATCCTATGTTGCTGCTGAATTCTTTGATCATAATGCTCTTTTCTTTTCTTTTTTTTTTTTTTTTTTATTTTTTTTAACGAAATTCAAAAGTAACATCCATTTTGTATTAAGAAAGTATCAACAAATGAAAAAAAAAAAAAAATACAAACTAACTCTTTCTTAATACATTGCAATGGAATTATCTAAAAGAATGAAAGTACACGTTTATTAAACTATTAAATTAAATTAAACAATCATTTATAATTAATTAAATGCACTGGCCATTATATATTACTACCCACATAATTTATTAGTTTGTTTTTTTTAATGTTGATTCAATTGTATTTAATACTTTTGTCTCTTTGGTATAAAGATTCAAAACTAAACGACGAAACAAAATAGTGTTGGGCACAATGCACATTGCACAGCTCAGCACCCACTGGGTCACTGACATGCCACTATTTTCCTTGCACTTTTTCCCAAGTCACAAAAGTTTACATGAGAAAATGATGGTGAAATGGTTTCTTTCCACCCTCACATAGTAACATTACTTGCTTGTTCTCTATCATCCTTGTGATTTTTCCTTAGTTATACTTCGTTGCTTTGTATAGAACGTAGAGAGGTATGTCCTAAACACTTTTCCTTCCTTTTGATGTTTCTTGAACATCCTTCTATCCCATGTTGCTGCTGAATTCTTTGATCATAATGCTCTTTTTTTTTTTTCTTTTTTAAATATATTACAGAACAGAATCAGTACAGAAGTGTAACATAACAAAGATATGAAATTCCGGAAGGAAGATGTTGCCATATTTGCATATCCTGCAGCTTGACAGAGGATCCTTTTGTGCATTGCTTTGTTACGACAGGTAAATGTTACTACTTTTAATTTGCACATTGGTTTTACAATCCTGTTACTTTTCTATCTTTGTTGTTTTGGTTATTAGTTTCACAATCACGTCTTCCATATGCAATTTCATAGTGTGTTGGCAATGTGGAAATGCCTATTCCAAAAATTTGAAATTGTGTTTAATGTCACAAGATATGAAATAAAGTGGAGAAAACCTTCAACAAAACGGTCCTGAAAACTTCATGGGGAAGAAACCAAAACATTTGTCACTTGAATGTAGAAACATGGTTATGACATGCCCCACAAATGTCTCAAAACATTCAAAGAAGCACTCTCTAGGTTAATAGCATATTAAGACAAATCTCACGTGGGAACTCAAAGAGGTATCATTCTTCTTTTTTTCACCAAAAAAAAAAAAATGCAAATAGAGTAAACAAAATGTGAACACAAAATGTATATTTCAACTGAACATATGATTGAAGTTTTAAAAAAAAAATCACAAATAATCAAAAGTTTTATTGGATTCTAGAAAGTATGGTGAAATTGTTTGTCTAATGATCTCTAGCTCTAGGTCCACTTCATATCACAACGAACTTGGTTTTGAATAACTGAAAGTTTAAACTTCATCTTTTCTTACAGAAAGTCCAAAAGAGCAAAGCAAAGAAATGGACGCTGCTATTTCAATTGGAGCAAAAACTGGAGAATACATGGTGGAGCCAATCGGACAACAAGTTGGCTATCTGATTCACCTAAATAGCAACATCAAGAATCTCAAAGATCAATTTCAGAAGCTGGGTGACAAGAGACATGAGGTGCAATTATTGATTGATGCAGAAAGAATGAACGGACAGGTAATCTTACCTGAGGTTAACAGGTGGGTAGAGAACGCAGACGAAATCAGACAAGGTCTGCAAAGATTCATTGATGAAGATGTCAAAGCGGATAAGAAGTGCTTGGGTGGTTGGTGTCAAGATCTGAAGTCTTGTTATTGCTTGGGTAGGAAAGCTGAGAAGAAGACTCAAGAAATTGATGCAGAAAAAAGGAAGGATCTGGTTATCGCACTTGAGGTTGAGCAGTGGGTACAGATGGTAGGCAACATCAGTCAAGGTCTGCAGAGATTCATTGATGAAGATAAGATGTGCTTGGATCTGAAGTCACGCTATTCCTTGAGTAGGAAAGCTAAGAAGAAGACTTTGGCCATTGAAAAGCTTCTAAGCGATGCACCATCTCTTAATAAAATGTCCTGTCCTCCTCCTCCACAAGGAATAGGATCTTCATCCATAGAAGGTTTTAAGGATTTTGAATCAAGAATATCAATGATAGAAGAAGTTTTGGAGGCTCTAAGAGACGACTACAGCAACATGATTGCCATATGCGGTATGGGGGGGATAGGAAAAACAACAATGGCAAAAGAGGTTGCGAAAAGAGCAAAAGATGATAAGTTATTTGATGAAGTTGTGATGGCAGTGGTGTCCCAAAATCAAGACTTGAGAAAGATTCAAGGTCAAATTGCGGATATGCTACATCTACAACTTAGAAATGAGAGTTTAGAAGAAAGAAAAAATCAGTTATTTTCAAGACTAATGGATAGCAAGAGTGTACTTGTAATACTGGATGATGTTTGGGAAGCACTTAATCTAACAGATATAGGAATTCCTTATGGAGGTCAACACAAGAGATGCAAAGTCTTGTTGACATCACGAAGTGAAGACGCCTGCAGTCAGATGGAAACTCAAAAGATTGTTCAAATCAATGTTTTATCCAAAGAAGAAGCATGGAATCTTTTCAGAGAGATGGCAGGTAATTGTATTGATAGTACTCCTTCTCTACGTTCAATAGCAAAAGAGGTTGCAAAGGAATGTGGGGCATTACCTGTTGCTATTGTAACTGTTGCAAGAGCTCTAGCAAACAAAACAAAGGATGAGTGGATTGCTGCACTTGAACAACTTAAAAAGTCTATACCAAAAAATATTCTCGGACTACATCCAAAGGTCTATTCCAGCATAGAGTTCAGTTACAGTTATTTAAAAAGTGATGAAGCCAAGTCATGCTTTTTGTTATGTTGTCTATTTCCAGAAGATTTTGATATTCCCATTGAATATTTAGTCAGATATGGAGTTGGGCGAAGGTTGTTTGCAAAGATTGATAATGTGGCAGAAGCAAGAAGTAGAGTCCATGCAATGATTAAGGTTCTTAAAAGATCATTTTGACTAAATATTATGGGTTTTACAATTTCTCTGTTGGTGAATTTCCAGACAAAGTAAGCGCGATTGCACTCTGTAGTCCAGACATTTCACCCAACGAATGCCGAAGTTGTATCAATGAGTCAAGTTACAATCTCTTACAGGCTTGTCCATACCAGAAGGAGGCAATCATTTGGCCTAATAAATGTTCTCTTCGATACTCATACAAATCAATATTTGGTATTATGGAAACTTACCCAATACTAGCCTTTTACAACATTGCAAATTTCTCAGACGTGGAAGAATTCAACAAGGTGCTATACCCCTTGTTAGATAGCCTAAGAAACCGTGCTTCATCAGGAAATTCTACTCGCAAGTTTGCTCAAGTCTTAAAAGATCATTTCTTCATCAACAAACTTGCGAGTGGAATTTCCTGATGAAGCACGGTTTCTTAGGCTATCTAACAAGGGGTATAGCACCTTGTTGAATTCTTCCACGTTTGAGAAATTTGCAATGTTGTAAAAGGCTAGTATTGGGTAAGTTTCCATAATACCAAATATTGATTTGTATGAGTATCGAAGAGAACATTTATTAGGCCAAATGATTGCCTCCTTCTGGTATGGACAAGCCTGTAAGAGATTGTAACTTGACTCATTGATACAACTTCGACATTCGTTGGGTGAAATGTCTGGACTACAGAGTGCAATCGCGCTTACTTTGTCTAGAAATTCACCAACAGAGAAATTGTAAAACCCATAATATTTAGTCAAAATGCATGACAAATCTGTAACAACCCAGCAGTTAAACAACTTATAAATTTATTGGGGGCATTTTTGTAAATTCTAAAACAAGATATATTTGTTATGTGGTCAAAGTCTTCTCCTATCAAACCTCCATCGACTCTCTCTCTCTCCTCCAATCATTGTTTTCCGGCCGGCAAATCGAAAATATCTTCAAAGTCTTTATATTCTTATGCCATGAACTCAAGGTAAAAATCAAACTTTCCTCCCAATTTCTTCTATGAGATTCTTTGTGGGTTTTGTTATAATGTGATTATTATGGTGGATACTTGATAGATTGGGAGGGTTAGGAGGATTTGGGTAGCAATGGTTTTTTGAAATCCGAATTTTCCTTATCATTTGAGGATTTTGAAACTTGGTTTTGTAGGGTGGTGGCTGAATCTTTGCATGAGTTTTATTATGTTGAAAGTAATAACTATCAAAGTTGGGGTTTTTCATTTGATTGGGTTACTAGTTGAATATTTTGATGATAATCTAAAGATTTGTACTTTGGGTTTATTTGAGTGATTGATTGAGTACTTTTGATTTTTGGTTGTATACTATGGGGTGTATAGAACACTACTTGAATCAAGTTTTACAATAAATGGACTACTATTAAAACTATATTCACTTTCCTCTTGGGACCTCAAATCTGTCATTGATTGGATTGAGTTGAAATCCCATATGAATATTCTTTGATATGTGTATCACTTGCTTGATTTTAATTGTAGCTTGATTTCATTGTTTAGTACCCAAAGGAAATACAAATGCTTGCTACCTCTGTTTTGATATTGCTTGATTCCATGTGTGTTTTGGTAGCATTATGGTGCTCGAGATTTCTTGTATGCTTCTTTGCTTCCTAATGGGAATGGATCCCTGTCTTAGGATAGTCAAGTTAGGCTTTAGGGCCCTTCGGTTTGAATATTTGGAGATCTTATCGGTTTATGGAGAAAAGTGTGGTGGTCTACTTTGTGATGGGTATTATTCTTAGAGCCTTGATGCTATGTTTTTAGGTTCCAAGTTACTTGGTGATGGATTGGCTAGCTTGTGTAGAGCCGGCTTTAGGTAAATTGGTTGATCTTGTGAGATAAGTAGCTTCTTAATGGAATTTTTGGAAAATAATCATAATTGCATATGAAAATTGTTTTCGAGTAAACACGTTTTGGAAAATTATTGTGGAAGTATACTTTTCCTAAAAGTTATTGTGTATTAATCTTAGTATTTAATTATTTATGAGAAAATGCATGGAGCATGGAAAGATGCATTACATTTCATATTTGGGGAAATGCATGATTTGTTAGCATGGAAAAGATAATCTTTGATTTAATAATGGATTTCATGAATTTATTGGATTAATTGGAAATTCTAAAGATGTTTTATCTTTGGCTTATGTTATTTGTGAAATTTGATAGAAAAATCTTATTTTGGAAACTTTGTGAACTTTGTGGAAATCTTGGACAGTGAAAGTTTTATGAAACTACTTGGAAATATACTATGAATTTGATTATACTAAACCTGTGAGCTCTTTATGTTTTACCTGTGTGTTGTGACATCTGTGAGTACCCAGTGATTACCTAGCCAGATGCCAAAAGTCTTAGTGATATTGGTATCTTGGCACTCCGTCCTTTTGGCGACCATTGCGTCTTTGTGACGCATTGTCATGAGAATTTTTACTTGTGGGCCTAACGAAGCCCCTAGTAGAAACAAAGTTGTGTGGTCACTTGTGGGCTTAACGAAGCCCCTAGTAGAAACAAAGTTGTGAGGCCTTTTACCTGTGGGCCTAGCAAAGCCCTTGATAGAAACAAAGTTGTGAGGCCTTTTACCTATGGGCCTAACGAAGCCCCAAGTAGAAACAAAACCGTGAGGCCTAATGAAGACTAAGTGGACAATATCATGGTTGTGTTCTTTGGGACCCGGATGAGGCCTTTTGCACAAATTTCTTGTGTATAATATTGATGATAGTTTCAAAGGCCTTGGATTCATTGTTCCGTCCACCCGAATCAATTATCTAATTTGCATTTATTATTGGACAAAAACATTACATTCTAGAAATTAGGTTGAAATCTTTAAAAAAGAACACTGTTTAAATTCAATTGAGAGATTCTAATGTGTCTCTTCTTGTATATAACTATGACAACAGGCGGTATCAACGTGCATGCTGTTCAGCTTCAAGTTGGTAAAGGGAATATGATATTGTTGGCGTATATATGTAGAAAGAAACATTGCCACATAGCATAAGGGAAACACATCTAAAGCTTATGCTCATTCCGAACTCTTGGGCCGTATATTATTTTCATTTTGTGGTATGACTAGCTGGATATATGTTGTTTGTATATCTATTCATAGAGTACTGTTATGTGTGATAATATTCTTATTGTATTTGTCAATGTGCAATCTTTCATGGATGAGACCCAATGATTGTATTACATGAGTTCTATATGTGAATGCCATACATTTATCTTCGTACTTAAATGCTAAGTAAATGCACTCATGTTCATGCTAGTTTATCCTCTCGATGATCTTATAATTTTTTAATTTTTTTGAAGATCTCACAAACAAACAGACCAAAGCTTTCGATCTGGGTCTTCGTGGGTTGGGCTGGGGTCGACCGAGGTGTTTTATTTACCTTTAAGACACTTCACTTTTTTATTTTTTTACATTACCATGTTTGTTTTAATTACTTGAGTGTCAGATTGGCCATATAATAGTAAAGACTACATATTCTCAATTTGTCAATAACTCAGCCAACAAGGAGATTGTTTTAGAATTTTTTTTTTCTACTAAATTGCACTTTTTCACCCTAAGCAATCAGATGATTTCTAACATCCTCTGTGAACTTTGAACTTTAAAATTTACTAATCATCTTCTAAAGTTTACACTCTAAATGCAGTTAGCTTTAGACTATTCAAAATTGATAAATTTGATGTTTTTATGTTTGTGATTGTTAACTCTCTCAACCAAAAAAGAAAAAAATAAAAAAATAAAAAGTGTGGTTGTTAACTGTTGAGAGTTGTAGACATTTTGCTTCAAGTCACGTCAATTTCCGCACCAATTTAAATAACAGGCGTTATATGTATTTATTGCATAAATTTGCACCAATTTTAAAATTTAGGCCACACATTACTTACAAATAACCTAATAGGGACTCGGGCCTTCTATTGACACGGGATTATCAACGTGCCCAAAACTCTTAGCCCGACTTGCTAGTTTTCCCCATGGATTGCTTTTTGTTCTTTCTAGTTTTTTTAAGATATCTTTGTGTCTTTTCATGACGGCATTGTGAACCCGTTCCTGGTCTGAGGCCATACAGGGGTTTTCTCTATGAAACCTCTGATTTATGTATACACCTTCCTATTGAATGGTCAATTTCATGAGTTCGGAAAACAATTATTGCTTGTTGTGGTCAATTAGGCTCAGGATGCCGGTGACGTGGATATCCCACCAGATTTGAAGTTAAAGAAGTCGTGGAAATGCAGTGATCACCAATCATCACTCAGGCAGCAAAACGAGAGATAATTATTGCTGAGGTAGTGAGGTGTGATTTTCAATAATGCAAATAAGCTACACCCACTTCTCTGTCCTCTTGAAACTAGCTGTTTATTTATTTTGATATATCAACTAATTATTTGTTTACAACGATTTTGATTAATTTAATTAAATTACTTGAGTTACAGCCTCTTCGTGGTAAAACTAGTTTTTTAATTTATTTTTATATATCAACTAGTTGTTTACAATGATTTTGATTAATTTAATTAAATTACATTAGCCACACTCACTTCCTGGAAAAACTAGTTGTTTAATTTGTTTTTATATATCAACTAGTTGTTTACAATGATTTTGATTAATTCAATTATATTACATTAGCTACACCCACTTCCTTTTTCTTTTCTTTTTTATTTAATATCAACTAGTTGTTTTTTTTATATCAACCTGTTGTATATCTGTTTTCTCCTATTGTTGACCTCAGAAAATCACTCCAATACCATACATCGTCACGTAATAAACATTACATGCTTGTTCTCTATCGACTATCATCCTTGTGATTCTTCCTTAATTATATATGTTAGAAATTGTCTCAAATTTTTATTTGGGTTTGAATTCCTTATTGGGTTTGCTTGGGGTGAAAGGAAATGAGTTTTACATGGTGTGGCAGAAAAGACATTTCCTTGGTGTAGAAGGAAAGTTCCTTATTGAAAAAGTTATTTAGTATTCTTTGTCCTTCAAGGAATAGAATTCGAGCTTTATAAATAGGTATTGTTGCGAAGGATTTGGTGGCTATGACGCAAGGTTCCTCTCACATGGGGAGTTGGGAAGACTCCTAGAAGAACATGAGTTTCTTCTAGAAGTAATTTGGTAGATGTTTGGGTGAAAAGATTACCCATATTAGGGTTGAAAGATTACCCATATTGGGGTTGAAAGATTACCCATGTTTGTGTGTTGAGAATTTGTTTATTTTGCTAGTGTGAGAAAGTTATTGGGTGTATTGAGGATTTGGGTTGTGAGTATTGTAAGTTTGTGAGAGTGGTTATAATCCTTATCGTTAATAATGAATTTTGGTTGACATTACCCATGGACGTAGGCTAGAGGTTGCAGAACCACGTTAAATATTGTTGTCTTGTGTGGTTGTGTTATGTTATTGTTCTTATGAATGCGCTTCCGGTAGGCGCTAGCCCCAAATCACAACAATATACTTGCTCGAAAATCGCTCGTGGTGCTCCGCTAGTTTTCATATGAGTGCTCATTTACGAGCTCAAAGCATAGTAATCATTTCATAGGATTGGGGGAGTCATTCTTAAGAATAACGTCATCAAGAAACGCATGGACTGATTGCCTGGTTGTCAATATACGATGCATTAAATTGTTGACACAAATTATCAGCCTGGTAATTGCTAGAAAAGGGAAAGAAAATGTGTCATCAAACTGCCTCATCTACAATTACAAGAAAACCAAATTATAAACAAGTTGCATCAAAACTAGTACGAGGCATTTTAAATTTTTGATTTGTTCCACCTAGCAAGAGGAACAAGTTATATACATGTCGAATTGATGGAGACCATAAAATGCCTCCAATATAACCACCAAGCTTTCCAACAATTTGGGTAATAATAAATTAGGGATATTTCGTCTGAAACAAAATTTCCATTGATAAACTATGTTCAATAATCGTAACTATAACAATAAAAAGAAAGAAGACTTTAAGAGAAATAGAATTAGATTTAATTCTCATAGACAAGCATTACATGCGCTTGTTTATTTGGAAAAGCAATAGAATCACTTATTACGATGAAGAGTACTTGGGTATGATTCTCTTTCACCTCTAATCATTATACGAATCATGGCACAAAAGTTGTTCTCAAAAAATGGTTTTATTGAAATGAAAATACTAGGTTAAATTACAAATTACACCCTCTAACTTTGATCAAAATTCATTTCAGTCTTTCAACTTTGATTTCTTTTCAATTTAGCCATTCCGTACACTTCCATCAAATATGTTTCTGTTTAGTGCATAAACTGACGTCGTTTCAATGAAAAATTCATAAAACTGAAAAGTTAAAGGGTGTAATTTGGAAAAAATAAAAAAAAGAAAGTTAGAGGGTATAATTTGAAAAGAATAAAAGTTAGAAAACTAAAATGAAAACAATTAAAGTTAGAGACTAAATTGAATTTTCAAAGTTTTAAATTGAATTTTGACCACATTTAAAGGGTATAATTTATAATTTAGCCAAAATGCTATAATTACCTACCTAAAGGTGGTGCTACTTATTTTTTTTTTTTTAAAAAGTACATATATACCCCTCATTACTTTTATGGGATAATTACAGTAAACCTGTTGATTATTTTTGTTATTAATCTTTTATGTTTTTGCATGTCCTAATGAGAGTTGCTGATTCTTGTAAAACCATAACAGTTTTGGTTATTACAATTTCTTATATCCTTTTAATGGGAATTGATGAGTTGTTGATGGGTATGTGTGCGTGATGAAATGGTCAATTTCATGAGTTCAAAAAACGATTATTGCTTGTTGTGGTCAATTAGGCTCAGGATGCCAGTGACGTTGATATCCCACCAGATTTGAGGTTAAAGAAGTTGTGGAAATGCAGTGATCACCAATCATCATGTTGGGGCAACGGAAGCTTTTGACACTACTTAGTTTGGCCAAATTACCGTCTAAGTGTGAATTAAATTAAATAGCTTTCCAAGCAATAGAGAGATAAATAATCCCGCAATAATCAAGAAAATCAACCACACAAGAACACGCCAAGTTTACGTGAAAAACCCTCCAGTGTAGAGGGAAAAACTACGGGGCAAATTCGATCAATCACTATAATAAAATAGAGATTACAATATTCAAGTTTATGCCCAAACTTGAGTTCACAATAAATTGAGAAATCACTCTCTAGGAATAAATACAATCTCACCACAAAAAAACTGGAACCCAGTGAAACCAATAACGTAGTAAAATGTTCCTTGAATACTTCAACTCTCTATGGTTGTAGCATCCAAAATCCCTCCTAGAGAAACCCCCAATTTATCTCCTTGTGTGTGTCTTGAACCGAAGAAAAAAAAACCTCACTTTTTTCTTTCTCACCAGTGCCGCACAGTGCACTGCTCAGTTCTCTCTCACTCTTGCAAAAGCACGCACACACACATTGCTTTTTATATAAGACCTGCTGCCTCACATACTCCTATTTCTAATAGAATTGGAGACTAATGCCTTGGCGTGGAGAACAAGCTCATTAAAGAGTTTTGTTCAATTGTGGGTTGGACCACATGGTGCCGTGCACCCAACAATCTCCCCCTCCAGCCCATTGAGGAAGGAGATCTTCATTCCAACTCTTTAGTTAGAATTCATGCCGGCTGACCCGGCACAAAACTCAAGCTTCTCTTTTAGCACAACCTTGGTCAACATATCAGCTAGATTCTTGTCTGTGTGAATCTTTCTTAATTGCATCAACTGTTGATCAACAATTAATCATAACCAATGGTATCTCACATCAATGTGCTTCGTTCGTGAATGGTACATAGAATTCTTGCTCAAGTCTAGTGCACTTTGACTATCACAATGGACTACATACTCGTCTTGCTTTAGACTGAAGTCTTGGAGAAATCGTTTGATCCAAAGCACCTTTATCCCTACTTCGGTCACTGCAATATACTTAACCTCAGTTATAGATAAAGTGACATACTTTTGTAGTTTAGACTTCCATGATATAGCTCCCCCTGCAAAAGTAAATAAGAACCATGAAGTAGATTTCTTACCATCAAGGTCACCTACAATATCTACATCTGTATAACCCTCCAAAATTGGTTTAGAGCCACCAAAACTCAAGCACGACTTTGAGCTACCTCTCAAATACCTGAAGATCCACTTCACTGCTTCCCAGTGCTCTTTGCCTGGATTAACCATGAACCTGCTGACTACACCAACTGCATGAGCAATGTTTGGTCGTGTGCAAACCATGGCATACATCAAACTCCCGACTGCAGAGGAATAAGGAATTGATGCCATGTTCTCTTTCTCTTTATTTGATGAAGGACATGATTTCTTGCTTAGTTTGAAATGACCACCAAGAGGTGTACTGACTGGCTTAGCATGCTTCATGTTGAACCTTTCAAGTACCCGTTCAACGTACTTCTCTTGTAACAACCATAATTTCTTGGCTTTCTGATCACGTAGAATCTGCATACCCAGAATTTGTCTAGCTGGACCCAAGTCTTTCATATCAAATGACTTGAACAACTCCTTCTTCAAACTACCAACCATATTAACATCTTGCCCTACTATCAACATATCATCTACATATAACAGAAGGATGATAAATTTACCATTTGGAAATTGTCTGACATACACACAATGATCTGCATCTGTCCTTGTGTACCCGTGACCCACCATGAATGAGTAGAACTTCTTGTACCACTGTCTTGGAGCCTGGTTCAAGCCACACTGACTCTTCTTTAATCTGCAAATCCTGTGTTCCTTCCTTTTTTGCTTCAAATCCCTTTAGCTGAACCATGTAGATTTCTTCCTCTAAGTCACCATGGAGAAAAGCAGTCTTTACATCCATTTGTTCAAGCTCAATATTCAAACTAGTTGTTAATCCCAAAATAACTCAAATGGAACTCATTTTGACCACTGGAGAGAAAATCTCATCAAAATTGATCCTTTGTTTCTGATTGAAACCCTTGACCACCAATCGAGCTTTGTATTTCACTAGCTTCTCACCATCTTTCTTTTGCTTGAACACCCATTTGTTTCTCAATGCCTTCTTGCCTTTACGAAGTTCAACTAACTCATAAGTGTTATTCTTGTGCAAAGAATTCATCTCTTCATGCATAGCCTTCATCCAGCTATACTTGTCCTTATGAGACTGTACTTCCTGATAGCTCTCTGGCTCTCCCTCATCAGTAATTAAAACATACTCAGAAGTGGGGTATCTGGTTAATGGACGATGGTCCTTGGTAGACCTCATAACCTGAGGTTCTTCCATCTCTGGTGGAATAGGCTACTCCCCTTGCTCAACACCCTCTATATCTATTGCATTATCACCATCAACTGTTGTTGGTTGATCATGCTGCTCCTCATGTTCAATAGCCTCTGTATCTAGCATCATCACCACCAACTTCTGCTAGCTCATCACCATAATTCTCTACTTGCACCTCCTCTATATCTGTGGCAATATCTGAGGACGAAAAGGTAGGTGTAAGGTTAGAAACACCTTCAACAGTAGACTTTGACTTCTCAGATTTCTCAAAATCTTTAATATTTTCATTCTTATGAAAAACCACATCTCGACTTCTGATCATTTTTTTTTTCTTAGGATCCCATAGCTTGTAGCCAAATTCTGCATCTCCATATCCAACAAATATGCAGGGAGTGGCTTTATCATCAAGCTTTAACCTTTGTTCCTTAGGCAAATGTGCAAATGTCTTGCACCCAAATACCTTTAAGTGTGCGTAGGAAGCATCTTCTCCTGTCCACACTTTCTCTAGAATATCAAAATCCAATGGAACTAATGGAGACTGATTAATTAGGTAGCATGCAATTTGTACAGCTTCAGCCTAGAATGACTTAGGTAATTTAGCTATTCTTAACATACATTTGACCTTCTCAACAATAGTGCGGTTAATCCTCTCTGCCACACCGTTGTGTTGTGGGATACTAGGAACTGCCTTCTCATGTCTAATACCATACTCTGAGCAGCAATTTTCAAATCCATTAGACATGTATTCACCTCTGTTGTTAGTATAAAGACACTTCAAAGACTTCCTTTTCTCTTTTTCCACCATGGCATGAAATTTCTTGAAGAGCTGAAATACATGGTCTTTTGTTTTCAAAACATACACCCACACCTTTCGTGAAGCATCATCAATAAATGTAATAAAATATCTATTGCCACCTAAGAACTCCACCTCAATGGGACCACATACATCAGAATAAACCAAATCTAACACATTGGTTTTTCTAGTAGATGATCTACGAAATGATACTCTATGTTGTTTGCCAAATAACAATAATCACAAGAATTTAGTGGCATATCTTTGGCAAATGGAATGAGAGACTTCTTTGCCAAAATCTGCAACCCTTTTTCACTCATGTGAGCTAGCCGCCTATGCCACAAATCAGGCATGGAATCATCTTGAGCTGCATTTACCACGTCCCTGCATAATTTTACTAGAGTCTTATAAAGTGTGCAACAAATCTTCCCTCTAGCAAGCACCAACATTCCTTTATAAAGTTTCCATTTACCGTTGCCAAAACACTTACAGAGATCAAATTTAGGTGCATATCTGGAATGTGTCGCACATCCTTCAATTTTAAAGTGTATCCAGTATTGGTCTCAACACAAATATCACCAATTCCCACTATGTCAGCATAACTTTTATTACCCATCTTTACTCTGCCTAAGTTTCCTACTTTGTACGAAGTAAAGAACTCCCTTCTTGGAGTGACATGGTAGGATGTTGCTGAGTCAATCACCCACTCATCATAAGGATCCACAACATGGCAACACTCATACTCTCCTATAGAAAGTACCACCACATCTTCATCTGACGAAACAATTGTGGTATTATGATCATCCGCCTTTTTCTAATTTGTCTCCTCTTTTTGCTTATTTTTCCAAGCCTTGCAATTTCTCTTCATATGACCCTCTTTGTCACAGTAGAAACACTTGACTTTTCCTTTTGTCTGTGATTGGCTTCGGGATTTACCCTGCCCTTTAGAATTTCTACCCTTACTCCTCCCCCTGTTCTCTGTGACAAGAGCCTGTGCATCATCCTTGCCCATGTCATTTCTTCTTGTTTCTTCATTGAACAAACTTTCCTTGACCATCGCAAGTTGTAACACACCATTCGGAGCAGAGTTACTAAGTAACACTACCAAAGTCTCCCAACTGTCAGGCAAAGAGCTCAAAAACAATAATGCTTGCAATTCGTCATCTACCACTAGATTCATTCTAGTCAATTGATTAACCAAGTCTTGGAACTCGCTTAGATGCTTGGCAATGGATCTTCCCTCTTTAAGCTTTAAATGCGCAAGCTTTCTAATTGCAAAAGCTTTATTTTGAGCAGTCTTCCTCTCATAAAGACTCTCCAATTTTTTCCAAAGAGGATTGGCTTTTGTCTCATGAGATACATGATGAAACACACTAACTTCGATGCATTGTTTGATACAACCAATGGTTTTTCTATGCATCTTGGCCCACTCTTTGTCAAGCATACTGCTTGGCTTGGCACTATCACCCTCACCCTCACCCTCAATAGGTTCATGCAAGTCCTTACAATAAAGGACGTCCTCCATCATCGGCTTCCATATTGAGTAATTTGATGCCGAGAGTTTAATCATAGTGCTTGACGTATATTTTATTTAATTCAACACTAGACAACCACGCCCAAATAACCTTGGGCTTTGATACCACTTGTTGGGACAACAGAAGCTTTTGACACTACTTAGTTAGGCCAAATTACCGTCTAAGTGTGAATTAAATTAAATAACCTTCCAAGCAATAGAGAGATAAATAATCACGCAATAATCAAGAAATCAACCATACAAGAACACGCCAAGTTTACGTGGAAAACCCTCAAGTGTAAAGGGAAAAACCACGGGGCAAATCCGATCAATCCACTATAATAAAATAGAGATTACAATACTCAAGTTTATGTCCAAACTTGAGTTCACAATAAATTGAGAAATCACTCTCTAGGAATAAATACAATCTCACGACAAAAAAATTGGAACCTAGTGAAACCAATAACGTAGTAAGATGTTTCTTGAA
Source organism: Fagus sylvatica (assembly GCA_907173295.1). NCBI lineage: Eukaryota > Viridiplantae > Streptophyta > Magnoliopsida > Fagales > Fagaceae > Fagus > Fagus sylvatica. Next base: position 57,410,934 of record OU015761.1, on the reverse strand, counting down.
TATTCAACTCTTTGTGGTTATAGCACCTGTCTCTCAAACACGCTGCCTTCTCCATTCTTTTATAGGCTACCTTTCTGTTCGGCCCCATCCCTCTCTTTTTTTTTCTCCTTTTCTTTTTCTTTTCTTTTCTTCTCCACTCTGCCGCCCATACAATTCTTTTTCTTTTCTTTAGTCTTCACCTGCCGCACTCCCACGTGAAGCTTCTTTTTCTTTCTTCTTTCTTTATTCTCCACCTTCTTTTCTGCACTAGCCGTGTGAGCCAGCTTCTTTTCTATTTTTAGTGTGATAGGCTTTAAATTTGGAAGCTTGTGTCTCAAAATATCTTTCTTTATTCTTAGTGATTCAGGCACCACCAAAACTCCACTTTCTTCATGGTATGAATTATAAATGAAGTCCAGCACATCTTTCATATATTCTGTCCAGTTGTCTCTAATAATGATATAAGATGATCTGAAATTCCTTGTCTCTTTCACGCGCTTTCTTTTAACATGCACCAAGTATAAATTGATCGGAGCCTATATATATTTTCACGTTGTAAACAGGGTTGTGATACATCTGTGTTGGATGAAAGAATTACTCCACTTGCCAACTTTGTGTGGGTCTCAAACAAAATAATTACAAGTGAGGCATGTAAAATTTGTAATAAAATAGAACACGTAAAAGAATAATTTTCATGCTATACAATGGTGTGAAAGAATTATCATAATTTACGTGTAATTGACGAGTAAATGCAAGAAAATTCTATTAAAGCCATATAAAAAGAAGGTTAATGAGTTATTATTCATGACTCATCAGCACCCAAAATCCATCCTAGAGAAACCCTCAATTTATCTCCTTGTATGTGTCTTGAACCAAAGAAGAAAACCTCACTTTTTTCTTTCTCACCTGTGCCGCACAGTGCACTGCTAGGTTCTCTCTCACTCTTGCAAAAAACATGCACTCACACGGTGCTTTTTATATAAGACCTGCCGCCTCACATACTCCTATTTCTAATAGAATTGGGGACTAATGCCTTGGCGTTGAGAACAAGCTCATTAAAGAGCTTTGTTCAATTATGGGCTGGATCACATGGTGCCGTGCACCCAACACATCACTCAGGCAGCAAAACGAGTGAGATCATTGCTGAGGTGTGATTTTCAATAATGCACCCACTTCTCTGTCCTCCTCGTAAAACTAGTTGTTTATTTATTTTTATATATCAACTAGTTGTTTGTTTACAATGATTTTGATTAATTAAATTAAATTACATTAGCTACACCCACTTCCTGTTTTATTTTAATCAACTAGTTGTTTTGTTATACCAACTTGTTTTTTTTATCTTTCTTTATCCTATTGACTATTGTTGACCTGAGAAAATGGCCAATTAAGAATCAAATCCCTTTCCACACTCACATAATAACATTACTTGCTTGTTGTCTAACATGCTTGTGATTCTTCCTTAATTATACTTGCTCTAAAATTGCTAGTGGCGCTCGGCTAGTGTTCCCTAAACCCTCTCTGCGACTCCAACCTACTGCTAAATTTCTAAGAAATACACTTCTTTGCTTTGTATAGAAGAAGGTAGAGGTATGTTCTAAAAACTTTTCCTTCCGTTTGATGTTTCTTGAACATCCATCTACCCCAAGTTGCTGCCGATTTTTTCTGTTGTAATGCTTTGTTTGTCTGTCTATTTGTTTCTTTTAATAGCAAATATATTTAAGATTCTACCGTATTTGCATATATTTAAGATTCTACCGTTTCGGCTAGATTTGTGGGTTTGTGGGCTCATGGGTCACAGATTTGAAGCTTCGGTGACATGGTGGAGTTTTAGTTCTTCACCGGCCACTTTCTTTCATGGATGTTCTAGATCTGGAGCTTGGAGAACGGGATGGGGTTTAGAACTTCGCTTTTGAGTGGTACCAAATCGGACGAAAAAATCGGACGTAAACCATTTTCCTTATTTTTACAAAGCATTTTCCGGTCAACTAAAATAGTTTTCAGTTTGACTAGCATTTTATACAAAACAAACACCTGCAAATACTGAAAATGTTTTCCGGAAAATATTTTACAGCGAAACAAACGGAGCCTAAAGTTATCGCCACTTCTTGTGACTTGTAGTTCTACATCTCAATTGGGCAACTAAATCCAATGTAATAATGTGTTTGAATTAAATTAAAGAAGTTAATATATTACACCTAAAAATTGTACCTAAGTTTTGTCCTTATAATTTCTTATATCCTTTTAATGGGAATTGATGAATTGTTGGTGGCTATGGGTGGGTGATTGAATTTATGAGTTAAAAAAAAAAAAAAATGATTATTGCTTGTTGTGGTCAATTAGGCTCCTTTTGGTAGGAGGATTTGAGGTTAAATAAGTCATGCAATACTACTGCAATCACTAATTATTTTTGGGTGGACGGGAAGTATTAAATAAATCTTGATGGTACAAAAGAATTTTATTTAAAAAAAAAAAAGGTACACCTAGTCTAATGGCGACTCCGAGACTTTTTCCTAGGGTGGTAATTAAAAACTGGGGAAAGTACACTTTACCCACTTGTGGTTTGGCCCATTTACATTTTGCCTATCCGTGATTTCAAACTTGACACTTTACCCACCTGAGGTTTTATTTTTTAACTTCCGTTAGAGAACTTTTTACTGCCGTTAACTTAAACAAAACTAAAAACAAAAGAAATTAAAAACAATCACAGCTCTCCCTAAAACTGTCACGCTCGATAAACCCACAGTCTCACCGGAAAACCATCCTTTGTTTTGGCTTCAGAATTTGTCTTCTTCTGGGTTTGTCTCTCTCATTTTCCCTCTTGCTCAAAACCAACCTTTGTTGAGTCTTGAATTACGGGCCAAAGTCTTGAATCCATGAGCCAACAACGACCCACTTCCGAGTTGGTCTATGAATTGGCCACCACTCGAAACGTCGAAACCATTAAAACTCTTTGCACACAAGGTGCTAGTCTCCACGTAAACCTAACAATGCTTTTTTTTTTCTTCTTTTTTTTTTATTATTTTTTTTTATCAAAACCTTCAATTTACATGTTATCCTTGATTTTTTATATGTTTTGAACATCCTAGCGTAATGGGTTTTTGCATAGTTATTGATTATTGTCATTGTGCAAGAATTGAGTTTGGTTATTGGGCAGCAATTTTTGTGCAAGATTAACTCAGGAAAGCTTTCATATTGATATAGTTATCAATGTTGCTATAGTAAAAGCTTAAACCTTGTTATTGGAAATGGGCTGGACATATGATGAATATCAATGACATAGCCTCTATGGCGAATTATGCTATAATTTGTAGAATTCTTCTTCTATTGAGAATATGATATTCACCCAAGTACAACATTTATTTCTTAGGGAATGCATCATCAACTTATAATGAAATAAGAAATGTGGTGAGAGAAGGAACTATCAACTTGGGGATTACCATTTTCTTTTGCTCGCATATCAACGTCAAGCCTAGACTACTGTCATCACGCTCCATGACTGAAGCAATGATAGCACCACATGAAAATTCTGGAACTTGGGATATCTGTGTTGAGATACTCCAAGAGATTGAGAAGGCCACTCCTGTCAATTCTTTTGTTTTTAGTTTTGTTTATGTTAACGGCAGTAAAAGGTTCTTTAAAGGAAGTTAAAAAATAAAACCTCAGGTGGATAAAGTATCAAGTTTGAAACCACAAGTAGGCAAAGTGAAAATGGGCCAAACCACAGGTGGGTAAAGTGTACTTTCCCCTTAAAAAGTTAACTTAGGACACGTTTAGTACGCTGTAATAGGTCCTCTAATGTAATAATTATTTTTAAGAAATAACTATTTGATTGTTTGGTTACGCTTTTATCATAGGGAATAGCTATTCTTTAGGAATGACTATTCTTTAAAATGAGGAATAGTTATTCCTTATCAAAATAGCTATTCCTTATCAAGTTAGCTATTCCTTAGATCACATAATAGCTCAAAAAAAGTTAAAAATTTCCAAAAACTATAGTTGACTACAACTTTTTTTAAATCTCTCTCTCTCTCTCTCTCTCTCTCTCTCTCTCTCTCTCTCTCTATATATATATATATATATATATATATATATATATATATATATAACATTCAAAATCCAAGTCTCCAAAATGTTTTAAAATTATTACTACTCGTATAATAAGTAATACTCGTATATTAATCACGTTATAATAAAATATAAAATACAGATTCATGATTCTATTCACGTGTTGTCACTACACAGATGAATGATAATAGTTATGACATTACAACTTCTTTTATTCCTTGTAATACTGATTCATATTACAGTGTAATAATCATTATAGTGTACCAAACTCATCCTTAAATTATACAAGGCCGGGTCTGAGAGAGAAAATATCCCAAAACTTATCTCTTTTAATCAAGGTTGTCATATATATATATATTATATATATGTTCATTATATTGTAAGAACTCTTTCTCTAACTAAGAGAGTGAGAATGTTCGAGAGAGATCCGGTGAAAGGTATCAAAATTTAAGAAAAAAATAAACAAAGGAAAAAGGGCATCATTATTGATTTTTTTTTTTAGGGGTTTAGTGGGCTGGAAATGTACCTAAATTAATTTCTAGTGATATGTTCTTACAAATTTTTTTAACGAAATTCAAAAGTAACATCCATTTTGTATTAAGAAAAGTATCAACAAATGAAAAAAAAAATACAAACTAACTCTTTCTTAATACATTGCAATGGAATTATCTAAAAGAATGAAAGTAAACATTTATTAAACTCTTAAATTAAATTAAACAATCATTTATTAATTAAATGCACTGGCCACTATATATTACTACCCACATAATTTATTAGTTATTTTTTTTTTTAATGTTGATTCAATTGTATTTAATACTTTGTCTCTTTGATATAAAGATTCAAAACTAAACGACAAAACAAAATAGGGTTGTTGTGCACACTAATGCACATTGCACAGCTCAGCACCTACTGGGTCACTGACATGCTACTATTTTCATTGCACTTTTTCCCAAGTCACAAAAGTTTACATGAGAAAATGATGGTGAAATAGTTTCTTTCCACCCTCACATAGTAACATTACTTGCATGTTCTCTATCATCCTTGTGATTTTTCCTTAATTATACTTCGTTGCTTTGTATAGAACGTAGAGAGGTATGTCCTAAACACTTTTCCTTCCTTTTGATGTTTCTTGAACATCCTTCTATCCCATGTTGCTGCTGAATTCTTTGATCATAATGCTCTTTTTTTTTTTTTTCTTTTTTAAATATATTACAGAACAGAATCGGTACAGAAGTGTAACATAACAAAGAAATGAAATTCTAGAAGGAAGATGTTGCCATATTTGCATATCCTGCAGCTTGACAGAGGATCATTTTGTGCATTGCTTTGTTACGACAGGTAAATGCTACTACTTTTAATTTGCACATTGGTTTTACAATCCTTTTACTTTTCTATCTTTGTTGTTTTGGTTATTAGTTTCACAATCACTTCTTCCATATGCAATTTCATAGTGAGTTGGCAATGTAGAAATGCCAATTTCCAAAAAATTGAAATTGTGTTTAATGTGACAAGATATGAAATAAAGCGGAGAAAGCCTTCAACAAAATGGTCCTGAAAACTTCATGGGGAAGAAACCAAAACATTCGTCACTTGAATGTAGAAACATGGTTATGACATGCCCCACAAATGTCTCAAAACATTCAAAGGAGCACTCTCCAGGTTAATAGCATATAAAGACAAATCGCACATAGGAACTCAAAGAGGCAACACAACCTTCTTCTTTTTTTCACCAAAAAAAAAAAAATGCAAATAGAGTAAAGCAAAGTGTGCACACAAAATGTATATTTCATCTTGACATAAGATTGAAGTTAAAAAATATATATATCTCAAAATATTTAAAAGGATAACCATAAGGGATAGTTCCCAAAATATTTATTGGATTTTTGAAAGTTTGGTGATAATGGCTGTCTAATGATCTCTAGCCTCTAGGTCCACTTCATTGAGATCATCACTACGAACTTGGTTTTAATAACTGAAAGTTTAAACTTTATCTTTTCTTACAGAGAGCCCAAAAGAACAAAGCAAAGAAATGGAAGCTCAAGCTGCTATTTCAATTGGAGCAAAAGCTGGAGAACACATGGTGGAGCCAATCAAACAACAGGTTGGCTATCTGATTCACCTAAATAGCAACATCAAGAATCTCAAAGATCAATTTCAGAAGCTGGGTGACAAGAGACATGGGCTGCAATTATTGATTGACGAAGAAAAAAGGAAGGATCATGTTATCGCACTTGAGGTTGAGCAGTGGGTACAGATGGAAGACAACATCAGTCAAGGTCTGCAGAGATTCATTGATGAAGATAAGATGTGGTTGGATCTGAAGTCACGCTATTCCTTGAGTAGGAAAGCTAAGAAGAAGACTTTGGCCATTGAAAAGCTTCTAAGCGATGCACCATCTCATAATATAATGGCCTGTCCTCCTCCTCCACAAGGAATAGGATCTTCATCCATAGAAGGTTTTAAGGATTTTGAATCAAGAATATCAATGATAAAAGAAGTTTTGGAGGCTCTAAGAGACGACACCATCAACATGATTTCCATATGCGGTATGGGGGGGATTGGGAAAACAACAATGGCAAAAGAGGTTGCGGGAAGGGCAAAAGAGGCTAAGTTATTTGATGAAGATGTGATGGCGGTAGTGTCCCAGAATCAAGACGTGAAACACATTCAAGGTCAAATTGCAGATATGCTACATCTACAACTAAAAGCAGAGAGTAGTTTAGAAGAAAGAGCAAATCAGTTATTTGAAAGACTAATGGGTAGTAAGAGTGTCCTTGTAATACTGGATGATGTTTGGGAAGCACTTAATCTAAAGAATGTAGGAATTCCTTGTGGAGGTCAAAACAAGAGATGCAAAATCTTGTTGACATCACGAAGTGAAGAAGCCTGCAATCAGATGAGAAGTCAAAAGATTGTTCCAATCAAAGTATTATCCGAAGAAGAAGCATGGAATCTTTTCAGAGAGATGGCAGGTGATTGTGTGGATACTCGCGATCTACATCCAATAGCAAAAGAGGTTGCAAAGGAATGTGGGGGCTTACCTGTTGCTATTGTAACCGTTGGAAGAGCTCTAGAAAACAAAACAAAGGTTGAGTGGATTGCCGCACTTCAACAGCTTAAAAAGTCTATCCCAAAAACTATTCATAATCTGGATTCACAGGTCTGTCGTAGCATAAAGCTTAGTTACAGTTATTTAAAAAATAATGAAGTCGAGTCATGCTTTTTGCTATGTTGTCTATTTCCAGAAGATTATGATATTCCCATTGAATATTTAGTCAGATATGGAGTTGGACGAAGGTTGTTTGCAAAGATTGATAATGTGGCAGAAGCAAGAAGTAGAGTCCATGCAATGATTAAGGATCTTAAAAGATCATTTCTTCTGTTGGATAGCTGGAAAGAAGAATGTGTCAAAATGCATGATGTTGTCCGGGATGTTGCCATATCAATTGCAGACGAACATGGTTTTCTGGTAGGATGTGATGATAAAATCGAAGAATGGCCAGAGAAAGATACATATGGGAATTATGTTGAAATTTCCCTTTTCTCTCAAGAAATGAAAAAGCATCCCGATGGCTTGGAGTGTTCGAAACTTGAGCTTCTGCAGCTATCATGCGGCAAAGACACTCCACAGATCGAAGAATGGCCAGAGAAAGATACATATGGGAATTATTTTGAAATTTTCCTTTTCTCTCAAGAAATGAAAAAGCATCCTGATAGCTTGGAGTGTTCGAAACATGAGCTTCTGCAACTGTCATGCGGCAAAGACACTCCACAAACAGGGGCGGATCCAGGAATTCCGTTCAGGGTGGGCACCTTTTGTATTTTAATTTCAAACTTTAATATATATAATACAAAAAAAGGTAAAAAACCGAAATATATTGTTCATATAAACAAAAAGTAACAAACAAAAAGCTTATCATAACCTTTTACAATTGATTTTGACGTGTCTTCATATTTTGAAACCGTTGCATGATAGCTTCATTATCAATGCTATGAAAAATGCCTTTCTCTATGTAGACAATCAAGCTATCAATCAAGTTTAAAAATAATAATAATAATAGAACTAAAATCAAGTCTGTGTTGGGCTGATTTGTTTTTATTTGGGTTGATTTGTTATTGCAAATTCATTTTTGGGCTTTTAAGATATTATTGGCATTTTTCTTGATATTTGATTGTTTGTTATTTGTGGTGAATGCTATAATTTTGGATTGTTTGGGGTGTTTGATGTAATTTTAATACATGTATCTTCCTTAATTTTTTTTTTCTAAAACGTAGATGAGGATTTAAAACAAAAATGAGGGTGGGTACTTTAGCATATCTATATTTTTTGAATTTATATATACCTACTAAATTTTTTTTTTTTAAATTTGAGGGTGAGCACGTGCCCACCCTGGTCATGAACTGCATCCGCCCCTGTCCACAGATGATCCCAGCCAATATGTTTCAAGGGATGAAAGAACTAAAGGTTTTGTCTATGCAAGGTATGTCCTTTCCTTCACTACCACAATCAATCCAGGTCCTTCAAAACCTTCGGACACTACATTTGGAGTATTGTGAGTTAGCAGATGTGTCAACAATTGGAGCACTTGGGAATCTAGAAATTCTTAGCTTTCTTGGTTCTAAAATCAAGGAGTTGCCAAGAGAAATAGGAAATCTTGGTCATTTAAAGTTGTTAGATCTCTCAAAATGCTCTACTCTTCAGCGAATTCCATATGGTCTTCTATCGAGTTTATCTCGACTAGAAGAGTTGTACATGGGAGGAATCGATGTGAAGTGGGAACCATTGGAAGGCAACGGGGAGGGAAATGCAAGCCTTGCGGAACTAAATTCTTTGTCCCATCATTTGATGGCTTTAGAAATTATTATACCAAGCCTCAAGTTATTGCCAAAAGACTTGCACTTCAAAAATCAAATGATTAAATTTCATATGGATATAGGTCGGCCGCCCTATTATATGTCCCATCATTTTCACTTGTCATCAAAGAATTATTTATTTAAAAACTCGTTGGAACTTGAAAGTATTGACTTAAGTGATATTGCAGAGAGTCTGATGCTTCGTCAACTATTACAGAAATCTGAAAATTTGAAATTGAAGAAAATCTATATGGTTACACCAAAATTTAAAAAACCTTAAAGATGTAATTGATGCCACATCAGATCAGAATCTGCGTGCTGCCTTCCCTAGCCTGGAGAGACTGGAACTTACTGACTTGGATAATTTGGAAAAGATATATGATGGCCAATTCCCAAAGAGATCCTTTAGCGGTGCACAATATGCTTGTTTTGGCAACCTAAGATATCTTAGTCTATCTTATTGCAACCGTCTGAAAAATGTCTTTTCATTGTCCATAGCAAGAGGTTTGGTTCAACTCCAAGCGTTAAAGATATCTGATTGTTATAACTTGGAAGAAATTTTCTCTAAGGAAGGAGAAGATGAGAAAGCAGTTGATCATATCAAGTTTCCGAAGTTAACGCATATGGGATCTAGGCTATCACTACTACGAAGCCTTATTGGTTTCTGTGAACCCATTGATCCGGTTGAGCTTGTCCAACCTAGCCATGCTAAAAGCACGCAACCATCTTCTAATCTGGAGGTATGCCAATAGGCTCATTCCCTCTCTCTCTCTCTCTCTTGTTTTATTTTTTTAACTTTTCAAGTTCTGGTATGGATTTGATGCTTCTTTCATCGAAACTTGAAAAGTTGAAATTTATTATCATGATATCCTAATAATCTAATGCATGATTCATCAGGTTGCAAGAATGGAAACTAATGAACTGACCAAGGACAAGATGACAGACAATCAGGACACTGGCTACTTTCCTGAATCAAAATTATTTTCATCCGAGACCATCTTGTGGTCACCAAATTTAGAAAATCTTAACATTGACCTTGTCGATTTACTAGAAGTGGTATTTGATCTTGAAGGACTAAAAGTCGACGATGACCGGCAGACAATCACAACACTTGCTCAATTGAAAATTTTGACATTGCAATTTCTTAATGATTTGATAGATGTGTGGAAGAATGTTCCACGAGGAATCCAGGTCTTTCAAAACCTGAGATCAATTAAAGTAATTGGATGTCCCCGTCTAAGATATATATTTCCACTTTCTGTTGCAAAACTACTTGTGGAAATTCAAAGCATTGAGATAGAAAAGTGTGACATGATTGAAGACATTGTTCAAAGAGATGGAGAAGAAGAGGCAGCGGATTTCGCTCTGTTCCCTAAAGTTAGTTCCTTCATAGTAGAACAACTGCCAAATCTTGTGACTTTCTGTAAGGAAGCTTATTCTTTAGAATGGTCATCCATGAGGAAGATCAAGATTTGGAGTTGTAACAAATTCAAAACAATTGGTTCAGAAATTCGGAGACCAAGTAAGCTAAAGGAAATCAATAGGGAATTGGATTCAAGACCCCATGAGCTTGGACTTGGGTCCTTCTCAGTGCAAGATTCCCCTGGTTTTCTTAGGCGATGCCTCAAGTGTGTACCACATAGCAGGAATTATGGTCCAATGGTTGAGTCAAACCGAGGCACAAACAACAAATCCCATGGAAGCTCCTCGGTGGTGAGCAAAGAGGTACACATCCGATAAGTAATTTATTTATTTTTAATGAAATAAAACAAAAGAATTTGTTGATTTATGCACTTATCTCTCTCCTGCATTTGTAAGATGGTGCATTGCTTTTCTATTGTAAGTCATAACATTAACTCCTTCAACAGAGTGATCAGATAAACAACAACATTGCTTGATTTTTTATTTGGTCATCCACTCTATTTCAACCATCTTCTTCTATGAAATTATATGTTCTGTTTTGCTGGATCCAAATCATTTTGATGGATCTAAAAGATATGATTATTTTACTTCTTTAACCGTACTTGTTTATTTGTAGAGTAATTTGACAAAGCTTGAGGATCCAAAAGCTAGAGATATCGACAACCCCTCAAAGATATGGTATCTTTTTTCATCCCACATAATCGAGTGCTTAAAGAATCTGGAAGAGATTAGCTTGGGGTATTGTGATTCATTGGAAGCTATATTTCAAATTGAGGAACTACTTGTTGAGGAAAGTCACCTAGCACCAGTACTTGATCATTTAAGGAAATTGGGACTTTAATTCCTACCAAAAACTGATGCACATATGGAAGAAGGGTCCAGAAAGGAATCATGGGCTTTGGAAACCTGAGATTCATTAGAAGTACGGAAGGGATGCAACAGTCTGACATATTTGTTCTCACCATCCATAGCAAAACTGCTTGTGATGTTAGAGGAAATAGAAGTTATTGACTGTGAAAAAATTGAAGAAATCCTTACAAGAGCAAGAGAAGAAGAAGGAGAAGAAAAGGACATTGTTTTGTTCAACAAAGTTAACTTAATCATGCTAGAGGACTTACCAAATCTCAAGTGTTTTTGCAATGAAGCCAATGCTTTTGAATGGCCATCCCTGAAGAAAGTGGGGGTAATTAGATGCCCTACTTTAAGGACATTTGTTCCGGCTAATCTAAAGACACCTGAGCTGGAAGGAGTATACGAAGTCGGTAGACTTCGACGACCAATTCGAAAAAATAATTTCAAAAGGCCTGCACAGTGGAAGGGAGATCTTAATGCCACCATAGAGCACATATTCAAAGGAAAGGTATGGCACACTCTCACAACAAATCTCTCTTTACTGGGACAATTTGACCCCTATGTATAGACCATCGCAATACAAAATTAGCGAATAATAACAAAATTTATCACATTTTTATTTTTAAAGGAAGAGTAAAGCAATAGAAAAACACTACTTTCCTATACCAAGAAAATGTTTTGAAAAAAGTAATTTTTCCACATACCATCAATATTTATAGCAGCACCTACTAGTCACATGGCAACTTTCATTGTTCCACTTGCAAATATGATTGAACTTAAATTACATATATAGTTTTTATTCGTACAGGAACCTAAGGTTGATCATGAAACGCAGCAACAAGAGCAAACTGAGACCACCGAGAAAAATATGTGATGCTGGGAATTAAAGACAAATACAGGGTAAGCAACCCTTGATCTTCCATCTTATTTTCAATATAAATTTGATATTACTCACACCTCTCTAACTCTCCCATTCATAAAGGAACTCTCTCTATTTCTTCGATTTTATTTCTCCTTTAGTGGATATTTTTTTTATTGTTTCTACCACTTTTTTTTTTTATTCACTGATGTTTCGTTATGTTATTGGTTGCTATAGTTTCAATATAGTAGACTCTACGAAGGTATAAAGGCTAAATGCTAAAGTTTACCCTTTATTTTTTTATTTTATTTTTTAATATTTGTTTATTCAATTTGATTTTGTATTGAGTGGATTGTTGTTTGTTATGTGTTCTCTAATTGTTTTGCCAAATGAAAGAATAAAAGTGAGAAATTAGCCTGAATTTATGAATTCAGTTTGTAAACATTGTTCTATGATTTTGATGAAGATGGTAAATTAGTTTCTATATATTAAACTATTTTATGTTACTTCTCTCTTTCACACCCGTATTGATCATCTATAATATCTATAATATAAACTAAAAGTTGAAGTTGAGAGAAAATTTTTGGGTTAATTACACTTTATCACCCTGAACTATTACCCATTTTTCACTTCACCCCCTAAACTTTAAAAAGTAACAATTGACCCCCTAAACTATTAAAATTGCATAGCCGTTACCCTCCGATGCCAAAATCCAGTTAAAATAGATGGAATAGAGCCGCACGTGACACGCACGTGCTCTCGAACCCACCAGATTAACTTTACCAACTTATTTTTTTTCAAATCCCCGAATTACCCCTTACCCCCTTAACTAATCTGAGATAAAAAACAAATGAACAGCCGTGTAACAAATTGGCCCCAAAAACCAAAACCCTCAATCAATAACCCCCCAAAACCGTCGTTGACCCACGGAGAATACCCCGATCTCACCGGCGCTGACCCAACCATTCAATCCCTGGCGCTGAAGCTCCGATCTCCATAGCCAACGTTGGTCCAGCTGAAGCTCCGATCTCCATAGCCAAAACACCTTCAACCTCAATCAATAACCCCCAAAACCGAAACTTGACCCATGGAGAATACCCAGATCACACCGGCGCTGACCCAACCATTCAATCCCCGGCACTGAAGCTCCGATCTCCATAGCCAACATTGGTCCAGCTGAAGCTCCGATCTCCATAGCCAAAATACTATACTTCAATCCAGGATTTGCATTCTGAGTTATTGAACCTTAAGGGTAAGAAGCAAGAAGGAAGTGGTAAACACCAATCTTTAGAATCAGATTTCTGACCAATATACACCCACTTGAGAGAGATACGAACTAATTATCATTGTGGTTGGAATATAATGCACTACTGAAATATGAAATTCTGAGTAGATTCTCATCCTTATGCAGAATCAAAGATGCGATATCAAGAATCTTGAATGCAGTTTCCATAGCAGAAAAGACAGAGCTTAGTGAATATCAGGCTGCAAAGTTTCAAGGTGAGAACAAGTAGTTTTTGAAATTAACTACAAGCAGGCCTCAATTTTGTGATGGTACTGAAGGTTGACGTTGAGAAGATATAGAAACTAGATTAGGCACTTGGAATTTCAGTGTCAAAGAAATACTTCAGACTCGAATTCCTGTGTGTTTCTTTCTTGTTGGGGGTTAAGTTGAAGAAGCATAAAAGCCATTAATCTTTTTACGTGTGGATCCGGACTTGCAGAAACAATACAGCTATCTAGCAGCTGGACTCCCTATAGATTAGACTTTCTGTACTTGTTTTGCTTTCTTTTATTTACTTTTTGTGTTTCAAAAATATTGATCAGAGTCTTCTTGGTTCTGTCAGTGTTTAGATACCTTTGTTGATACAAATTAAAGAGAGGCTATTGTTGTTCTTGCAATTTTGGTTAAGGGGGTAAGGGGTAATTCGGGAATTTGAAAAAAAATAAGTTGGTAAAGTTAATCTGGTGGGCCCGAGAGCACGTGCGTGTCACGTGTGGCTCCATTCCGTCTATTTTAACTGGATTTTGGCATCGGGGGGTAACGGCCGTGCAATTTTAATAGTTTAGGGGGTCAATTGTTACTTTTTAAAGTTTAGGGGGTGAAGTGAAAAATGGGTGATAGTTCAGGGTGGTAAAGTGTAATTAACCCAAAATTTTTAGCCTCCTCCAAATATTGTCACGTCAGATTTGCTGCTCACTCACAAATCCACAACATCCTTCCTTTTATCTAATTCATTCTCTCTCACACACACTCTCTTTCTCTCTCTCTCACGTCTCTTCATCTTCCTCACCTCTTCATCTCCCATAAGTTTTTCCCATATCCATTAAATCAACTCTCTCGCTCAGGTCTCTTCATCTCCCATGGGTTTTTTTTCCATACCCATTAAATCAACCGATCTCCCTAATTGATTTCAATCTAATTCACCAATCTCTCACAATCTTTTCTTTCTCTCTTTTTGGCGGGGCATTTAATGCCCTCATTTTTCAAACCCAATTATCTCTTCAAATTACTTAGTTTTCATTTCCATAAATACATCCAAATTATTTGGTTTTCATTTCCATAAATACATTCATATTTATGTTCAAGTTTTAAATTCCTATTTGTGAGTATTGATTTTTTCATTTGACAAATAAAGTTCCATGAATTTCCTTTTTGAGTCGTTATTTGCAAAAATTGCAAAAAAAAGGAAGGGCTGCTCGAATTTTGATCTTAGTTTCCAAATATGCATTCATAATTCTGCTCAAGTTTTCCCTTTATTCTACCTTTTCTCCTTCCTAAACAGGGCTAACATGATGAATTTGGATGGTAGAAATCTAGCCATTTGCTTCCCTTTACGTCTCATCCAATATTTCCTTTTATGATCATATTAATCTCTCTCTTACCTTAATTTCCAATTATTTTTTCATTTAATCCTAGAAGATTAATTGCCATTCTCTCTCTCTCTCTCTCTCTCTCTCTCTCTCTCTCTCTCTCTCTCTCTCTCTCTCTCTCTCTCTCTCTCTCCCCAAAGAAGTTAATTGGCCTTTCTTTTTCCATTTGATGCTTTAACGAATTAATTGACACCCTAATAATTTCACCCACTCTCCCTCTTTTTCCCATTATAATATGTTACTTACTCCCGTTTCTATATATAAGATGTTTTACAATTTTGGCTATGTTCCCATCATTGAAGATACTAAATATATAAGACATAACAAATTGGATGGATCAATTACTACTAAAGGTAAGTTATAGCGCGTTGATGTTTGAAGGAATTATTGACAAATGCTCGGTTTGGTATTCACAATACTCTTTCTGGGTATTGTTTGCTTCTCCAATTAATGTTAAATATGTGAATCAATTCCTTTTATGGAGAATTTCGGGCATGCGTGACTTGTACAAAAAGAAGGATTTGTCAATTGCGTCAAATATATTTATATAAGCTGTCTTTGTTACTGAAACTTATTTAACATTGTTGCGTTCTTTGCCATTACTTTTAACATTGTACCACAATATTTTTTATTTTTTATTTTTTGTTTCGGGCCCGTTATGAACTTATGAGGAACATGTGAAGGAAAGTCCGGACCCTCCTAAAAATATCCATATGATGCTGACTATTTATGATATTAGTATTGTTGAAGTATAGAGATTAGTGGCGAGAGACATTGTTCAATGAGTAGGTGAATGGAAGACAAGTTTATTTTGTTTTGGTAGTTGTCTCTACTATAAATTAGTGTATTTAGAAAAAAAAAGAAAAAGAAAAAGTGCACATTTGCTGGTGTTTTGTTTAGTTGTTTTTAATTCTTATGTTTCCTCTTTATTTATCTTGCCCAATGTTTCCTAGGAAATGACGGGGGACTTGGGTTAAGTTGAGGTTGGGGGAGTTTCTTGCCATGAGACTATTTTGGTCATTTGATATATCTGATGTGGGTAAACTTAAATTCATAGTAGTAGTTTTTTTTCGTTGCTGTTACTTTGTTAGAACATAAAACGATGGCTTTTAGTTTCGGTTAGGTTATGTTGATTAATTGTGATTTTTTTTTTTTTTGGGAGATGGCTATGGTAAATAAAGAAAGGAAAAAACTCATTGGTATGTTAAGATTATATTGTTTGCCTTTTGTTTCCACTTATATATTATCAAAATTTGTGATTTAGATTTTAATGCTCTTAATTATTTTGTTGCATTTTAAAGAAATTCTCAAAAACTTCTCCAATAATAAAAAATAGTGTTCGCCTCAAATGATTGTGTCTTGCACAAAATTCAAATAAAAAAAATATGGATTATATCCCACTACAAATTAGTTACATATACCGCGCATTGCGCGGGTCCGTGACTAGTATAAACTAAAAGGGGAAGCTGAGAGAAAATTTTCAGCCTCCTCCAAATACCGCCATGTCAGACTTCTGCTTCCCACAAATTTCCATGTTTATCCTGTTTTTTCATTTTTTTTTTTTTTTTAGTTTCCTTTTTCTCCTCCACACTCAATTATTCCCTATTTATTTTTGGTCCCATTATATGTATTAAATACTTACTCCTTCTTAACGTTACATTTACACTCATATTTTAATGTTGGCAGCTTCCTATTGATTAGTATTTATTATTTCCTTTTATTCATACCATTTATTTGTTTCAAAATTTTCTTCTATTTCTTTCTTTCATGCTTATCGGTTAACCCTTCACTGGACTCCTCGTCTCCCATCACACCTGTTGATTCAGCCCTCCAGCTCTCTTCCTCCCTTTTTGGCCTATTCCTCTCCCCCATTAAAACCCATTGATTTAATTCAACCATCTTTACACTCTTCCTCTTCCCTAGCTTTCCTTTTTTTCCTTCTTCTTCATGGCTAGCGTTTAATGCTTCCCAAATTTTTCGGTTTCCCAATTTAATTTAGTTCACTGTTACTACTCTTATACTTGCGTTTAAATATTCAAACCATATCAACAACCCTTTTGTGCATTTCCTTTTCTGGGGCACACCTTCTGAAATCTCAATCTCAGGTTGCTTTTGAATTCTCTTGATCAATACGCGAGTCACACCAATTGGTAGCGTAAATATTATTTTGCTTTCTTATTATATTTACTGCACTATCCAAATTTTAATTTTCAGGTTTTATCCCGGCTGGGCATGCTTAAATCTTTGTGGAAAGCTGAATTTTTTTTTCCTCTTGAATTCTGTCTCAGGTGATGATGCCATGAAGGCTTTGGTTGTTTTGGATTCAGTATTTTGAGCACTCTGTTGTGCATGAAACCGCCATCGTCTTCAGCCAAGCCAAGTCTGTAGTTCATAAAGATGAGAGCTCTGTTGGAGACAATGGGTCTGTGGGTTCAAAGTTTTATTCTTTTGATTTGCTTTATGATCTAGGATTTTATTTATTTATGTTGGATTTGGATTTGACTTTGGGTTTTGTTTCTTTCACATTAAGACTTCCTAAGGTGTGTTTGCTATTTTTCTACTTGAATTTTTTGGTGTTATCGATCTTTGTTATTGTTGCATGCCATATGTTTGGTGAAATTCCTTTAGATATGTGTTGTGTTATTATGTGTTTCAAATTTTTTGTTATTTTCCTTTTTCCTGCACTATGTAAGAGCGCATCAAGTGGAGTGTGATCAGGTCTGATAGCCTCTCATGTGGTAGATTTTGGTCTGCCTTCTGAGTCACAGATTGGATGAAGAATGAATTGTTGGCATAAAGGTTGTGTTCTTGGAATTATCATGCGAAGAAAAATGCTATGCATAAGTGAAGTATTGGTTCTTTGTGCAACACAATTCTCTAATATTTTACCTATGGTATTTTTATAAAAGGATGTCCAATAAAAATGAAAGTTGTATACTTGTATTTTGTAGTAAACTTGAGTCATAGTTTCATCATCCATGATGATGCAAAATGGAGGCATCACTGCCATTACCTTTGTCCCAATCATTTGTGATTTGTTACAAAAATTCCTTAAACCTGTAAACATGAATATGATCTTTTTAAATATGATGTTTATCATGTTTTATAGGATTTTTAACAATCTTACGGTTTTACCCTATCTTGAGGGTGTTTGAAATTTAACTCATACACCTCTTTGTTTGTTCCACTTCCACCATTCTTCACTTGAATCAAATTGAGTAGAGTTAAATAATATAAAAAAATTGTACGCGCTAAGCATGTAAGCAGCATCGATATCTTGGGATAATTGAGATTTGAGACTTCAAACTTATAAGTTTAATGTATTTAATAAACTTTTGGGCCACCTTATAAGTTTAAGTTTAATGAAATATCATTGTAACAACAAACTTTGCAATTGTTAATACAATTATATTCACCTTCATAAATCATAAGTCGTACTATAAATTTAAAATGAATTCTAGCTTCTTCTTTCTTTTCTTTTCTTTTTTTTTCTTAATAATTCAATAGTTAATGGAGAATTTGAACCATAATTCTTCTCATAAAGGAAATCAGTCTTCCAATTTTTTTTCCTATTTTAATTCCTTCCAATTTATTTTTATCCTTATCTGTAGGGATTTCTATACAAACACAATTTTTATTTTTTTTTTTTTTTAAATATGATAGAAATTCTAATCTAAACTCACACACACGTATATTTTGAAGATCCTGTGGATCGAACCCATACACTCATAGATGATGAGGCTTTTTGGGGAGGGGGATTACCACTGGATCGAATGCCCAAGTGGCCAAACACAATTAATTCAGCAATCAAATTAATTATTGTTTTTTTTCTCTCTCTAAGGCATGACTCCTCATCTAACACTTTCTCTCTCCAATTCAACCATATTTTCACTCATCTATTTAAATAATTCCTCATTCAATTTCTTTAAATTTATTCCACCCCATACTCTCTCTCTTCATCACAGGTTTGTTTTTGTTTTTTTCTTTTTCTTTTTCTTTTTCCCCTTCCTCTCTTTTCTCTCTCCTTCGGCTCCTCACCTCCCTACTAAAAATTCTCATTAAGTCCACACCCGTATTAATTCGCCGGTTTCTATTTCAGAATTTTCCTTTTCGAATCCTCCCACCCCACACGAAAGTCTACCCCTATCAGATTTTATAAAATGCAAGGTCTCATATGTTATGAAATCCGATTAGTCAATATATTAATGATATTTAACCTTTTCCATTTTCATATCAAATACGCCACTAAGGCACTAACGTTTGAAAAGTGGTTGTAGGTAATTAATGTTTGTCAACAATGATTGATATATATATATATATATATAATAAGCTGTCAGATATGAAAAGAAAATTTTGAATGAAAAAAAGAAAAGAAAAGAAACTGATGCCATGAAAAAAATATTATTACTTTTATTTGAATTTTAATTAAAACCGATATGCCATCAATGAAAAAACTAATTTTATTTTTCCCTTTAAAAGATCATTAAATCAATATTTGAATGAAATGTAATTCTTTCACATCTTTTCCTTCCCATTGGTTCTTCAATTGTACAGTAGCTACCAAGATACAGTCAAAATTGGCACCTCTTTCTGAAGTGATTTTTTCCTCATTTTTTGCTCAATTTAGTTTTCGATTAATTTTGAATATTTTTTATTTGCTTTGCAACTTCCTTCTATTCATGTTTTTTTTTTTCTTTTTTTTTCATAAGCGTTTTACCCATAGTTATAAAAACCGTACCGAACTGGGCAGTTGAAACCTTAAACCGATGAACCGTACAAAATTTCGATTCGGAGTGAAAGAAATACAGAAACCGATTTACGCATTGAAATTATAAAACATATCTCTTCCACTTTTGCGGTAGCTATCAAGATACCATCAAAATTGGAAATTCCTTCTAACACGAGTTTTTTTTTCTTCTCTTTTTTGTTTAATTTAATTTTTTTAATACGGGTATAAATTTCCGTGCATCGCACGGGTTTGCGACTAGTATAATTAAAGCTGAATGACTATGATTGGAAGGAATGATGACAATTTTATACAATAGAATATTTTGTCATGCATCGCACAGGCCTGCTACTAGTAAAAGTATAAAAGTGATGAAAGTAGTGTCATTCAAGTAACTTTAAATCTAATGTGTCACTTCTTGCATATTTATGACAACAGGTGGTATCAACGTGCATACTTTTCAGCTTCAAGTTGGCAAGGCAGTATGATAATGTTGGCGTATATATGTAGAAAGAAGGCATTGCCATATAGCGTACGAGAAACACATCTAAAGCTTACGCTCATTCCACACTCTTGGGCCATATATTTTTTTTCGTTTTGTAATGTAGCTAGCTGGATCTATCTTATGTTGTTTGTATATGTATTCAGAGAGTTATGTGTGATAATATTCTTATTGTATTTGTCTATGTGCAATCTTTTATCTATGAGACCCAAGAATTGACTTCTATGAATTCTATATGTGAATGTCATACATTTTATCTACGCACCTAAATGCTCAACTAAATACCTCATGTTCATGCTAATTTATCTTCTTGATACTCTTATAGTTATTTAGTTCCTTTGAATTAAAATGAACTTATATTTAGTGTAGTTCTTTTAGAATGTTACTCTACCTAATAACATTTAATAGGATCAATATTTTGTCAAACCATAATATGATCTCTGCATACCCATCTATGCTTCTTAAATATTAAGAAAATCTGAAATTAAGAATTCTCATATAAAAATGCTCAAATATATAAATATATGTTTTTTTTTTAATGTTTAAAAACTGTACTATGTAACTAACTTTTGGATTAGATTTATATGAAGTATAGCATGATGAGTATATGGAGGACATGTAATCCAACTATGAAGTTGATGAAATATTAATTTAATTGAAAGGTATTAGATATGTTATAAGTATAACATATGTACACTAAATATAATTTGAACACAACCATGTTTCTTCTACAATAATTAATTTGTGCTAGCATTATGCTACTTATGATTCTATTTTTATTTTCCTGGGAAAGAAATTTGTAAGAATATTCAAGGAGAGGTGGATGGTTTAGATAGGTAGGGACTTTTATTTTCCACATCAAGGTTATTTAGAATTGGCCTTGTTTTAAAGGTGTATGGGCAATTGGAAATGAGGTAGACATGTGCAATAATCCAATGAAGCGGCTTTGATGAGGCATTTGGGCTTGCGCTAAAAAGCTTCAGCTCTCAATCGCCGTAAGCCGAGTACAGTATTAAACTGGTGCAAATCACGCGTCTGAAGATGGGCATGGAACTTGCAAGAGAGCCAAAACACCCCAACCCCCACAAATAATAAATAAAATCTTTGTTTGGCTTATCCAGTTATGCCTCATCAATTGTCGCGTCTCCATTGCCAAGAGTCTTTGTAGTTTAACTAGTTGACACCTCTTGATGTTTTCTAAACGAGACATCCAAGTTTCAAATTCTCTTATTAAAAAAAAAAAAGTGTCACATTCCCATTGCCAAGACTTTTACACCATGTTTGAAGGTTTATAAAAGAAATAATTGGAATGGAATAAATAGAATAGAATAGAAAGTATTTATATGGGAATTAAATGAAAATGAAATAAAATAAAATCACTTTATAACAATATTACTATTATTAGGGGTGGCCAAGGGTTGGGCAAGTCGGGTTTGAGGGTAATTTATTACCCTACCCGACTGAGTCGGGTTTGAAGAAATGAAATCCATTGACCATCCACACGGGTGGTCGGATCGAGTGAACGGGTTAAGCGATCGGGTATCATCAATATACACAAAATCAATCCAAATAAGAACAAATTTTAGGCAAAAAAAAAATTCCAAATCTTTAACAAATCAGAGAATCAAAGACACAAATTAATTTCCAAATCAAATCTTTACCAAATCAAAAAAATTAAAGCCACTAATTTCCAAAACGAGTCTCTGAGGATTGCCCCAAATCTCACTTTCTATGGATTCCAGAACACAAAAAACCCACCGAACCACACCCATCTATGACCTGCCATTAGCATCCCACCATGAGCCGTCTAAAGCCACACCTCATCAAACCCATAACACAAAAAACCCACCTACCCACTCATTAAACCCAGACCCACCAAACTAGCCCCCCATTGTGAACTGCCTTAAGCCATAGTCTCCAATCGACTATTCGGAGTGCAAATCTACCACGAAGTTGAGTCGATCATTTCGATCTCTAGGCTCTCCATCGTTTCGACCACTCGGAGCACTCTTGGCCCTCTTGTTTGTTGTCGGTTATGTTGCGGTTAGGAAGAGTAGAGAGATTTGAGAGAGTGAGGGACGGGTTTTTTCGTTTGAGTGATTTGGCTGGGGTAAGTTAAAGGCTTTAGGCAGCAAGGCGTGAGCTAGGGTTTGGGCTGCAAAAATGAGAGAAAGATGGAGTGAGCAAGAAGTGAGAGAGAGAGGGAGTGAGAAGTGAGAAATGAGGGTTGGGCAGGTGAGGATTAGGTTTTTTTTTTTTAATATTTATAATTAGATGGGCAGGTCGAGCAGTTACTCGACCAAAAACATAAAATCCATGGTCCTGCCCGAAATCCAAAAGAAAAATATATATCCTAATTCCATATCCGTCCATGTATATGTTCACGAGCAGGTAGGCAAACAGATGAACGGTTCAGACAATCTTGTTGGGTGGGTCAGGTTTGGCGGATTTTTGCCCACTCCTAGTCTATTATGCCATTTCTTTAATAAAAATAAAGGTTTTAAGGAAAAAAAAATAATATATATATATATATATAATAAAAAAAAAAAAATAATAGATATTATGGAGACTTAGATACAAAATATTAAAAAATATTTCATTCCCTTTGATTCCTCCCAATTTTTTAGAGATTAAAAGATGGAGTTAAGAGGGAGATAAATGGGATAAATGTTTCATTCTTTTCCCTCTAATTAAACTCCCAAACAAGGAATGAAAATAATATTCTAAAAAAAAATCTTTTCATCCATTCCTCCCTAATCGCCTCTTCCGAACAAGGTGTTAGGCTATTCTTCCTTCTTCGTCCAAGAAAGTATTAAATAATTTTGGTGAAACCCAACAATAGCCCAACTTTCTCAGAGCACAGGAAATATTTGAGCATAGCAAAATTGACTTGCCACTACAACCAAACTATACAACCAACCTGCGGAATTATCATAGCCAATGAAATTGTGCAAAAAAAACATATTTACATGTTGAAGAAGTAAAAAAATCCAAACACCAAAAAGGAACTCTTTCACCAATATATAATCTGATTTTGGTATACAAATTGATTACTGTAACCCACATTACAAACACTATCCTATTTCCTTCCTGGTTCTATTAAACATCTAACATAATCAGATTATTGGCACTATAGTTTAGACATAAGAAATGAGAATAAAAGACCTAGGTAAAACATATGTGACATTGGAACTGCAGATGGAGACCATATCAACAATGAAGTGATCTACAACTTTCACTTTGATCATCAATGTGACTAATGCACAACAACCCAATCCCAAAGGGAGTTTGGGGGTTAAAGAACAGCACAGCAATCCACTAATGGTGAATCATATGACCAATCACGTTCGAACTCAAAGCTTAGTGATCATTTCATAGGTTGGTGGGAGTCAGTCTTCAGAATAACGTCATCATTCATGCTTATCATTCCCTGTGGCCGGGCAAGCCACAGGGAACTAAGGGCTCGAAGACGAGAGAAATAGTCATTTATTGCAAGAAGCGCGCGGGCTGATTGCCTGGTTGTCAATATACGGTGTATTTGTTGTAGTGTTTGTTGACGCAAATTATTAGCATGGTAATTGCCAGAAAAGGGAAAAGAAAAAGTGTCATCAAACTGCCTCATCTACAGTTACAAGAAGACCAAGTTATGTACAAGCTGCATCAAACTAGCATGAGGCGTTTTAAATTCTTGATTTGTTCCACCTAGCAAATCGATGGAAACCATAAAGTGTCTTCAATATAATCACCTAGCTTTTCAACAATTTAGGCAATAATAAATTCAGGATATTTCATCTGCAACAAAATTTCCTCTGGTAAAACTATTTTCAATAATCGTAACTATAACAATGAAAAGAAAGAAGACTTATAAGAGAACTAGAACCAGATTTAATTCTTGTCAAATGCCTGTAAGTCCAAAGAACTCTTCTTTAGAAAAGTTCAGATTTAATTCTCAAGACAGGCATTACATGATTTTGTTTATTTGGAAAAGAAATAGAATCACTTATTACAATAATGAGACTTAAGAAGAAAACTTGGCTATGATTTTCTTTCACTTCTAAACCCTAACATTTAATCATAATAGGAATCATGGCACAAAATTTGTTCTAAAAAAATGGTATTTATTGAATGAAAATAGTATCATTCTCTTTTCCCTCAACTATACTAATTGTTTCCATTGCCCTCTTTGCATTTGATATTCTCATAAGACTAAATTTCTGCTGAATAATTACTTCACATTCATGGGAAAAAATTTGTTGCATTCTCCAAAGTTTTTGCAGACTTTTCTTTTTTAATAATGGGAAGTTTATGAAAAGCATATCAAAATATTGAACCAGCAAATCCCCACACTCCAAAAAACTGTCCACACAAGATTATATGCATAATGTTTTGAAGAACATGTACAAATCCAACATTTACATGTAGAATTTGGTTTATTTTTGAGGTTCCAAATACCTGAAAACAGACCAAAGTAATTCAATCATTGAGAAGTGCAGATCTGGGTACACTAAGCCTAATGCTATGGAACACAAACGGGCTAATTATGGACCAAGGACATCAATTAAAAATTTAATTATTTCGTGATTCCTACATTCCACAAAACAATTAGATTTACAGATTTCTTACTGTTTTAAGACAATATCAAAGCCTAAAGAATTTTAAAGCAATGCCAAGAAGTTATATTCTACCATATGTAAGGATTATCCAACCACTTCAAATCCAGCCTGTTTCAAGATTGAGTTTCATTTCTTCTTCTTTCCTTCCTAGCAATGAGTGCAGGAACCAGACTGGGAAAACATATAAGTGCGATCAAATCAGAAAGAAAATTGCCTATCGAAGGAATCCCCCAAATGTTCCAAGCTTTCCCATGGCCATGGCCATTGACCCATATAGTTTGCCACATACCCTGATGATCCTGATGGGCCAGGTGAGCCATTGGCCAATGTCTCAGCCATGGATTTCTGCAATGCCTCCATGCTGTGTGACAGAGCATCTTCAGCCTGCTGGGATGACTGCTGCAAGTTGTAGATGCCTACCAATTGTTGCTCAGTTAAAGGCTCCAATTGATTCACGAGAAGCTGCACCACCATTGGCAATTCAGTTACACACATTACAAAATTATTTAAAAAAAAAAAAAAAAAAGAAATGCTTCCAAGATATAAACAAGGGATGAAAGATTTTAATTTTTGACACATGTTAAAACAGAATGGCCTAAAGTGTTTTTCTCAGTCACAAACATCTACAATTCATCCTTTCCAAAAATGTGTTAATGAAGAAGAAAGACACAATGTCGAAATCAGAATGGCTAAATGTTATAACGCCTGACACCCCACAATAGCACCAGATAGATTTATATCTGAAGATGCAAGTGACTAAATTCCAAGATGCAGGAGAAAGGAGAAAAGAAATGCAAGAGCTTAATATTTATTTTATTGAACTTGAAGCAAGCAACTGTGAAGGAATTTGAAAGAATTACCTTATTTAAAGTGGCAAATTGAACTTCTGTACCTAAGGCCTGGCTACTTGACTTCATCTGGTTATATAGTGGACTTAAACGCCAATAAAATTATCAAATAGGGAGAGAAGACGGTTAAGAAGCATGTGACATTAAACAGGAGAAATATGCATCGTGAAATTATATAATCATGTTGTGGTATATTTAACAAACAACCCTTGAAATTCATAATATATACTATCAGATGCATGACAAAATGGCAATCCAAGCAACTGGGAAACAACGGAATGATATTTTCTGCAATTGTAATTCCTATAATTCGTGAAATTATGCTTTTCAAAGGGGAAAGTTTAAGAAAATATGAATACGAAAAATTTATGCAGAAGGTCAAAATGAATTATAAAAGCGATATTTCTGAGAATAGCTTAAAATAATTACAAAGGATATGGTCCACAATAATCATCCTACAACACCAGGCTATAAGGCCATAGGAATTTGTGGACATGGATATTGGGTTAAGTTCTTAGTAATGAGGAAAACCACCAGAGAATTTATCTATAAGCTTATTCACAATATACAATATGGACATTTTAGGACAATACTCGAGTTTCTCATGCTAAATGGCAAAGAAATGAGAGATCAGAAACAATAATTTATACTCAAGACTTTAGCAGGAAATATTAGTTATGCACTCATACCAGTTAAAGAAAAAAAAGAAAAAGAAAAGAAAAGAAAAGAAACATTGTGTATGTAGTATTGAAAGAGGCACAACAAGATTAGTCTAATTCCATCAAAGACTAAGTTTTAGCTACATACTAAATTTTCCACCAACTCATTATAGGCTTCTTTGTTCTGATTTGGTCCCATGCACTTGCAATGGAAAACTGACCAGAGTTGGAAGGGGACCAGGTAGCTGTATCTAAATCTCCAATTGCTACCAATGGAAGCTTGTTAAGGATGGTGACAAGGTCATCAGATCTAGCACTTCCCCAATTCCAAGCTTTGTTGTGAATTATACTTGATACCTTTGCATTTTTTTTCTGCTGGCAGCATCATAGATTACCCTATGACCAAACTTCTGATAGGCCAAAGCCTTATGGGTTTATGTTAACTTTATCTTTATAATTTTTATTATAAAAAAATAAATTATAAAGATAAAGTTCTTTTAAAAATAATGTTAGGCTGCACCAACCAACTGCTAGTTCCGTCCTAGGGTTTGAGTAAGGCGAATGGTTAAGCATATTGCAGGAAATGTAACTAATTTAATGAATGGTGAAATGTTTTTACAAATTGTAAACAACTACTTTTATCAGGAAGTGTAGTTAATTTGATTGTATGTGATATGTTCCCTATAAGTTATAAACAACTTTTAACAATAATCATCAATGGGTGTAGTGGAATTGTATTGTCGGCAATGAATTGTATTTATTTTATTGTCGGCAATGAATATACCTTTCACACTTTTTCTATTCTTCAAGATATTTTTCTTTAACTTTACCTTGGAAACATTTAATTTATATTCTTTGAGATTATCATATGTACTGCAAATACTCGAATGACAGACTGGCCATATGAATTTCAAAGACTAGGTATTCTCAATTTGTCAATGACTCAAGGAGATTGTTTTGGATTGTTTTTTTTCAAAATTTCACCTTTTCATTCTAAATTTTTAAGCATGTTGTTAAGAGTAATATATACATTTTTATGTAAGGTGATATATTTTTTAATTTGATAGAAATTATGTGATACCCAAGTAATTTCATTTTTGTTGGCATTATTGATATGTATTACATTAATGTATTTCAAGAGTACTTAATAATTTTTTGACAAAGAGTTTTTTTTTTTTTTTTGTAAATTTTACCTATTCATTCTAAATTGTTAAGCATGTTGTTAACAGTAATGTATACATTTTTATATAAGGCGATATATTTTTTAATTTGATAGAAATTATGTGATACTCAAGTGAAAAACAATAATTTTCTCACTAATTTCATTTCTGTTGGCATTGTTCATCTTTATTGTACTCAAGTGATAAATCCAATCCACCTTTATTATACTTTTTCTTTTTCTCTTTTGGCAACAATATTGCATTATTGTTAGGGCAATGACTAATGAGTGATGTAGGCCCGCTCAATCGAGCTGTATGCCATTACGAGTCAGAACATAACCACTATTGTTGTATGATTGTAGTTTTGTGAAGTTTTAAAGTTGACCTGAGAAAATGATAGTGAAATAGTTTCTTTCCACATAGTGCTGTATGAGGAATCACATCCCTTCCCACCCTCACATAATAACATGACTTGCTTGTTGACTTGTAGTCTATCATCCTTGTAATTCTTCCTTAATTATAGTGTTCTCTACCATCTCTTTGCTACTCCAGCCTACTACCAAATTTCTAAGAAAATACACTTGTTTGCTTTGTATAGAAGAAGGTAGATCCAGAGGTATGTCCTAAAAACTTTTCCTTGCATTTGATATTTCTTGAACATCCTTCTATCCCATGCTGAATTTTTTTATTGTAATTTTTGATCCTGAGAAAATATAATCTAAACGTGGTTTGTCAAAATACACATCCGATAGAAAATTATTAAAGTTTTTTTTTTTTTTTTATAGAAATCATATCAACAAAAAATATATGGAATAGGATCCTCTCCATTTGGAAATCTCTCAATTTGTCCATTTCTTGGTTCAGATTTTATTTCACAAATCTAACGGTGTACAAAGTGTTTTGTTATTTAAAATTTTAAATGACGTGACAGTCTGTATATTGTTAGATCTGAGATATTTAATCTAGACAATAAAATGGAGACTCTTCATTTCATTTCAAATGGAGAGGATAAATATATGGGCTTTAGAAAAGGTTCACATGATGAAATTCTATTCCAAGAAAGACCCTGGCTTGACTATCATTTATCACCAACTGGTTTGGTGTCGATGATGGTAGGTACATCTACAATATAAGCAAATAAATTATTTCCAACGCTGAGCAATGCTAGAGGCTCTGATACCCACTTTTATTGGAAATTGAAAATATGAAATAATTTATCAATTGGATATACTCGTGGGGTGTAGAATAATTAGTCATTCGATCTGTTTGTGAAGGCTATGGTTCTACACTCAACTTCTCTAATAGAAATTCTAAATGCACATAGCACCAACTTACTTATCTCAAGTTTTTTTTTGGATTAGAGAACATCATTATAGAACATTTGGTGATAATGGCTGCGCTTAACTTTCTAATGATCTGTAGGTACACTTCATTGAGATCATCATTACGAACTTGGTTTTGAATAACTGAAAGTTTAAACTTCATCTTTTCTTTCAAAGTGTCCAAAAGAACAAAACAAAGATATGGAAATTGTTATTTCAATTGTAGCAAAAATTGGAGAATACTTGGTGGAGCCAATCGGACAACAGTTTGGCTATTTGATTCACCTAAATAGCAACATCCAGAATCTGAAACAACAATTTCAGAAGCTGAATGACAAGAGAAAGGGGCTGCAATTAGAAATTGACGTGGCCAAAAGGAACGCAGAGGACATTGCACCTGAGGTTGAGGGGTGGGTACAAAAGGTAGACAACATCAGTCAAGGTCTGCAGAGATTCATTGATGAAGATGTCAAAGCGACTAAGATGTGCTTGAATCTGAAGTCACATTATTCCCTCAGTAGGAAAGCTAAGAAGAAGACTCTGGAAATTGATGGGCTTCTAAGGGATGCACAACCATTTGTTATTAAAGTGTCATATGCTCCTCCTCCTCCACAAGGAATAGGATCTTCATCCATAGAAGGTTTTAAGGCTTTTGAATCAAGAATGTCAATAATGGAAGACGTTTTTGAGGCTTTAAGGGATGACAAGATCAACATGATTGCCATATGCGGTATGGGGGGGATAGGAAAAACAACAATGGCAAAAGGAGGTTAGCGAAAAGAGCAAAAGATGATAAGTTATTTGATGAAGTTGCGATAGCAGTGGTGTCCCATAATCAAGACTTGAGAAAGATTCAAGGTCAAATTGTGGATATGCTAGGTCTTGAACTTAAAAAAGAGAGTGAAGCTGGAAGAGCAGATCAGTTAAAATCAAGACTAATGCTAAGTAAGAGTGTCCTTGTAATATTGGATGATGTTTGGGATGTACTCAATTTAGAGGAGGTAGGAATTCCTTATGGAGGTCAGCACAATAGATGTAAAATCTTGTTGACATCACGACGTAAAGAAGCCTGCAATCAGATGAGAAGTCAAAAGATTGTTGCAATCAAAGATTTATCCAAAGAAGAAGCATGGAATCTTTTCAGAGAGATGGCAGGTAATTGTGTAGATACTCCTGATCTACGTCCAACAGCAGAAGAGGTTGCAAAGGAATGTGGGGGCTTACCTGTTGCTATTGTAACTGTTGGAAGAGCTCTAGAAAACAAAATAAAGGATGAGTGGATTGCTGCACTTGAACAACTTAAAAAGTCTATCCCAAAAAATATTCCCGGTCTGCATTCAAAGGTCTATTCCAGCATAGAGTTCAGTTACAGTTATTTAAAAAGTGATGAAGCCAAGTCATGCTTTTTGTTATGTTGTCTATTTCCAGAAGATTTTGATATTCCCATTGAATATTTAGTCAGATATGGAGTTGGACGAAGGTTGTTTGCAAAGATAGATAATGTGGCAGAAGCAAGAAGTAGAGTCCATGCAATGATTAAGGATCTTAAAAGATCATTTCTACTGTTGGATAGCTGGAAAGAAGAATGTGTCAAAATGCATGATGTTGTCCGGGATGTTGCCATATCAATTGCAGACGAACATGGTTTTCTGGTAGGATGTGATGATAAAATCGAAGAATGGCCAGAGAAAGATACATATGGGAATTATGTTGAAATTTCCCTTTTCTCTCGAGAAATGAAAAAGCATCCCGATGGCTTGGAGTGTTCGAAACTTGAGCTTCTGCAGCTATCATGCGGCAAAGACACTCCACAGATGCTCCCAGCCAATATGTTTCAAGGGATGAAAGAACTAAGGGTTTTGTCTACGCGATGTATGTCCTTTTCGTCACTACCACAATCTATCCAGGTCCTTCAGAGCCTTCGGACACTACATTTGGAGTATTGTGAGTTAGCAGATGTGTCAACAATAGAAGCACTTGGGAATCTAGAAATTCTTAGCTTTCTTGGTTCTAAAATCAAGGAGTTGCCAAGAGAAATAGGAAATCTTGGTCATTTAAAGTTGTTAGATCTCTCAGAATGCTTTACTCTTAAGCGAATTCCATATGGTCTTTTATCGAGTTTATCTCGACTAGAAGAGTTGTACATGGGCGGAGTCGTTGTGAAGTGGGAACCATTGGAAGGCAACGGGGAGGGAAATGCAAGCCTTGCGGAACTAAATTCTTTGTCCCATCATTTGATGGCTTTAGAAATTATTATACCAAGCATCAAGTTATTGCCAAAAGATTTGCACTTCAAAAATCAAATGATTAAATTTCATATGTATATAGGTAATCCATCTGGGGTCAAGTACTGGAAGAGACCAGATGGTTATTTATTTAAAAACACATTGTCACTTGAAAGTTGTGACTTAAGTGATATTGTAGAGAGTCTGATGCTTCGTCAACTGTTACAGAGATCTGAAAATTTGATATTGAAGGAAATCGGAAATTTAAAAAACCTTAAAGATGTAGAATATGTAATTGATGCCACATCAGATCAGAATCTGCGTGCTGCCTTCCCTAGCCTGGAGAGACTGGAACTTGTTGTGTTGGATAATTTGGAAAAGATATATGATGGCCAATTCCCAAAGAGATCCTTTAGCGGTGCACAATATGCTTGTTTTGGCAACCTAATATATCTTAGGGTATTTCTTTGCCACCGTCTGAAAAATGTCTTTTCATTGTCCATGGCAAGAGGTTTGGTTCAACTCCAGGAGTTAATAATATCTAATTGTCATAACTTGGAAGAAATTTTCTCTAAGGAAGGAGAAGATGAGAAAGCAGTTGATATGATCAAGTTTCCGAAGTTAACGCTTATTTCTCTAGATGTATTACCAAGGCTTATTGGTTTCTGTAAACCCATGGATCCGGTTGAGCTTGTCCAACCTAGCCATGCTAAAAGCACGCAACCATCTTCTAATTTGGAGGTATATATCATTCTCTCTCTCTCTTGTTTTATAACTTTTCGAGTTCTGGTATGGATTTGAGGCTTCTTTCATCGAAACTTGAAAAGTTGAAATTTTTTAATGATATCCTAATAATCTAATTGATTCATCAGGTTGCAAGAATGGAAACTAATGAACTGACCAAGGACAAGATGACAGACAATCAGGACACTGGCTCCTTTCCTGAATCAAGACCCATCTCTTCAAAATTATTTTCATCCAAGACCATCTTGTGGTCACCAAATTTAGAAAATCTTCACATTTACATGTTGATTTACTAGAAGTGGTATTTGATCTTGAAGGACTAAAAGTCGACGATGACCGGCAGACAATCACAACACTTGCTCAATTGAAAATTTTGACATTGACATTCCTTGATTATTTGATAGATGTGTGGAAGAATGTTCCACGAGGAATCCAGGTCTTTCAAAACCTGAGATCAATTGAAGTAAATGAATGTCGCCGTCTGAGATATTTATTTCCACTTTCTGTTGCAAAACTACTTGTGGAACTTCAAAGCATTGAGATAAACAAGTGTGATGTGACTGAAGACATTGTTCAAAGAGATGGAGAAGTAGAGGCAGCGGATTTCGCTCTGTTCCCTAAAGTTAGTTCCTTCATAGTAAAAGAACTGCCAAATCTTGTGACTTTCTGTAAGGAAGCTTATTCTTTAGAATGGTCATCCATGAGGGAGATCAAGATTTTCCGATGTAACAAATTCAAAACAATTGGTTCAGATATTCGGAGACCAAGTAAGCTAAAGGAAATCAATAGGGAATTGGATTCAAGACCCCAAGAGCCGGGACTTGGGTCCTCAGTGCAAGATTCCCCTGGTTTTCTTAGGCGATGCCTCGAGTGTGTACCACATAGCAGGAATTATGGTCCAATGGTTGAGTCAAACCGAGGCACCAACAACAAATCCCATGGAAGCTCCTCGGTGGTGAGCAAAGAGGTACACATCCGATAAGTAATTTATTTATTTTTAATGAAATAAAACAAAAGAATTTGTTGATTTATGCACTTATCCCTCTCCTGCATTTGTAAGATGGTGCATTGCTTTTCTATTGTAAGTCATAACATTAACTCCTTCAACAGAGTGATCAGATAAACAACAACATTGCTTGATTTTTTATTTGGTCATCCACTCTATTTCAACCATCTTCTTCTATGAAATTATATGTTTTGTTTTGCTGGATCTAAAAGATATGATTATTTTACTTCTTTAACCTTACTTGTTTATTTGTAGAGTAATTTGACAAAGCTTGAGGATCCAAAAGCTAGAGATATCGACAACCCCTCAAAGATATGGTATCTTTTTTCATCCCACATAATCGAGTGCTTAAAGAATCTGGAAGAGATTTACTTGGGGTTTTGTGATTCATTGGAAGCTATATTTCAAATTGAGGAACTACCTGTTGAGGAAAGTCACGTAGCACCAATACTTGATCATTTAAAAAAATTGAGTCTAATTTATTTACCAAAATTGACGCACATATGGAAGAAGGGTCCAGAAAGGATCATGGGCTTTGGAAACCTGAGATTTTTAGAAGTCTACAAATGTGACAGTCTGACATATTTGTTCTCACCATCCATAGCAAAACTGCTAGTAATGTTAGAAGAATTATTTGTTACGGAATGCCAGAAAATTGAAGAAATCCTTACAAGAGCAAGAGAAGATGAGGAAGAAAAGAATGTTTTATTCAACAAAGTTAACTTGCTTGTGCTCATGGACTTACCAAATCTCAAGTGTTTTTGCAATGAAGCCAATGCTTTTGAATGGCCATCCCTGAAGAAAGTGGGGGTAATTAGATGCCCTAATTTAAGGACGTTTGTTCCGGCTAATCTAAAGACACCTGAGCTGGAAGGAGTATACGAAGACTCCCACAACCACAGATTCTACGATGTTAAATTGAAAGAGCGTGCTCAGTGGAAGGGAGATCTTAATGCCACCATCGAGAACATAATCAAAGGAAAGGTATGGCATACTCTCACAACAAATCTCTCCATACTGAGACAATTTGACCGCTATGTATAGACCATCGCAGTACAAAATTAGCAAATATTGATAACCAAAAATTTTATCACATTTTTTTTATTCGTACAGGAACCTAAGGTGGATTATGAAACACAACAACAGCAAACTGAGACCATCGAGAAAAATATGTGATGCTAGGAAAGACAAAATACAGGAGGTGAACATATTACTTTTTTCTTATATCAGTTTAGACTGTTTAGTATTTGATTGTTACCATTTGTAATACTTCAAGTATTTAAGGGAAGGCCCCAAGAAATAGCAGATCATTAATGAGAAATCCATGTAGGGTTTGGTAGAATTAGAAATCACATATTGTTAAGAAAGATGCTAATTCGAAATAGAACCTTTATTATTTTAGGTTGAAGGGTAAAGTGATCGTAGTTATTATTTGTTGGGTGCAAGGATGTAAATTAATAGCTTTCGCAAGAAGAAGACACATGGGTAGGCTTTATTTTGGAAAGAGGTGCACGGGTAACACAAAACAGAGTATTGCTCTGTTGTATTTCTATTGCAATGCAATTTTTGTACTTTTTTTGTTTTGCTAAACTTTTGTACACGTTTTTCATTGCACAGCCGCATCTATTTATACATGTGATAACTAAGTTACATTAAGCTTCCCGAATGCTTTAGAATACAAGAGGATTTCTAGATCAACTAGAATCCTTGGGAACCCATGCTACCATGCTCTAGAACATGATGTTTTCTTCTTGAATGACACCCGGCCATGTCAATGTGAGTTGTCAACAAGTTGAGAGTTTGAATCAATTGCTTCTTCAATTTACTGCCAGATGCGTTTCTTAAAGTTACTGGATTACAAATTAGATTTTAACATTATTCAATTGCTTCCCTAATCCCTGGTACAGAATGTCAAATCCTAATGGAAGAGCAATAATTTTCAAACTAATGTTGCCTAGGTATGTGTCTTTCTTTTGAACAACATAAAAATTATCTAATGAACAATGAGTCCAATACATCTTTTTAAGCAAAAAGACATGTTACTAATTACGAGATAATATCTATCAAACCTCTTCCTACTGTCGAGTCTCATATAGTCGTAGTCCCCCTGAATTGTGCACTTTTTAAGTCATGAGAAATCCTCCACTTTCAAGGGTAATTTCAGTGGAGTTAGGCTTATTTATCTTTCTTCTTAGTATCTGAAGATAGCAAGGAGAAGAACACGTCATTCTCCTTCGAGTGATAAAACCTTAGAATCCACTAAGGGATCCTTGAATCCACAAGGAAGAGAAAACAATTAATGAGAGAAAACCTCTTTTCTAAAATATAATTAATAGAAAAACCGATTTGCCTTGATGGCTACAAACAATATAAATAATAAAGGATTCCTGGGGCTGCTAGAAGACCCTTAGGAAGATTCTAGAAATCCTAATTCATAAGCACGAAATTAGGTAAAAAAAATAAAATAAAAAAAAAAAAAGAAAAAAAACAAAAAAAAAGAAAAAGTGAGTTAATTGCTAAATCAACTCCTAGTAGTTCTAAGAAACGTTCCAAAATAGGCGGAACCTTATTCTGACTTTTAAATTGAAAATTACAACTAAAAGGAAAATTACTATAAAAGGTCAAATCAATTAATTAAAGGCCTAGATGAAGGAATTCGCCTGAAATCTGATGGTGCTCATGGCCAAAGGCGATGAGCCTTGATCCTCGCATCGATTCCAATCAACACGCCAAATTCCACGCAATTTCGTCGTTGGCGCCAAAATGATTTCTACCAGTGCCTTCTTGGATTCTGCTTTCCAAGTTTGTGTGCTGACTTGTGATTGTCTTATTGTTCCAGGAAAGTGTGTGTTGTCTGTTCTACATCAGTATTAGAGTTAGGTTTGCCCCCAAGTTATTGGGTTGGCCCTGTTTAGTTCCAAAGAGTTTTCGGCGTTGGGGTCAGTATTGTTGAGTCCCACATCATCGAGTGCCCCCGAGTTGTGCACTTTATAAGTTATGGGAAATCCTCTACTTTTAAGAGCTCATTTGCCTTTCTCATTTTTCGAGCTAATTGTTTGCATTTCTCATCTCATACAAAGGGTTTTTACTTTGTAGGACCTTTTATCTCCCACCCGAATCAATTATCTAATTTTACATTTAGTACGAGTACAAAAACATTACATTCTAGAAATTAAGTTGAAATCTTGTCAAGAGTGTTATAGGTAAGTTTCACTTACTGATCTTCTTTACAAGAAGAATTAAGGTTCAAACCCCTCCTCCCCATTACTGTAACTATCGAATTAAGATAAAAAATTTAAATCATGAAAAAATTATACTATATAAATTCAATTGAGAAATTCATTAAATAATTGGTTTTCTTTTTCCCTATCATATATAGAAGTATAAAAGTAGTAGTATAAAAGTGATGAAACTAGTGCATGTCATATGACTCACTTTAAATCTAATGTAACTTTTTGCATATCTATGACAACAGGTGGTATCAATGTGCATGCTTTTTGGCTTCAAGTTTGGTAAGGAATATGATATTGTTGGAGTATATATTTACAAAGAAAGCATTGCAATATAACATAGCATATGGGAAACACATCTAAAGCTTATGCTCATTCCGCACTCTTGGGCCTTATATTATTTTCGTTTTGTGATATAGCTAGCTAGATCTATGCTGTTTGTATATGTATTCAGAGAGAATTGTTATGTGTGATAATATTTTTATTGTATTCATCTATGTGCAAATCTTTTATCCATGAGACCCAAGGATTATATTATATATGAGTTCTATATGTGAATGTGTTACATTTATCTCCGCACTTAAATGCTAAGTAAATACACTCATATTCAATTCTAGTTTATCTTCTTGAAAATCTTATGGTTAGTTTCTTTGAATTAGGATGAAGTTTTATTTATTGCAGTTCTTTTACCTAATAACATTTAATATGACCAATATTTTGTCAAACCTTAATATTATCTCTACACTACAAACCCATTTGTTCTTGCTAAATATTAACAAAATCCGAAATTAAGATTTCTCCTATAGAAAAATGCTAAAATTTCTGGTTGTTTTTTATGTTAAAAAATTCTACTATGTAACTAAGTTTTGGATTGGATTTATGTGAAAAACAGCATGATGAGTATATGGAGGACATGTAATCCAACTGTGAGGTTGGAGAAATATTAATTTAATTGAAAATTATTAAGTATAACATATTTAAACTAAATGTAATTAATTTGAACACAACCATGTTTCTTCTACAATAATTAATTTGTGCTAGCCTAGGTAAGAAATTTTATTTTTATTTTCCTGGGTAAGAAATTTGTAAGGATCAAGCAAAGGTGGTTGGTTTAGATAGGTACGTAGGGTGTTTTATTTTCCTCATCAAAATTATTTAGCATTGACCTTGTTTTAATAATGTAATGGCAATTGGATATGGCGTTGGCACGTGCAATAATCCACTAAACCCATGAGATAGTGACTTTGAGCATTTGTTTTAAGGCACACGAGGTTGAGGACATCTAAGGCACCCTCATTTGAGTGGAAACTCCGACATGGGTTTGCGCTCTTAAAATTGATGAGGCATTTAGTCCTGCACTAAAAAGCTTCAACTCTCTCAGTCGCCATAAGCCCAATACAATAGTACCCAGGTGCAAAACAAAAAAATAAAAAAATAAAAAATCCTTGTTTGGATTATGCCTCATCAATTGCCATGTCTCCATTGCCAAGACTTTTACACCATGTTTGAAAGTATATAAAAGAAATTATTGGAATGGAATAAATAGAATATAAAAGAATAGAATGGAAACTAACCTTATCTAGGAGTTAAATGAAAATGAATAAAAATAGGATCATTTTATAAACAAAAATTAGTATTATATCATTTCTTAAATAAAAATAAAGATATAGACATTTAAGGAAAAAATAAGAATAATATGAAGACTTGGATAAAAGAAAATATTAAAACATATTTCATTTCTTTCGATTCCTCCCAATTTTAGAGGGATTAAAAAATGGAGTTAAGAGGAAGAGGAATAGGAAAAATGTTTCATTCTTTTCTCTCTAATTAAACTCCAATAAAAGGAAATGAGAAGAATATTCTTTAAAAAAATATTTCCATTCCATTACATTCCTCCCTAATCCCCTCTTCCAAACAAGGGTTAGGGCTCTTCTTCCCTTTTTTTTTTTCTTTAAATAAAATAAAATTAATTTAATCCAAAATAGCATAAGTTGTTTTACATTTCTTCGTCCAAGAAAGCTTTAAATAATTTTGATGAAACTTCCCAACATATCAGCATGCAAACTTCCACTAAAACCAAACTATACAGCCAACCTGCGGGATTATCATAGCCAATGAAATTGTGCATATACAAAAACATATTTACATGTTGAAGAAGAAAAAAACTAAAAATCCAAACACCAAAAGGAACTCTTTCACCAATATAAAATCTGATTTTGGTATTCAAATTGATTACTGTAACCTACATTACAAATACTATCCTATGTTCCTTCCTGGTTCTATTAAACATCTAACATAATCAGATTATTCGCACTATATATAGTTTAAACATAAGAAATGAGAATAAGAGACCTAGGTAAAACATATGAGGAATCATGGCACAAAAATTGTTCTAAAAAAATGGTATTATTGAAAAAAAATACTATTATCCTCTTTTCTTTTTAATACATGGTTCCTGCAATGGCTAATGTCTCAGCCAGGGATTGCTGCAATGCCTCCATGCCATGTGACAGAGCATCTTCAGCCTGCTGGGATGACTGCTGTAAGTTGTAGATGCCTACCAATTGTTGCTCAGTTAAAGGCTCCAATTGATTCACCACAAGCTGCACCTACCATTGGCAATTCAGTTACACACATCACAAAATGATTTATAAAAATAAAGAAAAAAGAAATGCTGCCAAGATAGAAACAAAGTACCAACAAGATTTTAATTTTTGACACATGTTAAAACAGAATGGCCTAAAGTGTTTTTCTCAGTCACAAACATCTACAATTCATCCTTTCCAAAAATGTGTTAATGAAGAAGAAAGACACAATGTCGAAATCAGAATGGCTAAATGTAAATCAGAAAATCAGAACTTCCATTACATTTGTTAGAAACATCTGAGAAAGTAGATACTATAGTCTTGAAACTTATTTCCATGTCAAATATCTATAGTCTGGACATGTATGTCATACATATCCTTGGACATGTACATACACTCCCACGTGGTTTTGTTTTGTACTCATGGAATGCATCATCATTGAGACATTTGAACAATTCCTCAACAAGGATTTCAAAACAATGTTTAATTTTTAAGTCATGGACTTGCGTCTTCCGTTGAGTTTTTCTTTTTCAAAGCAACCCATATTTCTTTTGCGGAATTATAAGAACAATAAATATCAAATAGAGAATTTGACAAGTAATGCATAATGTGACCACGACAGATGCGATTATCCTTTTCATAAATCCTTATAGATGCAGTGCAAGCAGGTTCAAACATATCATCAACTACGATCATTGAACAAAACATAAGCCACATGAATTGACTCCAAATAAAACAACATTCTTGCAGACCATCGCTTAGTATAGCAGCGATGATGTTAATTAGTTAAAGCACAAATAGCTTCTTAATTTTGCAATAGTGCATTTTTTAGTTAGAGGAGTGAGTGAGGGAATTTTATATTTATATACGAGCATGACACGAGGAGATCAATTTAGCTTAGATTGAAAATTGGGAAAGGAGAAGCGACTAAAGGTTACTGGGCTCTGTATCTATTTGGGCTAAAATCGAGTTTGGGTCTATCATTGGAAATTTAAAACATTTCCAACACCAAGTGGGTCTACACATGATCTGATGCGAACACAAAAATCACCATTCCAATTTAATAATATTCAACCAAATGAAACAACAACAAAATTAGAATTCTTTTATTTTTATTTTTTTGAAGATCTCACAAACAAACGAACCAAAGCTTTCGATCTGGATCTTCGTGGGTCGACGCGTGTGTTTTAATTACCTTTAAGACACTTCAATTTTTATTCTTTTACATTACCATGTGTGTTTTAATTACTCGAATGTCAAATTGGCCATATAATAGTAAAGACTACATATTCTTAATTCATCAATAACTTGGTTAACAAGGAGATTGTTTTAGATTTTTTTTTTTTCCTAGTAAATCACTAAATTGTACTTTCTCACTCTAAGCGAATAAAAATCTTTTATCCTACATTTTGAGTTCTACTTTATATTCTACCAACTATAATATACTACGTGTAAAATTGCGTTTGATTTTTTTATTTTATTTTAAATCTGAGTTGTTTTATAAGGAAAGAAAAAAAAATGTGGCAAGTTGTGATGATGAAATATAAAATGAAATATAAAAAGTGGGATAGAAGATTTGTATTCAAGCAATCCGATGATTTCTAACATCCTTTGTAAACTTCAAAATTTAGTAATCATCTTCTAAAGTTTACACTCTTAATGCAGTTAGCTTCAGACTATTAAAAATTGATAAATTTGATGTTTGTGGTTGTTAACTCTCTAAAAAAAAAAAAAAAAATTGTGGTTGTTTAGAGTAATGTAGACATTTTGGTTAAGTTGATAAATTCTTAAATTTGCTTCAAGTCACGTGATACTCAAGTGTTTAAAAAATAAAAAATAAAAGTCAAATTTCACACCAATTTTAAAATAGCAGGCGTTATATGTATTTATTGCATAAATTTAGATTTTAAAATTTAGGCCATGCATCACAATAGTTTATGGAAGAAAAACACAATTTACCTCCTCTCTTTGATCTTTACATGTGTTTTGAGAGGCACTCAAAATCCTCTATTTTAATATGTAGCAGAGCATATTAGGGACTCGGGCCTTCTATTGCTACGTGACCAAAACTCTTAGCCCGACTTGCTAGTTTTCCTCATGGATTGCTTTGTTTTTTCTGTTTTTTAAGATTTCTTTGTGTCTTTTGATGACCGCATTGCTGTAAGCCAGGGAGTACAGTGAACCCGTTCCTGGTCTGAGGCCATACATGGGTTTTCTCTATAAAATCTCTGGTTTATGTATTCACCTTTCTATATCAATAAAATTCTTCTTCCCTCAACCCGGAACAAAAAAATTAAATAGATAAAAATAAAAACAATAAAAAGTTAAAATTCTTGACTGTCTAAATTAATAAACTGACTACTCACTATTTTTTTTTTGAGAAAAAAAAAATACTGATACTTTAGGCCAAAGTTAGAGACATTTTTTTGTAATATCTATATTTATTAACTGATTTTTCTTTTTATATGTAATCTAAGTAGTTTACTGAAATTTTGTTCTAATCGATTTAAAAATAAATAAATAACATTTTACATTTTACCAGCCCAATTTCATTTATGTTAGCATGGTTAATCGATCTATTGTAGTACTTGACCTAATAAATCCTGAGTTAGTCTAAAAATTCTCATATCAACACTTTTTTGCATACCAATCCAACTCACCTTTATCACTCTTCTTCACCACTATTGTTCGTTATCTCTTTTTCCTTTTATTCTTTTTGTAGGTTTATACGTCTTTTTATTTTTTAACTCTTTCCCAAAAAGTAACTTAACAAAATGATAGTATGAAAAAATTGGCCCTATTCTAGAAAGTGAAGACTTGCTTCCATACCCTTGAGATTGATGTTCAAGCAAAGTACGGATGCCTGTTAATAAATAAATCATCATTGATACATTGCTAAATGGCAAAGTAAGAATTAGATACCTTTCCTTTCTCATTTTCTTGCTAAAGGCATATACACTCATATAATTACACCCACTTGCTCGTTCTCCATCACCCTTGTGATTTTTCCTTAATTACAATTAAAACCGATCACGGTGCTCTTCAAGTGTTCGCTAACATCTCCCTGCAACTTTGCTTTGTATAGGAGACGGAGGTATGTACCATAAACTTTTCCTTCCTTTAATGTTTCTTCAACATCTTTGATTTGCACATTGGTTTTACAATCCTGTTACTTTTCTATTTTTCTATTTGTTTTATATTTATTATTGTTTTGTTGTTTTGTTATTGGTTATGGAATTGTAGTTCTACATCTCATATGGTTGCTGCTGAATTTTTTGATCATAATGTTTTTTTTTTTTTAATTATTGCAGAACAGAGTCACACAGAAGTGTAAGATAACAAAGATATGTAACAAAGTGAGATTCAGGAAGGAAGATGCTGCCATATTTGCATATCCTGCAGCATAACAGAGGATCCTTTTGTCCATTTCTTTGATACCAGGTAATGCTACTTTAATTTGCACGTTGGTTTCACACTCCTGTTACATTTCTATGTTTATTGTTTTAGTTATTGGAATTAATTGCTTGTGGACTTGTGGTTCTATATCTTAAACGGGCGGCTGTATTCACAAAAACACACACACACTAAAAAGAAGAAAATAGAAAAATAAATAAATAAATAAAACAGCAAGAAAGCAAGAGAATGGTGAGAATGTAGGTGCAAGAATAAAATAATTTTGAGAATTCGATACCTTGAATGGGTGGGTCAGGTGTTGAAGATTTGGTCATAATGTGGTGAAGGTTCTTGTACACCAAATGTCCTAGTGATAAAAGTAAGGGTAAAGTGCAATTTACTCTCGTTAAGTTTATCCAATTGTTATTTCACTATATTAAGTTCAAAAATTTGTACTCTTCTCTAGTTCTTTGGCTGTGAAGTGTCTGGCATCTCACATAGCAATATTTCCGGCATGGAAGCGGTGGCTGCAGTTGTTGCTGCACTAGTGACAGAAACTGGCAAGCTTCTCTGTGGTTGTTTCTGTTCTAAGATCAGTACCGCTGTCAATCTCCCATCAAACCTTGCTGTCTTGGTGAAGGAGATGGATAATCTTATGGATCGTAGAATGGAAGTCAAAGATGAGAAGGAAGTAGCTGAGAAAGAAGGAAACAAAATAAGAGCTCAAGTCGACGAGTGGCTTGAGGATGTCAATAATCTTCAGCTTAGAGTCAATCCCATTCAAGAAAAGATGGTCAACATGAAGAAGCCCATTGCATGTTTCTTAAAATGCAGTATGCGGTGTAGAGCAGGCGAAGTGGAAGCAATACGGGAAGAGATCAAAAGGCTTCTAGAAGCTGGAAGTTTCCCAACCGGTATGGTTCATCCAACTAGAAGACCCAGAGCAGTGGAGCACATTCCTGTACCTTCAATTAGGGGTCAAACAACTGCATCAAAATTATTAGACGAAACGATGGAGCTATTGTATGATGATGAAGTTGGGAGGATTGGTATTTGGGGACTGGGAGGAATAGGCAAAACTACTCTGGTCAATAACTTGAACAATGAGCTCAAGACTACTTCAACGCAGCCATTTAGCATAGTCATTTGGGCTAAGGTTTCCAAGAACTTGGACATTAAACATGTCCAAACACAAATAGCTCGGAGATTGTTATGGGAGCCGCAAATGGGTGAAAGCGAGCAGGAAATGGCTATTCGACTTCATCAAAGGCTTAAGAATGAAAAATTTGTACTAATTCTAGATGATCTTTGGGAGGAAATTGATTTGGACATTTTGGGTGTCCCACGGCCTGAAGAACATGAAGGTTGTAAGATCATATTGACATCTCGACGTATGGAAGTCTGTAGGAAAATGAAGACTGATAAAGAAGTTAAAATGAATGTTTTGAATGATGAAGAAACTTGGCAATTGTTTTGTCAAAACGCGGGGGATGTGGTTCATTCGGAAGAAATTAAACCATTTGCAGAAGCAATTGCTAGAGAATGTTGCGGATTGCCTCTGGCCATCAACATAGTGGGAGCTGCTATGAGAAGACAAGAAGAAGGTTCAGCTGTGGGATGATACCTTAAAACAGTTGCAAAGGTCACTGCCTATTGTAGATGGCATTGAGGATAAGGTTTACAGGTCATTGAAGTTGAGTTACGACTCATTAGAAGGTAACAACATAAAATCTTGTTTCCTATACTGCTCTCTGTTTTCTGAGGACTTCTCAATTGAAATAAGTGAACTAGTACAATGCTGGCTAGTGGAAGGCTTGATAGATGAACAACAAAACTTTGTGGATTCAATCAATAGAGGAGTTGATTTGATTGAACGTCTGAAGGACTCTTGTCTGTTGGAAGATGGTGTCAAAGAGTCAAAGAGGGCACTGTG
Organism: Fagus sylvatica; assembly: GCA_907173295.1. NCBI lineage: Eukaryota > Viridiplantae > Streptophyta > Magnoliopsida > Fagales > Fagaceae > Fagus > Fagus sylvatica. The sequence continues at coordinate 57,367,083 of OU015761.1, read as the reverse complement.
AAGATGCATGACCTTGTTCGTGATGTTGCTATATGGATTTCCGAATCGTCTGAGGATGGATGTAAATCCCTTGTTCGCTCAGGGATTAAGTTGAGTGAGATTTCAGTTCAAGATTTGTCAAAACTAAATTCAAATTCTCGCCAAAGAGTTTCTTTCATGGATAACAAAATAACAAGGCTACCTGATAGTGTGATACAATGTTCAGAGTCCTCAAGTCTACTACTACAACACAATCTTGCCCTAGAGATGGTTCCCGTGAGATTCTTGCAAGGATTTATAGCACTCAGGCTCTTGAATCTCGGTAACACTCGCATCCAATCATTGCCTCCTTCTCTACTTCAACTTGGTGACCTTCGTGCTCTTCTTTTAAGGAATTGCTCCTCTCTTGGAGAACTACCCCCACTGGGAGGGTTTAGTAGACTTCAGATGCTTAATCTTGGTGGCACTGGTATCAGAGAATTGCCAAGGGGGTTGGAAAACCTGTGCAATTTAAAGCTGCTAGACTTATCCGACACTGAAAACCTAAAAACTATTCAAGCTGGAATTATATCCAGGTTGTCTTGTTTAGAGGATCTACAATTGAAGAACAGTGCCTACCATTTCCATTTCAATGGAGAGGAAAAAAGAGGAGATACAACTTTTGAAGATCTCAGATCCGGTGATGGATTATTTATCTTATCAATCACATTTAAGAGTATCCCGCGTCTCAGCTCTGAAGATGTCTCTTGGATAAAAAGATTAAGAGCATTTCAAATTTTCATTGGCCAACCACCACTGGACTTCCACCCAAGAATCACAACTACAAATGAAAAGATAGTGATTATCGGCCGTGTTGATTTCCCACAAGAATCGATTAAGGAGTTATGGTGTATTGCAAAGTCTCTAGTCTTAGATAATTGTCGGGGATTGAACGAAATGGTTAAAGACTTGGCCATTAATATTGGTGGATGCTTTGATGGTTTAAGCTCACTTACTATTACAGGAGATAACATGAGTTTACGGCCAACTGGACAATGGGCTGCCAGCTGTGACTTACTACCAAATTTGGAGGAACTTATTGTTAAGGGTCTGAATGAACTAGAAAGTATTTCAGAACTAGCTGGTTATCTTGGGCTGAGATTTCTTAGACTAAAGATAATCGAGGTGCGTGGTTGTTCTGATATAAAATATCTTTTCTCCCATGGTGACTTCTTTCGGGCCCTGCCAGGTGAAGTGCAAGAATT
>OU015761.1:57315947-57365760 GCA_907173295.1 Fagus sylvatica | reverse complement strand
AGTTATTGGATTGAAATGACAATTTTTAAACTTAATATACTGAAATGACAATTGAACAAACTTAACGGGTGTAAAATACAATTTACCCTAAAATTAATATGGATGGGAATGACCATTAAATGTTTGAAATCCAGAACTAGAAGAACTCACCTATCAAGAAATTTAAGGTAGCAGGAAATAATATTTTTAACATAAAAGTGGAAAACACATGCTAATTGAAATATAATGTGAGAAAACAGCACTTTTTAAACTCGCATCTTTAAAATGCGAAGTGAAATCACATCTTTGATATACAATTTCGAAGTGAGTTGGCAATGCGTATATGCCAATTTCCAAAAATTTGAGATTGTGCCTAATGGGGCAAGATATGAATTCGTTATGAAATAGGGAAGAAACCAAAACATTCGTCATATTAATGTAGAAACATCGTAGGGGAGAGGATCCCCTCACTGTAAATCCTCTAATTTCTTCTCATTTTTAGCGTGGTAAGAGATATATGGCATTTAAAAAAAAACAATAATCTTAAAAACCTCTTGTCTAAATTTTTTATTTTTATTTTTATTTTAAAAAAAAAAAAAAGTTCTTGTCCCAAAAGCGAGCATATAAAGACAAATCTCACATAAGAACTTAAAGAGGCAAGACACCTATCTAGAGAAAATAATATAGTGAAAGTAAATTGGACCATAATACAATCTCCTCCTTATTAGGGCAAATTATACAATTTGTAATGAGAAATAAAATAATTTCCAACCCAACATAATAAAAAGGGTCCCTAGATTATTCGAGAATCTAGTACTATCACTTATTAATAAGTTGCAAATCAATATTCCATTCTCAATCAAATATGTAAATAGTAAACAAAATGTGCACACAAAATAGATATTTCAACTTAACATATGATTGAAAGTTTTTTTTAAAATAAAATAAAAAAAATCACAAATTATTCAAAAGTCATAAAAGGATAACCATAAGGTATAGTTCCCAAAAGACACCTAACAGTATAAATGTATAATAGTAAAATGGAAGCATTACACTTTTTTGGAGAATTCATTTTTTGCTTTCTTATCAACTTTTAAGAGTTATGATTTTTTAATAAATATCTATCTCTCTCTAAGTTGAAGGCAGCTAGAACAACCACTATCACGTATGGGAGAAATTATTTCGGTTCACCAGGTGAACCACGTCACCCGTCCACCCATACAATAATTAAATGCCATATGTCACAATTAACCAAGTCAGATCTTAGTAAGCTTTTAAAGCCTGACTTGATTAATTATGACATATGGCATTTAATTATTGGGTGGGTGATGAGTGACGTGATTTACCTAGTGAACTGAATAATTTTTTTTTGTCATGTCCGATACATCAGCCATTATGTTAATTGATTAAAGCACAAATCGGTCTGTCCTATAGAAATGATTTCACACCCGTTAGGAAAACCTTTGGTGCAAATGGCTTAGGCGGTCGCTTTCCAGGATACTATAGCCACTCTGTTAGTGTGCACAAATCAGTATGCAAATTTGAATGTCTATTATAAGGAGAATGGAATGTCAATTATTGAGAAAAGGAAACAATTATGTGCTAAAAATATGGGATTGAACAGGGGATGAATTTGGCAAGGAAGACTTTCTACCAATTTCTAGAACATGCTCTCTCAAGCTAGTTTGAAAATTTCACCTACCCACCGCACACGTGTATTAAGTGTATTAAGTTTCGTTCAAGGGATTTGTTTCAGTCAACTAAGGGTATATGGGCTCTGTATCTATTTGGGCTAAGATGAGTTTGGGTCCACGACTAGAAATTTTCAACAAGTGTGTGTACAAAATCAAGACTAGTTGGCTCAAATGGTTTTGTTGAGTGTTATACTGTTATATGGCTCATCTTGTAGCCAAATGGGGTTTTCCATGTGTGATGACCATTTTTCCAGCACCACAAGCCCATTAATGCAAAATTGGCCTGGAGATTTGGACTCTTTGAAAAGTGTAACATGAATTGGAATTGCAAATGAGTGTAATGGCATTGCATGGGAATTCCATATGCCAGGTTCATGCATGAATTCCCAATAAAACTTTTGTTCGGGAATTTCAATAGTCGGGTTCTAGGTGCTTCCTCCCTCACCTATATATATGGGTGTCTATGGATGTTATTGGCGTCAAAGGAAAAAAGAAGAAGAAAGTGTGTCTCATTCCAAGTGTGGTGAGAAAGTGAGTGAGCGGGACTATTGAGTGGCTTAGTGAGTTAAAAAACTTAGAGAACTATAGTCTATTTTGGTTTTCCATCATAGGTTCAACTATATCAAAGCAAGGAGATTTTGTCAAAGTTATATTATTGGAGTTGATATTATTGTGAAGTAAATCTGTATTGTCTCCATTGTATTTGTAATTCTCTATTTAATTATAGTGGATTGATTGAAGTTTGGCCCATTGACATAGGTAAATATTGTTGAACCACGTAAATTCTTGGTGTTTCTTATGTAATTGTTTGTCTTACTTATTTCCGTTTATTTTATTACTACTATTTTATTGGCTTGACATAATTTAAATTTCAAAATTTCACCTCCTTGGCCCAACATTTTTAACAATGCCTTGCAAATGTGTACACATTGCTAACCAATCTCACATGTTTCCAAGCTTATTTAACATTAAATCAGTCAATAATTGATGTTAGCAAAGAGAAGATAAATCTATGAATAATACAAAAATTTCATCTTCGGATTCAATAATGTACTGATTTGAGAAGTTAACTTTCAAATCGAAATAGCTTAAAATTCATTTTAGTATAATTTCAACATAACCTGTCTTTATTTTTTTGCTAAATGCCCAACAATTAGCTCTAATGGAAGCAAAAGTTTCCTTCCTATTGATGTTTCTTGAACATCATCTATCCTATGTTGCTGCTGAATTCTTTGATCATAATGCTCTTTTCTTTTCTTTTTTTTTTTTATTTTTTTTTTTTTTTTTTATTTTTAACGAAATTCAAAAGTAACATCCATTTTGTATTAAGAAAGTATCAACAAATGAAAAAAAAAAAAAAATACAAACTAACTCTTTCTTAATACATTGCAATGGAATTATCTAAAAGAATGAAAGTACACGTTTATTAAACTATTAAATTAAATTAAACAATCATTTATAATTAATTAAATGCACTGGCCATTATATATTACTACCCACATAATTTATTAGTTTGTTTTTTTTAATGTTGATTCAATTGTATTTAATACTTTTGTCTCTTTGGTATAAAGATTCAAAACTAAACGACGAAACAAAATAGTGTTGGGCACAATGCACATTGCACAGCTCAGCACCCACTGGGTCACTGACATGCCACTATTTTCCTTGCACTTTTTCCCAAGTCACAAAAGTTTACATGAGAAAATGATGGTGAAATGGTTTCTTTCCACCCTCACATAGTAACATTACTTGCTTGTTCTCTATCATCCTTGTGATTTTTCCTTAGTTATACTTCGTTGCTTTGTATAGAACGTAGAGAGGTATGTCCTAAACACTTTTCCTTCCTTTTGATGTTTCTTGAACATCCTTCTATCCCATGTTGCTGCTGAATTCTTTGATCATAATGCTCTTTTTTTTTTTTTTTTTTTCTTTTTTAAATATATTACAGAACAGAATCAGTACAGAAGTGTAACATAACAAAGATATGAAATTCCGGAAGGAAGATGTTGCCATATTTGCATATCCTGCAGCTTGACAGAGGATCCTTTTGTGCATTGCTTTGTTACGACAGGTAAATGTTACTACTTTTAATTTGCACATTGGTTTTACAATCCTGTTACTTTTCTATCTTTGTTGTTTTGGTTATTAGTTTCACAATCACGTCTTCCATATGCAATTTCATAGTGTGTTGGCAATGTGGAAATGCCTATTCCAAAAATTTGAAATTGTGTTTAATGTCACAAGATATGAAATAAAGTGGAGAAAACCTTCAACAAAACGGTCCTGAAAACTTCATGGGGAAGAAACCAAAACATTTGTCACTTGAATGTAGAAACATGGTTATGACATGCCCCACAAATGTCTCAAAACATTCAAAGAAGCACTCTCTAGGTTAATAGCATATTAAGACAAATCTCACGTGGGAACTCAAAGAGGTATCATTCTTCTTTTTTTCACCAAAAAAAAAAAAATGCAAATAGAGTAAACAAAATGTGAACACAAAATGTATATTTCAACTGAACATATGATTGAAGTTTTAAAAAAAAAATCACAAATAATCAAAAGTTTTATTGGATTCTAGAAAGTATGGTGAAATTGTTTGTCTAATGATCTCTAGCTCTAGGTCCACTTCATATCACAACGAACTTGGTTTTGAATAACTGAAAGTTTAAACTTCATCTTTTCTTACAGAAAGTCCAAAAGAGCAAAGCAAAGAAATGGACGCTGCTATTTCAATTGGAGCAAAAACTGGAGAATACATGGTGGAGCCAATCGGACAACAAGTTGGCTATCTGATTCACCTAAATAGCAACATCAAGAATCTCAAAGATCAATTTCAGAAGCTGGGTGACAAGAGACATGAGGTGCAATTATTGATTGATGCAGAAAGAATGAACGGACAGGTAATCTTACCTGAGGTTAACAGGTGGGTAGAGAACGCAGACGAAATCAGACAAGGTCTGCAAAGATTCATTGATGAAGATGTCAAAGCGGATAAGAAGTGCTTGGGTGGTTGGTGTCAAGATCTGAAGTCTTGTTATTGCTTGGGTAGGAAAGCTGAGAAGAAGACTCAAGAAATTGATGCAGAAAAAAGGAAGGATCTGGTTATCGCACTTGAGGTTGAGCAGTGGGTACAGATGGTAGGCAACATCAGTCAAGGTCTGCAGAGATTCATTGATGAAGATAAGATGTGCTTGGATCTGAAGTCACGCTATTCCTTGAGTAGGAAAGCTAAGAAGAAGACTTTGGCCATTGAAAAGCTTCTAAGCGATGCACCATCTCTTAATAAAATGTCCTGTCCTCCTCCTCCACAAGGAGTAGGATCTTCATCCATAGAAGGTTTTAAGGATTTTGAATCAAGAATATCAATGATAGAAGAAGTTTTGGAGGCTCTAAGAGACGACTACAGCAACATGATTGCCATATGCGGTATGTGGGGGATAGGAAAAACAACAATGGCAAAAGAGGTTGCGAAAAGAGCAAAAGATGATAAGTTATTTGATGAAGTTGTGATGGCAGTGGTGTCCCAAAATCAAGACTTGAGAAAGATTCAAGGTCAAATTGCGGATATGCTACATCTACAACTTAGAAATGAGAGTTTAGAAGAAAGAAAAAAATCAGTTATTTTCAAGACTAATGGATAGCAAGAGTGTACTTGTAATACTGGATGATGTTTGGGAAGCACTTAATCTAACAGATATAGGAATTCCTTATGGAGGTCAACACAAGAGATGCAAAGTCTTGTTGACATCACGAAGTGAAGACGCCTGCAGTCAGATGGAAACTCAAAAGATTGTTCAAATCAATGTTTTATCCAAAGAAGAAGCATGGAATCTTTTCAGAGAGATGGCAGGTAATTGTATTGATAGTACTCCTTCTCTACGTTCAATAGCAAAAGAGGTTGCAAAGGAATGTGGGGCATTACCTGTTGCTATTGTAACTGTTGCAAGAGCTCTAGCAAACAAAACAAAGGATGAGTGGATTGCTGCACTTGAACAACTTAAAAAGTCTATACCAAAAAATATTCTCGGACTACATCCAAAGGTCTATTCCAGCATAGAGTTCAGTTACAGTTATTTAAAAAGTGATGAAGCCAAGTCATGCTTTTTGTTATGTTGTCTATTTCCAGAAGATTTTGATATTCCCATTGAATATTTAGTCAGATATGGAGTTGGGCGAAGGTTGTTTGCAAAGATTGATAATGTGGCAGAAGCAAGAAGTAGAGTCCATGCAATGATTAAGGTTCTTAAAAGATCATTTTGACTAAATATTATGGGTTTTACAATTTCTCTGTTGGTGAATTTCCAGACAAAGTAAGCGCGATTGCACTCTGTAGTCCAGACATTTCACCCAACGAATGCCGAAGTTGTATCAATGAGTCAAGTTACAATCTCTTACAGGCTTGTCCATACCAGAAGGAGGCAATCATTTGGCCTAATAAATGTTCTCTTCGATACTCATACAAATCAATATTTGGTATTATGGAAACTTACCCAATACTAGCCTTTTACAACATTGCAAATTTCTCAGACGTGGAAGAATTCAACAAGGTGCTATACCCCTTGTTAGATAGCCTAAGAAACCGTGCTTCATCAGGAAATTCTACTCGCAAGTTTGCTCAAGTCTTAAAAGATCATTTCTTCATCAGCAAACTTGCGAGTAGAATTTCCTGATGAAACACGGTTTCTTAGGCTATCTAACAAGGGGTATAGCACCTTGTTGAATTCTTCCACGTCTGAGAAATTTGCAATGTTGTAAAAGGCCAGTATTGGGTAAGTTTCCATAATACCAAATATTGATTTGTATGAGTATCGAAGAGAACATTTATTAGGCCAAATGATTGCCTTCTTCTGGTATGGACAAGCCTGTAAGAGATTGTAACTTGAGTCATTGATACAACTTCGGCATTCGTTGGGTGAAATGTCTGGACTACAGAGTGCAATCGCACTTACTTTGTCTAGAAATTCACCAACAGAGAAATTGTAAAACCCATAATATTTAGTCAAAATGCATGATGTTGTCCGGGATGTTGCCATATCAATTGCAGACGAACATGGATTTCTGGTAGGATGTGATGATAAAATGGAAGAATGGCCAGAGAAAAATACATATGAGATTTATGTTGCAATTTCCCTTTTCTCTCGAGAAATGAAAAAGCATCCCGATGGCTTGGAGTGTTCGAAACTTGAGCTTCTGCAGCTATCATGCGGCAAAGACACTCAACAGATGCTCCCAGCCAATATGTTTCTAGGGATGAAAGAACTAAAGGTTTTGTCTATGCGAGGTATGTCCTTTCCTTCACTACCACAATCAATCCAGGTCCTTCAGAACCTTCGGACACTGCATTTGGAGTATTGTGGGTTAGAAGATGTATCAGCGATTGGAGCACTTGGGAAACTTGAAATGCTTAGCTTTCTTGGTTCTGAAATCAAGGAGTTGCCAAGAGAAATAGGAAATCTTGGTCATTTAAAGTTGTTAGATCTCTCAAATTGCTCTACTCTTCAGCGAATTCCATATGGTCTTCTATCGAGTTTATCTCGACTAGAAGAGTTGTACATGAGAAATGTCTCTGTAAATTGGGAACCTACGGGCAACTCTGAGGGAGACAACGCAAGCCTTGCTGAACTAATTCCCCTATGACTCAATGAGATTTTTTTTTTTTTTTGTAACTTTCTCATCCTAATTTTTTATGCATGTTGTTAAGAGTAATGTATACATTTCTATATAAAGTGATATATTTTTTAATTTGATAGAAATTATGTGACAGTAAAGTGAATAACGATAATTTTCACACAAATTTCATTTTTGTTGGCATAATTCATCTGTACTTTGCAAACAAATCTAAACCGAATTTATTATGCCTTTTCTTTTTCTCTTTTGGGAGTTAGGGTAGTTAGGGCATTGAGTGGTGTAGGCCCGCTTAATTGAGCTGCATGTTTGCCATTACGAGTCATAACATGACCACTATTAAAAACTATTGCCCCACAGACAGGCCATATGAATCTTAAAAACTAAGTATTCTCAATTTTTCAGTGACTCAATGAGATTTTTTTTTTTTTGTTTGTAAATTGTAACTTTCTATCCTAATTTTTTAAGCATGTTGTTAAGAGTAACGTATACATTTTTATATAAAGTGATATATTTTTTAATTTGATAGAAATTATGTGATACTAAAGTGAATAACGATAATTTTCACACAATTTCATTTCTTTTCTGCATTATTCATTGGCATTATTCATCTGTACTTTGCAGACAAATCTAAACCGAATTTATTACACCTTTTCTTTTTCTCTTTTGGTTGTTAGGGTAGTTAGGGCAATGAATAATGTAGCCCCGCTCAATCAAGGTGTATGCCATTACGAGTCATAACATGACCACTATTAAAAACTATTGCCCCACAGACAGAGCATATGAATCTTAAAAACTAAGTATTCTCAATTTGTCAATGACTCAATGAGATTTTTTTTTTAAATTGTAACTTTTTCTTCCTAATTTTTTAAGCATGTTGGTAAGAGTAACGTATACATTTTTATATAAAGTGATATATTTTTTAATTTGATAGAAATTATGTGACACTAAAGTGAATAACGATAATTTTCACACAAATTTCTTTTCTGTTGGCATTATTCATCTGTACTTTGCAGACAAATCTAAACCGAATTTTTTACACCTTTTCTTTTTCTCTTTCAGGAGTTAGGGTAGTTAGGGCATTGAATGATGTAGGCCCGCTTAATCGAGCTTTATGCCATTACGTGTCATAACATGACCACTATTAAAAACTATTGCCCCACAGACAGAGCATATGAATCTTAAAAACTAAGTATTCTCAATTTGTCAATGACTCAATGAGATTTTTTTTTTTAAATTGTAACTTTTTCTTCCTAATTTTTTAAGCATGTTGGTAAGAGTAACGTATACATTTTTATATAAAGTGATATATTTTTTAATTTGATAGAAATTATGTGACACTAAAGTGAATAACGATAATTTTCACACAAATTTCTTTTCTGTTGGCATTATTCATCTGTACTTTGCAGACAAATCTAAACCGAATTTTTTACACCTTTTCTTTTTCTCTTTTGGTAGTTAGGGTAGTTAGGGCAATGAATGATGTAGGCCCGCTCAATCGAGCTGTATGCCATGACGAGTCATAACATGACCACTATTGTTGTTGGCTTGTAGTTTTGTGAAGTTTTAAAGTTGGCCAGAGAAAATGATGGTGACATAGTTTCTTTCCACATATTGCTGGATAAGGAATCACATCCCTTCCCACCCTCACATAATAACATAACTTGCTTGTTGACTTGTTGTCTATCATCCTTGTAATTCTTCCTTACTTATAGTCGCTCAAAAATCGCTCATGGCACTCTGCTAGTGTTCTCTAACACCTCTCTGCTACTCCAGCCTACTATCAAATTTCTAAGAAAATACACTTGTTTGCTTTGTATAGAAGAAAGTAGATCCAGAGGTATGTCCTAAAAACTTTTCCTTGCGTTTGATGTTTCTTGAACATCCTTCTATCCCATGCTGAATTTTTTGATTGTAATGCTTTTTTTTTTTTAATTATTACAGAACAGAGTTAGTAAAGAAGTGTCACATAAAAAAGATATGTAACAAAGTGAGATTCAGGAAGGAAGATGCTGCCATATTGGCATATCCTGCAGCTAGCTTAACAGAGGATCCTTTTGTCCATTTCTTTGATACGGCAGGTAATGCTACTATAATTGGTTTCACAATCCAGCCGTTACTTTTCTATGTTTGTTGTTTTAGTTATTGGCGTTAATTGCTTGTAGACTTGTGGTTCACAAAAACATACACACACTAAAAAAAAAAAAAAATCAAGAATAAAATAAGGACATAGTTTGGTTATAAAGTGGGTTGTAGCCAGCTTATTACAACCCACTACATGACAACTAATAAGATCATCTAAGTGTACTTTTAGTCACATGACATATTTAATAATACATATGAATGATCTTATGAGTTGTTAAATAGTGGATTGTAGCAAGCTGACTGCAAACTGGTTTGTGGACAAACTCTATTCATAAATAATTTGAGAATTCGATACCTTCAATGGGAGGGTGAGGTGTTAAAGATTTGGTCAAAATGTGGTGAAGGCTCTAGTTTTACACCCAACTCTCCTAGTGATAAAATTAATATGGATGAGAATGACCATCAAGCCCCAAGTGTTTGAAATTAGAAGAACTCACCTATCAAAAATTTAAGTGATTTAGCAGGAAATAATATTTTTAATATAAAAGTGGAAAACACATGCTAATTGAAATATAATGTGAGAAAACAACGTTTTTTAAACTCGCATATTTAAAATGCGAAGTGAAATCACATCTTTAATATACAATTTTGAAGTGAATTGGCAATGTGTATATGTGGTATGCCAATTTCCAAAAATATGAGATTGTGCCTAAAGGGACAAGATCAAGATATGAATTAGTTATGACATGGGGAAGAAACCAAAACATTCGTCACGTTAATGTAGAAACATGGTTATGCCATGCCCGACGAAGGATAGAGTTTAGCTACAAACCAGTTGTGGATAGTCTTATGAGTTACCACATAGTTTGGTTTGTAACCTTAGGCTATAAACTGGTTTGTAGCTAAACTATGTCCCCCCACAAATGTCTCAAAACATTCAAAGCGGTGCTCTAGCTCTATCTTAATAAAAGAGTTCTTGTCTAAATTTTTTTTTTTTTTATTTAAAAAAGAGAAGTTCTTGTCCTAAAAGCAAGCATATAAAGACAAATCTCACTTAAGAACTTAAAGAGGCAAGACACCTATCTAGAGAAAATAATATATTGAAAGTAAATTGGACCATAATACAATCTCCTCCTTATTAGGGCAAATTATACAATTTGTAATGAGAAATAAAATAATTTTCAACCCAACATAATAAAAAGGGTCCCTAGACTATTCGAAAATCTAGTACTATCACTTATTAACTAGACAATAGCCCGTGCAATGCACGAGATATGTTCTCAAAATGCTTTTTTTATTTATTTTTTATATATAATTTCTTTGGTTATTTTTAATTCTACCAAAAAAAAAATTCTTTTAATTGTCATTTTTTACATTTGTTTTCAAGGAATTGAAAATAAAAAATACTGTGTAGTAACAAAAAAGAAAAAACAACAGTAGAGGCTATACCTAACACATAAACAAAGTAATTTTGAAAAACGACTGATATATAGTATAAATTATGAAATGAAAAGTTAATCAATAATCATAATATAATTTAGGATTACCTCTAATTGTATTTGAATGACTAACAATTGTAAATGCCAAATGATAAAAGTATGAAAATAAAAACCCAAAAATACTCTATAGATTTCACTTATCAAAGTACTATTAAAAAAAGAAAAAAGAAAAAGAGCAGATTATAAACATGTACCATTCATGGTACAAAGACAAACTATAATGTAACCTTAATTGATATTTCTTTGCTTACAACGTAGAGTAAATACAAAATCAACCAAAAATAGTTCACAAAAACAAAAAATAAAACCATGGAAAAATCAAAATATAACCACCTACATAACCATCAAAGTAGTTCAAAATATAATCATATACTGAACAATTCAAACTATAACATGTCATCAATCTGTGGTAGAAATAAACTATAGGGTAAATTACACTAACACCTTTTTCTTTTAGGGAAACTAGACTCGTTACACCCTAGTTTGGGGAAATGACACTTCGCTCCCAAATTTGCAAAATAATTAACATTCCGCCCCCTTTTTAATTTTTTTTTTTTTGTTTATTTTTTATTAATTTTTTTAACCAATGCCTAACTAACCAAAGTTAAAAATAAAAATTATATTCCAATTATTTTATGTTTAAGTGGGGAATATTCCTTTAAAAATTGGGGAAAATGGGGCTGAGTGTTAATTATTTTGCAAATTTGGGAGTAAAGTGTCATTTTCCCAAACTAGGGTGCAGAGAGTCTAGTTTCCACAAAAGAATGGGGTGTTAGTGTAATTTACCCTAAACTATATCTTGTTCTTGCAACAGTAACTTCTTGTAGGTTTGGTAAAGGCCTCATGTCAGGCTTCACAAAGGCACTTTCTCACACGTGGCCATTAAAATTGCACAAAATTCTTCTCTTCAGTGCTTTACTCAATAGTTTCCTTTCTAAGAGCTTATAGTTTCTCCCAATTTCTTACTATTTTCAATGTTTGCCTTCCACTTCAGAACTTTCTGTCAAAATTTTGAAAGATTATAATGATCAAGAATGTCAAAATAAAGACCCCAACCAAAGAGAAACTAAGACCTATATGATGAAAACTCATTTCCTCCTCGAAACAACAAACAAGCTTTATTCCCTTAGAATATGATTTAATGAATCTGTGATTTAATACATGTGGATGGCCTTCAGAACCGCCCAAATAATGGTTTGGAGCAATCATCTCCAACCCGTTTTAGAGAGAAACGTTGTCCTTCTGAAAATAATGTTCAATTCGTTTACTTTGTATCTATCTAGGCTAATCAGCTATAGTCCACTTTTAGTTCAACTTAAGTTTCTTCAAAAAATGAGGCCTATATAAGACTACAAAGTTTCTTTCTCTATCTATGCTATGCATCCTCATTGAAGCCATGCTTGCAGTAATACTTTGCCTTTGAAAGAAAAAATGTATGGAAGGCATTAATATAGTAGAAATATAAAGTCAATAATGATTTTATTATGTTATTTCCATCTAACATAGAATTTTTTTAATATAACCAGCACCCAGCCTCATTATTGTATAAGGAAATTATGTTGTACGGCATATTAAAAACTTCTCATATATCTATAGCCTAGCAACCATCTGAAACTGTATATCACTTAATATTTAACTTAATTATCCTTTTTCATCAGCAAGTCATGCATTAGATAATTAAATTAAGCAAATCTCTAGAATATTTCAATCTTCTGCACTCAATAGTTGCAAGCTTTAATTTGTAACATATAAGCCATAAATTCATTTGGCTTTAATAATTTTCTTAAATAACCTGAATTTAAGAATATATAAATTTGAAAACAATAGCAATAGCAATAGGGTCACAAATAAAAGGAGATTCCACAAATTTGAATTTCTTAAATAGCAACAGAGTCTAAATAAAATTCTGTAACAATATATGGTTTCTAGTGCTAGATTACCTACCATTTTAGTCAAGGGTAGAGGACACTTTGTAATAATTTTCAGGTATTTGGTTTTCGTTTATGTATGGGTTTCCCTAATTTTACCATTCACAATATCTAATAAACCTTGATGGCATGAGGAATTTTCAATTAAGTCTTACCCTTTTCATAATGCAAAGTGAGCTGACTTAGAGAGAAACACTTAACAGTTTAGTTACAAAATACACTATATACACTGAAAGGTGTGACTGTTCAAGCACAACACACAAGATTTAGGGTGGGAAAACTCCCTTTTCTTAAGACATCTCTTCTAATCGAATAAGCAACAATATCCCCTCTTATAAGGCTATATACAGACCAAGTAAATTAAAAGGTTTTGTCTACTACTGGACCAAGTAAATTAAAAAAAAAAAAAAAAAAAAAAAAAAAAAACATGATTATAGAAACAAACCAACAAAGCCAATTGGAAACAGAAAGGACAAAAGTGCACCTTCATTGACCACATGGAGCCTAGGAAAATCACATAGAACTGTTTATATAGGAGATTGGGGTGCAATCAATCGGGGTAATGAAGAGATGAGAGAGTTCAAGAGGTGAGAGAGACAGGTACATGAAAAGGTGAGGAAGAGGAAAAGCCTATGCAAAGGGAGCGAATTAAATAGAGGTAAGGGTTAAAAGGTAAGAGTGAGAGTGAGAATTTATTAGAGATATGGGTGAGGTGGAAGGGTGTGGGAAAAGGGAAATCTAATGTGGCATTTTTAGGGAGAAGGCTAAAACTTCACATATTAATTTATACTAGTGGCAAACCCGTGCAAAAATATCTAATTTTTATTTTTAGAGATTTATTAAATCTTAATATCATTATTGTTTACTATGAATACTTTTCATAAATGCATTAAAATACATATATTCATCAGGCAAAGACACTCTTTAAAAAAATTATATTGTTTCCAATTCAGTGCTTCAATAGGTAGGATAGAATTACAATTGTCGTATTTTAACAATTATTTGTATTTCAAACTTAAACATCTATCCTATCAACTCTTATCATCTTGTTGCTGTGTTGTATGTATCCAAGGTAGGAGACTCCTTTGTGCTTATCATATGAGGAGATGTTTTAGTATCCATAGTCTTCCATTTCGGTTTGGACTATGACTGGCAGTTATTTGCTGCATCCTCAATACTTGTAACTCCTTGTACTTCAACTACACCATTCATGTCATATCTCTGCAAGGAACCAATAAAAAAACAAATTAGCTGAAAAGATATATACGTCAAACCCTGTAAATGAACAGCACTACCATAGCCAAATGTTCCACCACCTCAAAATTTTTTGCTTCCATTGTACTTTATCCACACATTTGTAAAATTATCCTTCAAATGTTATATATCTTCCAAAATAGATAATAATCCCCAATTTGCGTATTTTATTTCCCACATCACTCAAACTACTCTTGTATCTGTCACCAATATTAATCCAACCATTTACTTTTGTAGTAACCAAAACCTCTCGAATTGTCAAAAAAAGGCCTTCATTTTGTACATTCCAGAACTGCTAAGCATCCCATTGTCATCTTGCTTCCTTATTTTTACAAATAAAGTTGTTCCATAATCAACATTTGCCATCCCATGCACTTTCTGGAATTACTCCTTACCTTCTACACTGCAATATCTATCACTATTATGTTAGATTTACTCCTAACAAACCTGCAAAATGGTATCTATGAACACAAAAACTTGTTTAATTGTCAAGAAAAATATTTGGAAGCTTCAAAGTTGTAATACCCTTAACCCACATGAGAAAAGAAAAGAGGTTTTGTTTAAGTGGGTTGTTGGAAAATACTTAAGTGTAACAAGCACTATGTTAGGTAAGGGTTAAGTTGTGTAATTAGCCATAGTTGTGTACATCTATATAAACTAGCACATAGAGAGAAGAAGATCTTGAAGGATTTCAAGAAAAGATAAATTGAAGAATTCTCAAAGTAAGAGTTTATGATTTTAGTCAAGTTTTAAAATGGGTATAGTTGAAATTATTGGTTGATCTTTTAGATTCTTATGCTTTGAGGTTATGGGGTTATGAGATTATAATGTTGGGTCGAGGAAAGTGAATTTTTACGGACATGCATGTGGATTTGGTAGTGTTCTTTGTTGGAATTTATGTTGGGTGTGGAGACTTTATCATTTCATGTTAGTTTCTTAAGTTTGATGTGGAAATTGATTTGCTTGTTGATTTTATGAGTTCTATGTACTGTGTATGATGAGATTAAGCTTAAGTTTGAATGCTGCATGTGTTGGATTTAGGAGGATTGGTGGCTAATGGTTGATGGGTCTTAAGTTTGTAGAGGAAAATGCAACCTCTTTCTGTTTTCTGTAGTGAGCAGAAAGTTGCATGAAATTCTGGGATTTTTCTAAAATGGGAATGAGGAAATGGTTTTCTCTAGGGTAATCTATCATATGTCTAGGTTATGTATATGAAATTTCATAGTAAAATAATGAGTTTTGGTATTTGTTTGGGAATTTAAGATATAACTGTGCAAATCTGTCACCTGAACAGATTCTGTGTTTGAAGTTTATAAAATAGGTAATAAATTGTAATTGTGGAATTTGGATGCCAAGTTTGAACAGAATTAAATCTAATACACAAAGCTTGAATTTAGAATTAATAATTACATCATTTGGGTTAGTATTGAATGAGTTATGAATTTTATTCTAAGACGTTAAATTTGTCAAGATATATCTGAGTACACTGAGTTGTGGAAATTTTTATAAATTTTACAGAGGTCATATAATTCTGAAACTTTTACTATGTATATTAGATGGATATTAGTGTGCCCCTATGAAATTTAATGGTATTTTAAAATGTTATAGTTGGTCAAATAAATTGTACAAGGGGACTGTCCTGTAGGTAATCTGATTTACAGCAACACAAAATAGTGAGACTTTGAAGAATTTATTCATGCAACTGGATAAGTGAATTGAGCTGAAATTTGGTATGCATGATAAATGATGTGTTTAATGAATGGTTGAAATATTTTTGGGAAATTGGCATTAAAAGAAGAGGTACTTGGAACACGGTATAGTTGATCTCTTAGAGGCCAAATTGGACAGTAAACTTTGATGGTCTTGATTTGTGCTAAATATAAGTTTGAGGATTGGGACTCATTAATATAGAGGGTGATGAATGCTATGAGGCATTGGAGGTAGTATTTGTTCAATTGATTTTATTACCATGACTTTTTTAGATGATGTGAGAATGTTCTTGAGGAACCACAAGAGTATTTGAGTAGACCTCAATTGAGGTAAGTAACCTTTATCCTTAACCAGAATTTTCTCAATTCTATATATTAAATATTCCTAGTTGCGAACTTATTATTATAGTTTATTATTCTATTATGCCAAAATCAATTTTGTTTTCGAAATATCAGAAAAATCATTGTATTTGTAAAGTATTGTTTACTTCAAAAATTCGGATTAAGCATGTGATTATATGTTTCAGAAATATTTATACAACTTATTTGTTAAACTAATTTGTTTCTATACGTAAATTTGAATAAGGTTTGAAAATCACTATGTTTTGCAATTCAAATATATTTTAAATATGTTTTGATATTTGAAACTTTTTAGTCTGACAATGTTCTGGGCCCTGCCAATGGGGATATACGTTGGTATCGAAATTAGTTTCATTCTGGGGTTTGCCACCGACCTATGCGTGGTTTTTGGGCCTTGTCACAAGGATAATGTGGTCGTAGTCACTAAGACTGTTTGGTATATGTATTTATATCTATATCTATATCTGTATCTGAATCTGAATCTATATTTGTATCTATATTTATTTCTGAATATGTCTAACTTGCTATTTGCAAATAAAATTTTATTTTATTTTGTCAACCAAACCAAGTGTTTTATCAAAATCATTGTTTAAGAATTCGTACTACTTATGTATATTTGTTTTTAACAAATGTGTGCTTAATCCAACTGGATAAGGATATTGGTTATTTACTGGGCTTCCCGGCTTACCCCCTTTCTTCCCATTTCAGATTCTGAGGATTAGCTAGCTCGGATGTTGTGGGAGAGTTGTGTGAGAAGGACTTCTAGGCATGAATAATGGTAGTATTTCTTATTTGTTGATTAGGGACTTTATGTGATAGATTTTTGCTTATTAGGATTTGAAATAGCAATGCATGGATTTAATTCATTTGAACTTATTGGTCATTATGTTAATTTGGAGATTTTATATAAAAGATATTATTCCTTTTAGAATCTATTAGTAAGGCCTGGCACACTTGTAAGGCATGCCTTATGAGTGTGCAGCCGTTGTCACATGTCGAGCTCATGCTTTGGGTTCGGGGCGTGACAAAAGTAATAAGTATTTAAAAACCATTGAGCTTGTTTTATGGGAATTTTAGGATTTTCTTGGATGGGTATGCATTGTCTTCATCTAAAAGCCATCAAATTCCAATTGAATGCCTACAACAGAATGAAAAACCACTCGAATGAACAAAATACAATTGAAATTTCATGACAAAAAAAATTCCAACTGAATGCTATACCCAAACCCTTAATTGTCAAGAAAAACATTTGGAAGCTTTGAAGTAATTAAGTTATGGTGCCTCTAAATTCAGGGGGTTCATAAGTCATAAGTCATAACTTTAGATTCAGTTTTGTTGGATAGACTCTGGTATATTCCATTATAAGTTAATCCTGAAAATTCAACACGTAAATTAAAAGAAGGATATGAATTATTGGGCTACAAAACCATTTACAACATTCAAACTAACAGTAAAAGGAAGTTCTTAACATGGTCTACAAATAAGGTGAAAGCCAAAGCAAGCTATCTAGCAACCCTGGTAGTAAACGTTTTGATAATGAAATCAATTCATCGTGTAGATGCTTAAGATCTAATAACATAGTGGAAAGGGAAAGATACTGCTCCTGGACCTCCTCAAATCCTAAGAAATCACAAACAGAAAAAGAAATTAGTATTTTTTGCAAGGAGTACATATATATAAATTACAGATTATAGAACATAATAAAAAAATAATATGCATAGTGAATGAAGTTTTAAAGATGAAATAAATAACCAGTCATTTGAAATTAACGATAACATTTGGCAATGGTTAAAAAAAAAAAAAATTCATGAACCACTCAGTTATGAGAAAAAATGAGGACAAATAGAGCTTTGCATGAGTTAGACTCGAACATAGCAAAGCAATCTCTGGAAAGAAAGTTCCTGGAGATCCTTTATAATCAAACCCTAAATTGTAAACAAATATATTTGGAAGCTTCAAAGTATTAAGTATTTAAAAACCACTGAACTTGTTTTATGGGAATTTTAGGCTTTTCTTGGATGGGTATGCGTTGTCTTCATCTAAAAGCCATTAAATTCCAATTGAATGCCTACAACAGAACCAAAAACCACTCAAATGAACAAAATAAAATTGAAATTTCATGACAAAAAGAATTCCAACTGAATGCTATACCCAAACCCACAAACCACAAATTCAATCCGAAGCAAAAAAAAAAAAAAAAGAGAGAGAGGGAGGAAAAACTCACATTAGGTTTTGCTACCCCGTTTATGGATGGTGAGAAGGCAGAGAGATTAGAAGTCTATTTATAATTGTTAAAGACTGAAAGTCTATGTATTGTATTATGTGAATAATATAGTACAAGAGAGAGCCTTTATATAGGCAGAGGTGTGAGTAATGCACAAGTAATAAGAGTGCTCTACAAGACAATGTATTGGGCCTAAGACCCATTGAACTTATATTCTAACATCCCCCCTTAAACTCATGTTGGGTGAAGAGACACCAACTTGAGTTTGGAAATAAGATCACGGAAACGGCCTGGAGGCATAGGTTTGGTGAATATGTCAGCTAATTGGTCCTAAGAAGACACTGAACGAAGCTGCAAAGTACCCTGTAGTAAGTGATGACGAACAAAGTGACAGTCGATCTCAATATGCTTAGTACGCTCATGGAAGACATCATTGTGGGCAATTTGGATAGCACTTTGATTGTCACAATGGATCAGAACTGCAGTAGAACAATCAATGCCAAGGTCTTGGAGAAGCCAACGTAACCAAAGGAGCTCAACAGTGGTGTCAGCAAATGCTTGATATTCTGCCTCAATACTAGAACGAGCAACAACAGATTGTTTCTTGCTACACCAAGAAATGAGGGAGTCACCAAGAAGAAAACAATATCCTGTAGTGGAACGACGGTCGGTAGGGTCCCTTGCCCAGTCGGCATCAAAATAAGCCTGGAGAGTGAACGACGACTGAGATGAGAAGTGAAGTCCATGAAACAAGGTGCCTTTCAAATAGCGAAGAATCTGAAGTACAACAGCATAATGGAGAGACCGCGGTGCAGCCAAGAACTGGCTAACAATGTGAACGGCATAGGAGATGTTCAGTCGAGTGATAGTGAAGTAAACAAGACTCCCAACTAGTTGTCTGTAGAGGGTAGCATCAAGAAGTGGTTTGCCATCATGAGTATTCAGGCAATTGTTGTATTCGATGGGTGTGCCAACTATCTTTCTGTCCGTGATTCCAGCTCGAGAGATAAGATCAGATGTGTACTTGGCTTGAGTGAGATAGTAACCATCGGAGGATGAAGAGACTTCAAGACCAAGAAAATAACTGAAGGGACCCAGATCCTTCATCTCAAAGTGCTGACCAAGAAAGCGCTTAAGATCCTGGATGCCTAGCACATCATCACCAGTAATAATTATGTCATCTACATACAATAAGGGAAGGGTAATACCATGATCTGAGCGTCGGAAAGAACAAATATGAATTATATGAACTAGCTGAAAAACCATGCTGAGAAATGGTGGAGCTGAACTTGGCAAACCAAGCTCGTGGAGCTTGCTGAAGACCATATAGTGCCCGACATAAGCGACACACATTGTGAGAAAAGCCTGGAGGATAGGAGAAACCAGGAGAGAGGTGCATGTAGACTTCCTCAGTTAGTTCTCCATTAAGAAAGGCATTCTTCACATCCATCTGAAAAAGTGGCCAATGTCGGGAAGCAGAAACTGCGATAAGTGTATGAACAGAGGAGAGGCGAGTCCTAACAGTCAAAGGTGTGAGTAATGCACAAGTAATAAGAGTGCTCTACAAGATAATGTATTGGGCCTAAGACCCATTGGACTTATATTTTAACAATAAATATAATATATATATATCAATTAGAAGCCTTGAATTCCATGGGTGGCAAGTGGTAACTGAAGCAGAGAAATCTTAACAGCTAAACAAAGTGGGAAATCTTAACTACTGAAGCTGAAGGGGCGAGGGAAAGAGAGAAAAGAGGGGGATGAGGAGGCATGCCCGAACGGCTGGAGATGAGAGGGTGAGGGAGAAAGAGAAAAGAGGGGGGTGAGAAATCGTGCGTGAAACAGAGAGACTGGAGAATGTGTGAGAGAAAACATTAATTAATTATGACACATGTGAGTGAGAATTGAATAAAATAGAGGAAGGATGACCTAGAATTCTGTGGGTGCAGGGATTCTGACATGGCAGTGTTTGGAGGAGGGCAAAAACTCTCTCTGCTTTGAGTTTTAATTTATACTAGTAGCAAACCCATGCGATGCACGGAAAAGCTATTAAAACTAAAATCTAAAGATTGCATCCGGTTAACAAGTGCCCTTAGGGCAATGGTTAAAGAAGCATTTAATACTTCTACTTCATAGGAAGTAATGAAATTTTAATATTAAAATAACACAAAAACAACTTTTAAGGGGTATTTTTGTCTTTTCATTTATTATTTTAATATTAAAAATTCATTATTTTCCATAAAGTTTAAGTATCTAATGCTTTTTAATCATTGCAAAGGACACCCGTTAACAAAATCCCTAAAGATTTATTGGGTTATTTTGCTTTTTAGTTGAATGTCATTATTTTTCTTTGTAATTTGAGAGATTACTTAAATCGTTATATCATTTCAATTTAGTTGGGAAACTTTAGCAAATTTGTTTCTCTAAAATTCATGTGAATGTTTTTTCAAGTGTAATTTGAAGTGATGGCCAATGGCAACTTAAACCAAGAGGCGCAAAAGAGAGTGTTACATTTTGTCAAACACATGGTGTGCATATACCAAAAATGGGAATGAAAAGAATATTTTGCAACCTGAATCCACCCAAAAGTTACACCCAAGACAAACTAAACACATTACAATTAAACAAATGGTCAATGATCCCAAGTTCGTAAGATTGGAGAAAAAATTAAAAAAAAAAAAAACCATTATTGTTGTCGAAGCAAAATCTCACTTCTCATCAGAACATTTTAATCTCCTTTAAAATATTCAATGTTCATTTTATTCTCCCCTGACATTTTAAAGGATACTTCTTTAGTGCATAAAAATCATGGTACAAATGCATCTAATGAGAGTAAAGCTATAACTTGAGATGACATAGGCTTGAACACAACATTATTTGTCACCACAAATTGAATTGAGAATATTGAAACTCCATCATCACCGACCCCTTTTTCATTACCACACTTCAACCTATCACAATGATTAGACAACATACTGATAAGATTCTAAAAAAGTTATATTCTTCATATTGCAAACACGTGCCTCTCCTTCATCATCCCTCACTTGTCGACGTTAAGAAAAATTCCAATCACTCAGTAAACATGCAAATGCATGCATTAGAACCTTCAAAGTATAAATATAGAACCATTCAGTTGTAAAAAGAAAATATCAAAGAAATTTGTCAACATCAAAGGCAAGTGAAAATATAGACACCATACCTTGAAGCTTTTGTTCCATCAATTAAGCTTCTTGAAGATTCAAATAACTTAACATTATAAATCCCAGACTAACCTTAGAAAATCATCATGACAATAGTTGATTGGCAAAGTTCACACATAACTCCTTAATTTGATTTATTCCCAAATTCCACATCTTCCCAACATCTCCAACATTGGGCTCACCTCAACTAAGGTAGTAGCAGCATCCTTGGGCTTGCATGAGTTGGCACTGGTTGAGAATGTTGCAAACAAATTTGCATTTCGCAAAGCCATTGGGATTTGGGACTTGCTTCTACTAGGGAAAAAAATATTGATGCTAATAGTATCTAGTAGTAAAATAGAGCACTAGACTCTTTTTAAAACTTGCCTTTACTGTTGTTACATCAGTATTTTTAAGTTTATTCTCAAAGCTGCTGAAGCCACAGTAAAGGTATGCACATTAGATGTTGTAATAGTGTGAGCATTTGGGTTGGCTTTTGTTGATGCTTACCAGGACTAACACTCATATTCTGCCATTTCATGCAAAATATATCGAGAGCACATGCCAAACACATAACATGACATTGGAATAAATACATAGTATGACACAAATTAAAAATATTGAGAGCACATAAGAAATTACCAGTTCAAGATAGACCACTCCAACACCAAAAGCCTCCCATATTCCTTCTTTCAAGTCAATAACAACCGCAAAAGCTGTCAAGGCAGCTGAATGTTATGAGGCATTCCACCTAACCCAAACATCCTTTTAGAATCACATCTGTTTTTTTTTTAATTTTTTAAAAGGAAAGAAACGTACAATCCGATGCGGAAGGTTTTGCTGTCGGAAAATGCAAGGAGGCATTGGAATCAGAGAGCTTGTGGCTGCGGAGGACACCCAATCTCAAAAACACATCCATCCATAATCTATAACTTCCCAATCTAACAAAAACCCAATGAAAACCATGGTTTTAAAAACCGGACCGGGGAGAGAACCGGAAATGAGAGTGGTTCTCGTACTAGTGGTCCGACCGGGGTCGGACCGGTGGTCGAACCGGTGACGTCATAAATAATTTAATTAATAATTTTAAAATTATATAAATAATTACATAATTTGTTAGACTTAAAAAAAAAAATAAAAATAAAAAAAGACATGTCCAATCCAAATAATGAAATAAATAAACTTTTGGTTCAATTTTTGTACGGAGCCAAACTTATTACTATCTTTTCCATTTCTTTATGAGAATACATTCAATACACCCTCCAATAAAACCTCGCCACGTCAGCTTATTACACAAACCAAAAAAAGCTCACCCACGTAGAATTATTTCCTTCAAATCTCTCATTCTTCTTTACCGGCTCAGATCTCAAACCAACAAAGACCCATAAAAAAAATCACACCCACAAACCCAGAAAAACCCAATCAAATTTCCGGCAAAAGATCCCGTCTCGAGTCACCAAGGCTCGACTGGCGTGAGCTACGACGGCAACCCCGTGAGGCTTTGCGGTTTCCCCAACTCCGATCGCAACCCACGTCGCACCCCAGCCCTTGAGTTCGCGCACCCCATACCACAATGCTGTCAACCACCCTCCACCACGCCGCCGACCCACCGCCACCAGTATCCTTCACGAAGAAGTCTACTCCACGATTCTCTCTGGTTGCTGTGTTTCTGAAAAGAGAGAGAGAGAGAGTACAGGAAGAGATAGATTTGAAGGAACCGGGCCAAAACCGGTTCAACCGCTCCGGTTCGCGGTTCTTATGGTCGAACCGCCGGTTTCCGGTTTTTGGCCTATTTTTTTAAAATTCCGGTTTTTTCAAAGAACCGGACCGGATAAAGGTTCGGTTCCCGGTTGAACCGGCCGGTCCGGTCCGGTTTTTAAAACCATGTTGAAAACAAAGACACCCGCAGAGTAAACACACAAAACCCACTTGCAAATCCAATATCTATTTATTTATTATTAATTAAAAAACCCACCAAAAAAATCTCACCTCAAAATAACTAAGCTCTGTGGCGTGGAAACTTAAGTGAGGCTACGGCTCAGGATCCATGGACTCCTATTATAGCTTAAAAAAAAAATGAGAAGACGAAAGAGAGAAGGGGGTTCGGGTACTGAATTTGACAAAATGGAAATGAGAAGTGAGCTTGGATAAAATTGTGATGCTGAAGGCTGTGGAGAAGCTAAGAAGATGAGGCTTGAGAATTGATAAGAAGGGCTTAAATAGGATTAGAGAGAGGTTGTGAAATTGGGGAAGCAGAAACATAGGGCATGCCTGAGCTGCTGTTGGGACAGAAAGTCTAAGCTCGAGATTGTGGGGGAAAAAAGAAACAGTAGATCTTAGGGACTTTATGTTGGAAAATTTATGGTGGGGAAGTCTAAATTCCTAACGCCATAGTTGAGGAAAGTGGGGTGATGAAGGCAGAACAAAACCCCCTAGATTAGAACACCCGTTCATCTTAAGACTTTTAAGACATTTTTTTTATCAGCAACAAAACGACCCAATTCATAGCTGCAGTTAAAATTCTTAAATTCAACCCGATCAATCAATTAAACAATTCAAACAAAGTTTTGTCAGCTCAGGGAAAAGAAAAAAACAAAAAGTCATGAAACATGTTACGGGGGAAAGAAAAACTAAAAAAAAAAAAAACCACGAAACAACAACCCATGGTTCAGAACCCACAAATCAAATAAATAAAAAATACAAACCCGAACCCACAAATCTAATAAAAAACCAAAGGGGAAAAAGAGCGTACATTTAAACACAAACTTTGATCTGATCCGTGCTTGTCAGCAGTGGCTTCTTTCAGAGCTTTGGCTCATGATCAGAATCTATTCGAAATTTGAAGCATATTCACTCAGGTATTTTTTCTTTTTAATTACATAACATCAGGCATCCAATCACTAACATCAGGCATATTAAATTACATAAACATGCTTTGCAATTTGCACTAAGGTCAAGTGCTTAAAGACATATAACAGATGCACCACTAATGTTGTAAATGTATCTAGGTATAACACGTTTGGCTACCAAATACTAAGACTCCAAGACTTAATTACAAAACCAAATTAAAAAATCTTTTCACTAATTCTTAATTTTTTAATTTTTAATTTTTTTTTTTTACTCTGGGGAGGAAAAAAAATTACTATAGGAATAAAATTAAAAGGAAATGAAAGGGAATAAATTTAGATCTAGTTGAATTAATAGGCCGCGAGATCTTAGTTAATTTTTTGGAATTTAAAGATTGTGAATGCAGCGAAAAAGGAAATTGAAGAGTACCTAAGAGGGGGTGTTGGGAAAGCTGGAAGGAGATGAGGATGAGAGATTGAAGAGGCTTTGAGAAGCCAAGTGGTGATGGTGGTGTAGGCGGAGGAGCAGGTTGTGGCTGACGGAGGTAGCTTGATAGGATCGGGAGCAAAGTGAGCGATGATCGGCAGTTTGAGCTCTCTCTGTAGCCCTGTGTCTTTGTGAAGAAAAAGCAGAAAAAGGAGGATAAAGGTTGTATGAAGGTATGGTTTAAATAGGAGATTGGGTGCAATCAAATTTGGGAGATAAACAGGTGAGGGAGTTCAAGAGGTACGTAGGAGAGAGAGATGAACAGTCGGGTAGAGGAACAACAGTTGGGGAGATAGAGGGTTAGAACCAAGCCATGTGAGAGAGAAAGGAGAAAAAAAAGAGACATGGGAGAGAGAGAAATAAATAGAGGTAACGTGTGAGAGAGTGAGATTTAAATAGAGGGAAGTATGAGCTGGGATTTTGTGGGAGTAGTAAATCTGACGTGGCAGGCTTTGGAGGAATCAGAAAACTTTCTCTTAGCTTCTAGTTTTAATTTATGTATATAGATATATATATATTATAGATTATAGATTATAGATATATTACATTAATGTATTTCAAGAGTACTTAATAATTTTTTGACAAAAAGTTTTTTTTGTTTTGTACCTACTACTAAATTTCTAAGAAAATACATTGTTTGCTTTGTATAGAAGACATTTTTATATAGAGGTATGTCCTAAAAACTTTTCCTTGCGTTTGATGTTTCTTGAACATCCTTCTATCCCATGCTGAATTTTTTGATTGTAATGCTTTTTTTTTTTAATTATTACAGAACAGAGTTAGTAAAGAAGTGTCACATAAAAAAGATATGTAACAAAGTGAGATTCAGGAAGGAAGATGTTGCCATATTTGCATATCCTGCAGCATAACAGAGGATCCTTTTGTCCATTTCTTTGATACCAGGTAATGCTACTTTAATTTGCACGTTGGTTTCACACTCTTGTTACATTTCTATGTTTATTGTTTTAGTTATTGGCATTAATTGCTTGTGGACTTGTGGTTCTATATCTTAAACGGGCGGCTGTATTCACAAAAAACACACACACTAAAAAGAAGAAAATAGAAAAATAAATAAATAAATAAAACAGCAAGAAAGCAAAAGAATGGTGAGATTGTAGGTGCAAGAATAAAATAATTTTGAGAATTCGATACCTTGAATGGGTGGGTCAGGTGTTGAAGATTTGGTCATAATGTGGTGAAGGCTCTTCTTGTACACCCAAATGTCCTAGTGATAAAAGTAAGGGTAAAGTGCAATTTACTCCTCGTTAAGTTTATTCAATTATCATTTCTATATTAAGTTTAAAAATTGTCATTTTTGTTTACTAACTTTCATAACTCTGTCGTATTTTAGTAGTTTTGTCCATTCTGTTAAAAAAATTCTGTTAAACCTATATAAAACGACACCGTTTTAATTTTAAATCCAGTTTTATATTCTAAAAAATGTATTTAATTTTTAATAAATAAAAACATCTTATTTTAAAAAAAAAAAATCTCTATCTCTCTCTCTCATTTCAGCTCAGCAGTTGAGCGAGGAGTCCCAATTGTCTAACTTTCTGGAACCATCTCAGCTCACCATCCTTCCATGCGAAATCCATGCCCATTTCGCTTGGAACTTGAAAGTTCTTAAACCAAAATCAACATCTCTGCTCTACACAAGAGTTCTTCACTGCCGATTGGAAGGTATCCTATTGTTTCATTTTTTTAGGGTTTTTAAGTTATTCTTTGGGTGGTTTACTTTTTTTGGTTTGAGCTTTGCAATTTTTACTTTATTCTGTGGTGGAATGTTCAAGTGCTACCAAAGACTACTACAATGGGTTTAATCAATTTTACGTTGTAGTGGTTTTCGATCTGAAAGTGAGACCTTTTGGTGAATTCATATGTGAATTGTTTGGTTGGTATTTTAATTTTTAGACTGAAATGCATTTTACACCCTCTAAGTTTGGCCAATTTTGATTTGTTCCCTAATGTTTTCAAATTTTGATCCGCTCCCTCTTCGTTGGGGTCCGTTTGTACTTTAGCCCTCTCGTCTGAGATTTGAGGGAGAGAGAGAAAAAAAATCTGAGGGGTACAGAAAGAACGTAAAATAGAAAAATCAAAAGAAAAGAAAAAACAAAGACAAAAATGAGAAGAAAAAAAATTAAAATTATTTTATGTATTTTTTATATTAGAAATAATTTATTTTTAATTCAATATACACGTGTCATGATTTTATTAGGGCAACTAGTACATGTGTCAGGCTTAGTTGGCACTTAACGGTAAGGGACTAAATTTGTTTAGATGGGAGGGCTAAAGTACAGATGGACCCCACGAAGAGGGAGTGGATCAAATTTGAAAACATTAGGGAACAAAATCAAAATTGGCCAAACTTAGAGGGTGTATAGTGCATTTCAGTCTAATTTCTAATTTCTCTTTGGCTTCTTTCATTATTTATTTATTTTATTTTGATTCGGTTTCAAGATAATTTATTAGTAGATTTTACATACATATCAACCTGCTTTGGGAGTAAAAACATTATTTGAAGAGTGAACGGTAATTTTAGGCCCTTGCTTATGATAAATTAACTTGATTGTGTCGGAATTTAAGTGAAACGGGTTGTAGAGGAAGAAAAAAAAAAATCGAGATGGAAGTTGAAAATAGCTAGTGTTATGACTTTCTGTGAGAGAGAGAGAGAGAGATTGGTTTTTTATTAGAAATCTAAATAAATTTTTAGAATATAAAAATGAGATAAAAACTAAAACAATGTCCTTTTATAGAGGTTTAAAGGCAATTTTTTAACGGAATGGACAGAAATACTAAAATGATAACGTTATGAATGCTAGTGGACTGAAATGACAATTGGACAAACTTAACGGGTGTAAAATACACTTTACCCTAAAATTAATTTGGATGGGAATAACCATCAAGCCCCTAAGTGTTTGAAATCCAAGAACTAGAAGAACTCACCTGTCACAAATTTAAGGTTTTCCAAAAATTTGAGATTGTGCCTAATGGGGCAAGATATGAATTCATTATGACATGGGGAAGAAACCAAAACATTGGTCACGTGAATGTAGAAACATCGTTATGGGAGAGGATCCCCTCTCATTGAAGCCTCCAATTTTCTTCAAATTTTAGCTAGATGAGAGACATGTGACATTTAAAAAAAATCCAATCATCTTAAAAAACTCATGGAAACCACATAGAATCAAATAAATGCCATGTGTCACAATTCTAGCTAAAAATTAAAGGAAATTTGAGGTTTTTAATGGGAAGGATAAGTTTATGACATGCCCCACAAATGTCTCAAAACATTCAAAGGAGTTTTTCTAAAAGAACTACAAAACTATTCTTTGAAGAAACCCACTCCATGTTCTTCTAAGAGCCTTTCTCCTTTTTCTCTATGGGAGGAAAACTTCAGCCAAAGTCACTAAAACTTTAATAGTGGTGCCTATGTATGAGGCCAAAATTCCTATTCTTTAGTGGATAAAGAATACAAAGTTTTTTTTTTTTTTTAACTAAAATGCACAATACATTCTCTAACTGATTTGGTGTCGATGATGGTAGGTAAATTCGAATTGAGATCCCATGCAATACTCAAAAAGTATTGCATGGGTGCAATTCCTTTTTTCCTCTCACATTTTCAAAACTTTTTCACTTTTTGCTTTTTGAATTTTTTAATAATTTTTTATTAAGTGGTTAAGATTGAAAGTTAAGAAGTTAACTTTCAATCTCAACCTCTCAATTGATATTGCATGCAATACCAATTGCATGGGATATCAATCCGGTAAATTCATGTACAATATAAGCAGATAAATTATTTCCAACCGTGAGCAATGCTAGAGGCTCTGATACCCACTTTTATTGGAAATTGAAAATATGAAATAATTTGTCAATTGGATATACTCGTGGGGTGTAGAATAATTAGTCATTCGATCTGTTTGTGAAGGCTATGGTTCTACACTCAACTTCTCTACAAATTCTAAATGCACATAGCACCAACTTACTTATCTCAAGTTTTTTTTTTTTGGATTAGAGAACATCATTATAGAACGTTTGGTGATAATGGTTGTGCTAAACTTTCTAATGATCTGTAGGTACACTTCATCGAGATCATCATTACGAACTTGGTTTTGAATAACTGAAAGTTTAAACTTCATCTTTTCTTTCAAAGTGTCCAAAAGAACAAAACAAAGAAATGGAAATTGTTATTTCAATTGTAGCAAAAATTGGAGAATACTTGGTGGAGCCAATCGGACAACAGTTTGGCTATCTGATTCACCTAAATAGAAACTTCGAGAATCTCAAAGTTCAATTTCAGAAGCTGGGTGACAAGAGACATGGGCTGCAATTATTGATTGACGCAAAAAGAAGGAACGGGCAGGAAATCTTACCTGAGGTTAACAGTTGGGTAGAGAAGGTTGATGAAATCAGTCAAGCTCTGCAGAGATTCATTGATGAAGATGTCAAAGCGAATAAGATGTGCTTGGGTGGTTGTTGTCAAGATCTGAAAGCTAAGAAGAAGACTCTGGAAATTGATGCAGAAACAGGAAACGATCAGGTAATCGCACCTGAGGTTGAGCAGTGGGTAGGCAACATCAGTCAAGGTCTGCAAAGATTCATTGATATTGAAGATAAGATGTGCTTGAATCTGAAGTCACGTTATTCCTTGAGTAAGAAAGCTAAGAAGAAGACTCTGGAAATTGATGGGCTACTAAAGGAGGCAGAACAAACATTTTTTAATAAAGTGTCCTATCCTCCTTCTCCACAGGGAGTAGTATCCACAGAAGTTTTCGAGCCTTTTGAATCAAGAGAATCAATAATGAAAGAAGTTTTGGAGGCTCTAAGGGACGACAACATCAACATGATTTCCATATGCGGTATGGGGGGGATTGGGAAAACAACAATGGCAAAAGAGGTTGCGAAAAGGGCAAAAGAGGCCAAGTTATTTGATGAAGATGTGATGGCAGTGGTGTCCCAGAATCAAGACGTGAAACACATTCAAGGTCAGATAGCGGATATGCTACATTTGCAACTAAAAACAGAGAGTTTACAAGAAAGAGCAAATCAGTTATTTAAAAGACTAATGGATAGTAAGAGTGTCCTTGTAATACTGGATGATGTTTGGGAAGCACTTAATCTAACGGATGTAGGAATTCCTTGTGAAGGTCAAAACAAGAGATGCAAAATCTTGTTGACATCACGAAATGAAGAAGCCTGCAAACAGAGTCAGATTTTTCCAATTGAAGAATTATCCGGAGAAGAAGAATGGAATCTTTTCAGAGAGATGGCAGGTGATTGTGTGGATACTCCCGGTCTATGTCCAATAGCAAAAAAAGTTGCAAAGGAATGTAGGGGATTACCTATTGCTATTGTAACTGTTGGAAGAGCTCTAGAAAACAAAACAAAGGATGAGTGGATTGCTGCACTTGAACAACTTGAAAAGTCTATCGCAAAAAATATTCCCGGTCTGAGTTCAGAGGTCTATTCCAGAATAGAGTTCAGTTACAGTTATTTAAGAAGTGATGAAGCCAAGTCATGCTTTTTGTTATGTTGTCTATTTCCAGAAGATTATGATATTCCCATTGAATATTTAGTCAGATATGGAGTTGGACGAAGGTTGTTTGCAAAGATTGATAATGTGGCAGAAGCAAGAAGTAGAGTCCATGCAATGGTTAATGATCTTAAAAGATCATTTCTACTGTTGGGTAGTGAGAAAGAAGACTGTGAAAATGCATGATGTTGTACGAGATGTGGCCATATCAATTGCAGATCAACAAGGTTTTCTAGTAAGATGTGATGATAAAATGGAAGAATGGCCAGAGAAAGATACATATGAGATTTATGTTGCAATTTCCCTTTTCTCTCGAGAAATGAAAAAGCACCCCGATGGCTTGGAGTGCTTGAAACTTGAGCTTTTGCAGCTATCATGCGGCAAAGACACTCCACAGATGCTCCCAGCCAAAATGTTTCAAGGGATGAAAGAACTAAAGGTTTTGTCTATGCCAGGTATGTCCTTTCCTTCACTACCACAATCAATCCAGGTCCTTCAAAACCTTCGGACACTGCATTTGGAGTATTGTGGGTTAGAAGATGTATCAGCAATTGGAGCACTTGGGAAACTTGAAATGCTTAGCTTTCTTGGTTCTAAAATCAAGGAGTTGCCAAGAGAAATAGGAAATCTTGGTCATTTAAAGTTGTTAGATCTCTCAAAATGCTTTACTCTTGAGAGAATTCCATATGGTCTTTTATCGAGTTTATCTCGACTAGAAGAGTTGTACATGGGCGGAGTCGCTGTGAAGTGGGAACCATTGGAAGGCAAGGGGGAGGGAAATGCAAGCCTTGCGGAACTAAATTCTTTGTCCCATCATTTGATGGCTTTAGAAATTATTATACCAAGCATCAAGTTATTGCCAAAAGACTTGCACTTCAAAAATCAAATGATAAAATTTCATATGTATATAGGTGATCAAAGTTGGGTCAAGTACTGGAAGAGACCAGGTGGTTATTTATTTAAAAACACATTGTCACTTGAAAGTCGTGACTTAAGTGATATTGTAGAGAGTCTGATTCTTCGTCAACTGTTACAGAAATCTGAAAATTTGATATTGCATGAAATCGGAAATTTAAAAAACCTTAAAGATGTAATTGATGCCACATCAGATCAGAATCTGCGTGCTGCCTTCCCTAGCCTGGAGAGACTGGAACTTTCTCGGTTGGATAATTTGGAAAAGATATATGATGGCCAATTCCCAAAGGGATCCTTCAGCGGTGCACAACATACTTGTTTTGGCAACCTAAGATATCTTGTGCTAGATTCTTGCACCCGTCTGAAAAATGTCTTTTCATTGTCCATAGCAAGAGGTTTGGTTCAACTCCAAGAGTTAAGGATATCTGATTGTCGTAACTTGGAAGAAATTTTCTCTAAGGAAGGAGAAGATGAGAAAGCAGTTGATATGATCAAGTTTCCGAAGTTAACGCTTATTTCTCTAGATGTATTACCAAGGCTTATTGGTTTCTGTAAACCCATGGATCCGGTTGAGCTTGTCCAACCTAGCCATGCTAAAAGCACGCAACCATCTTCTAATTTGGAGGTATATATCATTCTCTCTCTCTCTTGTTTTATAACTTTTCAAGTTCTGGTATGGATTTGAGGCTTCTTTCATCGAAACTTGAAAAGTTGAAATTTTTTAATGATATCCTAATAATCTAATTGATTCATCAGGTTGCAAGAATGGAAACTAATGAACTGACCAAGGACAAGATGACAGACAATGAGGACACCGGCTCCTTTCCTGAATCAAGACCCATCTCTTCAAAATTATTTTCATCCAAGACCATATTGTGGTCACCAAATTTAGAAAATCTTAACATTTACTGTGTTGATTTACTAGAAGTGGTATTTGATCTTGAAGGACTAAAAGTCGACGATGACCGGCAGACAATCACAACACTTTTTCAATTGAAAATTTTAAGCTTGAAATTACTTAATTATTTGACAGATGTGTGGAAGAATGTTCCACGAGGAATCCAGGTCTTTCAAAACCTGAGATCAATTGAAGTAATTAGCTGTCCCCGTCTAAGATATATATTTCCACTTTCTATTGCAAAACTACTTGTGGAACTTCAAAGTATTAAGTTAAACGAGTGTGACATGATTGAAGAAATTGTTCAAAGAGATGGAGAAGAAGAGGCAGCGGATTTCGCTCTGTTCCCTAAAGTTAGTTCCTTCATAGTAGACGAACTTCCAAATCTTGTGACTTTTTGTAAGGAAGCTTATTCTTTAGAATGGTCATCCATGAGGGAGATCAAGATTTTCCACTGTAACAAATTCAAAACAATTGGTTCAGAAATTCGGAGACCAAGAAAGCTAAAGGAAATCAATAGGGAATTGGATTCAAGACCCCAAGAGCCTGGACTTGGGTCCTTCTCAGTGCAAGATTCCCCTGGTTTTCTTAGGCGATGCCTCGAGTGTGTACCACATAGCAGGAATTATGGTCCAATGGTTGAGTCAAACCGAGGCACCAACAACAAATCCCATGGAAGCTCCTCGGTGGTGAGCAAAGAGGTACACATCCGATAAGTAATTTATTTATTTTTAATGAAATAAAACAAAAGAATTTGTTGATTTATGCACTTATCCCTCTCCTGCATTTGTAAGATGGTGCATTGCTTTTCTATTGTAAGTCATAACATTAACTCCTTCAACAGAGTGATCAGATAAACAACAACATTGCTTGATTTTTTATTTGGTCATCCACTCTATTTCAACCATCTTCTTCTATGAAATTATATGTTCTGTTTTGCTGGATCCAAATCATTTTGATGGATCTAAAAGATATGATTATTTTACTTCTTTAACCGTACTTGTTTATTTGTAGAGTAATTTGACAAAGCTTGAGGATCCAAAAGCTAGAGATATCGACAACCCCTCAAAGATATGGTATCTTTTTTCATCCCACATAATCGGGTGTTTCAAGAATCTGGAAAAGATTTACTTACTGTCGTGTGATTCATTGGAGGCTATATTTCAAATTGAGGAACTAGCTATTGAGGGAAGTCACGTAGCATCAGTACTTGATCATTTAAGAAATTTGAGGCTATCTAATTTAACAAAATTGGTGCACATATGGAAGAAGGGTCCAGAAAGGATCATGGGCTTTGGTAACCTGAGATCATTAATAGTAGAGGGATGCAACAATTTGACATATTTGTTCTCACCATCCATAGCAAAACTGCTAGTAATGTTAGAAGAAATAGAAGTTATGGAATGCCAAAAAATTGAAGAAATCCTTGCAAAAGCAAGAGAAGAAGAAAGAGAAGAAAAAGACGTTTTGTTCTACAAAGTTAACTCAATCTTGCTCAACAACCTACCAAATCTCAAGTGTTTTTGCAATGAAGCCAATGCTTTTGAATGGCCATCCCTGAAGAAAGTGGTGGTAATTAGATGCCCTAATTTAAGGACGTTTGTTCCGGTTAATCTAAAGACACCTGATATGGAAGAAGTATACTTCGACTGCATAGGGCGTGCTCAGTGGAAGGGAGATCTTAATGCCACCATAGAGAACATAATCAAAGGAAAGGTATAGCATACTCTCACAACAAATCTCTCCATAATGGGAAAATTTGACCGCTATGTATAGACCTTCACAGTACAAAATTAACAAATAATTCAGTTTATTGATAACCAAAAATTTTTTCACATTTTTTTTAAAGGCAGAGAAAAGCAATAGAAAAAACACTATTTTCCTATACCAAGAAAATGTTTTGACAACTAGTAATTTTTCCACTTACGATCAATATTTATAGCAGCAGCTACTAGTCACATAGCAACTTTTATTGTTCCACTCGCAAATATGATTTTACTTTACATATATAGTTTTTATTCGTACAGGAACCTAAGGTGGATTATGAAACACAACAACAGCAAACTGAGACCATCGAGAAAAATATGTGATGCTGGGAAAGACAAAATACAGGAGGTAAGCATATTACTTTTTACTTTTATCAGTTTAGACTGTTTAGTATTTGGTTGGTACCATTTGTAAGACTTCAAGTATTTAAGGGAAGACCCCAAGAAATAGCATATCATTAATGAGAAAACCATGTAGAGCTTGGTAGAATTAGAAATCACATATTGTTAGGAAAGATGCTAATTCGAAATCGAACCTTTATATATATATAATAGAAATTCTAATCTAAACTCACACTGTGGATCGAATCACACACACTCATCTATGAGTCACACACACGTATATTTTGAAGATCTCGGGGATCGAACTCTCACTCATAGATAAGTGAGGCTTTTACCACTGGACCGAATGCCCAAGTGGCCAAACACAATTAATTCAGCAATCAAATTAATTATTGTTTTTTTTCCTCTCTAAGGCATGACTTCTCATCTAACACTATCTCTCTCCAATTCAACCATATTTTCACTCATCTATTTAGTTAATTCCATCATTAAATTTCTTTAAATTTATTCCACCTCATACTTTCTCTCTTCATCACAGGTTTGGTTTTGTTTATTTATTTATTTATTTTCTTTTTCTTTTTCCCCTTCCTCTCTTTTCTCTCTCCTTCGGCTCCTCACCTCCCTACTAAAAATTCTCATTAAGTCCACACCCGTATTAATTCGCTGGTTTCTATTTCAGAATTTTCCTTTTCGAATCCTCCCACCCCACACGAAAGTCCACCCCTATCAGATTTTATAAAATGCAAGGTCTCATATGTTATGAAATCCGATTAGTCAATATATTAATGATATTTAACCTTTTCCATTTTCATATCAAATACGCCACTAAGGCACTAACATTTGAAAAGTGGTTGTAGGTAATTAATGTTTGTCAACAATGATATATATATGAAAAAATTTTGAACAAAAAAAGAAAAGAAAAGAAACTGATGCCATGAAAAGAATATTATTACTTTTATTTGAATTTTAATTAAAACCGATATGCCATCAATGAAAAAACTAATTTTATTTTTCCCTTTAAAAGATCATTAAATCAATATTTGAATGAAATGTAATTCTTTCACATCTTTTCCTTCCCATTGGTTCTTCAATTGTACAGTAGCTAGCAAGATACAGTCAAAATTGGCACCTCTTTCTGAAGTGATTTTTTCCTCATTTTTTGTTCAATTTAGTTTTCGATTAATTTTGAATATTTTTTATTTGCTTTGCAACTTCCTTCTATTCATGTTTTTTCTTTTTTTTTTTTTTTCATAAGCGTTTTACCCATAGTTATAAAAACCGTACCGAACTGGCGGTTGAAACCTTAAACCGATGAACCGTACAAAATTTATGTTCGGAATGAAAGAAATACAGAAACCGATTTACCCATTGAAATTATAAAACATATCTCTTCCACTTTTGCGGTAGCTATCAAGATACCATCAAAATTGGAAATTCCTTCTAATGCGATTTTTTTTTTCTTTTTTGTTTAATTTAATTTTTTTTTAATACGAGTATAAATTTTCGTGTATCGCATGGTTTGCGACTAGTATAAACTAAAAGCTTGCGCTGAGAGAATTTTTTTTTTCCCTCTCCAAAGCCCACCACGTCAGATTTGCTGTTTCCACACTGTTCTACCTCATTCTTCTCTCTCTCCTTGGACTCCTCATCTCTATGCTAAACTCTAAACTCTTCGTATTTTTTTTTCTTTTTTTTCTTTAAATGTTCATTTCCTTCTTTCAATTTCTTTTTGAAACGACAACCAAAAACTGAAACCAACGCTTCCCTGCCTTCTGCCCTTTTGGATCTCAACTTTTACCGTTAGTCCGTTACATACCTTTACTCCCATCAGTAACCGTTGTCCTACCTCCAGCTCTATCTCTTCCCTTTTTTTGAGCTTCCTCAACTTCGGTTGCAATTGTTTTAAATAGATTTCCCTACTCCCTCCACTGATTTACCATGGTAAGTTCTTCCTCCATTTTTTTTATGAGTCGCTTTTGTGATTGTTTGTGGCTAAAATGACATTCTTCAAATTTGCTGATTAAAACTACCATCAGTCTTTGTGTTACCCTGTACGTCTTCCTCAATTCGTTCCCTCTCAGTCTTTATCTTTTTTTAGATTAATTTTTAATGCTTATTTTGTATTACTCTTGATGATTTTTTCTCTCTATTTGACAAACCAAGGAGAGGAGCCCAATCAGGAACTTCCCAGACCAAGACGACAATGAAAAAGCTATGAAATGGTACTGATCTGGAACATAGGTGATTTTCCAACAATCTCTATCAATTCAAAGTTTCCAACAATCTTCTCTTTCAAAGGTCTATGTTATCTCCTCCCTCAAACTGTTTGATGAAATGCCTGAACCAAAGTAATGTTGTTATTCCATGATTTGACAAATTTTTTTACTTGGAATTCCTTTGCTATGGTTTATTATTATTATTAATATATATATATATTTAAATTGGGCTCCAGGTTACTTGGCCAGTGCATTGGGAGGTTGCTAATTTCTTTCGTTAGACATCTTTGCTAATTGTTGCCTTATATGTTATATTTTGCCTTAACATTTGAAACTAAATGATATTCTACTATTTGCAATTTATGCTTTAAGCTAAGGGTGGAAGTAGGTGATTCTATACTATGCAAGGAATTGGGTTTTGAGTTTTGTGTTAATTTGTCTTATTTACTCATCCCAATTGGATCTTATCCTTGATTGCTGTTTCAGTTTGCCGGCTATTTCTCAAAGTTCATTTATCTTCTTCAATTAAGCAGTTAGTTCTCACGTTGTTGGCATAATTGTGGTCATTGAGACATAAGAGGAGTGTTTCTGTTGGCTTTACTCATACATGTTGCCTAAGCAGAATGATTTGTTTCAAGATATATAAATCTGAAAAATTTGTTAATTTTCTCAAAGACCAAGATGATCAGTACTTGAATACTATGGTAGTTGAATTTTTCCAAATTTTGGAATTTATGAACCATGTTTGTTACAAACATCATTTTGTCCACTAACCAATGTATGGGTGCAATGTCCATGGAAATTTACCATCCCTCTGATTCTTGAGGGACCCGTGTGGTTTTGTACATAATGGAAATTCTGGGTGTTTACATTTTAGGAGGATTAGGAACTAACAGTCCAACACTGAAATGGCTGTGGTCCCAAAATTCTCTAATATGTTAGCAAGACAATTCATCAATTCATTAGAAATGGTGTAGTTAGTTTATGGATACTGCTAAGATGGTTGTGTTGTGCTTGGCACTTATTTAGAGGAAAACAAAGGTTAGTCAAAGGAAAATGAGAGTAGAAGTATCATGTTTTAGCTTTTACTATTTTTTTTGGCGATGCATTTAGAAGCTGAATTATAAGGCTTTGGGAATGTTTATTTGTTTGATAATATATTCTCGGTGACCAATTTTGCAATTGGTCCAGTTAATCATTGTTGAACAACAACTGTAGTAGGTATGAAATTTTATGTTTGTTTGCAAAACAATTTCATATGGTACTTTCTGATATGTTAGATATTTATGAATGTATCGCGATGAGCAATGTATTCAATAAGAAAGATCATTACTTTTATATTGGCACTTATTTGAATGAAAGCAAAAGTTAATAAAACAAAAGTGTTTGATGAATTGACCCGTAGTGTCATGGTTTACCTTTTGCATTTGGATTATCGTTATTGTCTTCCTTTTTTCTTTTTCTTTTAGGGTGGTGTCATAACCCCATTTTTACCCCCGGGATTTTCTCGGGTGTCGGCACGCAAAACGAGGCAGCCCGAACCAAGTCAGCCTGTTCCGACGAGGGCTCATCACCTCAAATACTCCCAAAAAGAAGGTCCGGGACACATTTCCCAAGGTTTGACCAAGTTTGACTAGGGTTGACCAAGTTTGACTAGGGTTGACCAAAGTTTGACCGAGGTTTGACCGAGCCGTTTCCAACCCGACTAGGACCCACCGTGCCCAGAAACCCTTGAAATGAAGTCCGGGATACATTTCCAAGAGTTTGGAGAGCTTTGACCAAATTCGACCAAGGTTGACCAAGTTTGACCAAGGTTTGACCGGACCATTGACCAGACCAAAAACTGAATCGAACTGACCACCCCTTGACCATTCTGTAGAGAATATGAGAGCTTCGATTCGTACTTTACGGGTCGAAAACGGACAAGAAACGAGGGAGTTATGGTCAAAACTGCGAAAAAACGGTCCAACACTTAGCCAAATTTTGCTAAGTGTTGTTGACAAAACAGCCTATTTGGGAGGCAACGTTTGCGCAAAGATTCTCTCCGACCCGCAACTTGGTCCACGAGCCAAGACCCTTAGGCAAGAGGTTCACTTCAGCTACCACACGCAACTTTCGGATCGTCAAGAGCTCCTCCGGTTGAACCGGAATCTCAGTCAGAAGATGACCCCTTGGCATAAGGAACATTCCGACGGCCTCCGTTCGCAGGATCATATCTTGCGAACCCAAGCTCGCCTCTGTGCAAGGCCTGTACCTTTGGAAAATAGGTAGCACCAGCTTTCCGACGATACCAAGATCGTCGAAATCCGACATCGGGAGCTACATCTACCATGCGCGTGAAAACAGGCCGACGAAATAAGGCTTTGCTGAAAGTTCCAGAATTTTCCCACCGACGTTACCACACTTGCGCGCAGAGTCTTCCTGACTCGCAACAAGTTGATCCGCGAGCCCGGGCACGTTAGAAAGAAGACACATTCATGCATGACGTGGAACTCTCGGATCGCCAAGATTTTATCGGGTCAAGCCGGAATCCTGATCGGAAAACTGCCCTCAAACGGACCAAAAACACTCCGGTGGCCTCTGTTCGCGGAGCCATATCTCACAAGTCCAAGCTCGGATTTCCGCAAACCCGGAACCTTGCAAAAGTAGGCAGCGCAAGCTTTCCGACGGTACCAAGAACGTCGAAATCTGACATCGGGAGCTAGGTCAAATATGTGCGCGAACTGGGACAAGATTTGAAGAAAAACGCGCTGGGAGGAAAACGCGTTTTTCCTCCCGGACAGCCGCCTTCGCGCGCAGAGTCTTTCCGGCTCGCAACAAGTTGATCCTACGAGCCCGGGTGCGTTGGAAAGATAACGACTCCAGCTACGTCGTGGAACTCTCGGTTCGCCGATAGCATCCCCCGTTTGATCGGAATCTTCACCGGAAAAGTGCACGAAAACAGCTCCGACACCCCGACTTCCGGGAGCCATAACTCCTCTCGTCCGAACTCCGATTCATGCAAACTTTATACCGTTGGAAAGAGGACGTCGAGAGCTTTCCGGACGATATGCTGCATGACCCATTTTGAGTTCCAGAAGACCTCCAAAACTGCCCTCGAAAATCGGGTCAAAAAAAGAATACGCGCGCGAGAATCGAGGAAGTGCAGACAGCTGTCTCGGGAGGCGTGCACGCGAGGCGCGCCACCATCACGCGCCGCGCGCGATCATGGCGCGCCCCGCGTGCACGCCCCCCTATAAATAAAGCCTCCCCCCCCCTCATTTGCACACAATTTTGCTCGGGCTCTAGGCTCCTTGAGCGTTAGAATAGGCAGAAATAGGGGTTTTAGGGGGTTTAGGAAGGGGTTTTTGGGTAGTTTTAGAGAGAGAGACTCCTCTCTAGGTAATCTCTCTCTCTCTATCTTTTTTCTTTGGGATTTTGGGGGGTTTTTAGAGTGAGAAGCTCTATTAGGTGCTTCTCTCTCTACCTCTCCTCATCTTTCTCTCTCTCTCTAAGCTCTTTCTCTCTCTAAACTTTTTCTTTAGGGATTTTGGGGGGTTTTTAGAGTGAGAAGCATCTATTAGGTGCTTCTCTCTCTAACCTCTCCTCATCTTTCCCCCCCCTCTCTCTCTCTTACATTCTTTAGTTCATTTATGCTTTACTAGTTTATTTATTGCTTTATTTACATTTCCTTGTCATTTATAGCTTTATTTACATTTCCTTGTCTATTTATTGCTTTATTTACATTTCCTTGTCATTTATAGCTTTATTTACATTTCCTTGTCTATTTATTGCTTTATTTACATTTCCTAGTCATTTATCGCTTTATTTACATTTTCTAGTCATTTATCGCTTTATTTACATTTACTACGTACTTGTGAATATATATATTGTTGTGATTACCCCCCTCTCCCCCGGTGTGTTTTAGTACGGCAATATTGAGTGGCTTTGGCGGCTCGCGTAAGACCTCTAACGAGGCCGTGACAACCATGTTAGCCCACGAGGTCTTGACCCGAAAAATACACCGGTCCCTTGTGTTTTAGTACGGCAAATATTGAGTAGCTTTGGCTCAGTTGCGTAAGACCTCTAACGAGGCCGTAACAACCTTGTTAGCCTACGAGGTATTTGACCCGAAAAATACATCCCCCATGTTTAAATATTGTCATTTATCGCTTTATTTACATTTACTACGTTGTAAATATTATATTGTGAATATTGTCATTTTCTCCCCTTTTCCCTTTGTGATTTGGGCGTGATAATCCCGATTGGTCGTGGTGGACTATGTAAGACCTCAAAGAGGCTTTAACCACCATGTAATTCCATAGGCATTGGACCCATGAAAATCCCGTGTTTTTAAGTCCATTATTTGCTTTAAATTTATTTATCGCTTTCCGCAATGCTTTAAATACATTTATCGCTTTATTTACTTTTACGCGCTTGTGAATATATTGCGTTGTTATTATCTCCGTTTCCCATAAAAATGGGCGTGATAATCCCGATTGGTCGTGGTGGACTATGTAAGACCTCAAAGAGGCTTTAACCACCACGTAATTCCATAGGCATTGGACCCATGAAAATCCCGTGTTTTTAAGTCCATTATTTGCTTTAAATTTATTTATCGCTTTCCGCAATGCTTTAAATACATTTATCGCTCTATTTACATTTTACTACGTTGTAAATATTATATTGTGAATATTGTCATTTTCCCATAAAAATGGGCGTGATAATCCCGATTGGTCGTGGTGGACTATGTAAGACCTCAAAGAGGCATTAACCACCACGTAATCCCATAGGCATTGGACCCACAAAATTCCTTCATGGTAAGTTCCATTAATTTATTGCTTCCCATTATGCTCTAAATTTATTGCCATTATTTCATCATTTTTACTACGTTGTAAACATGATATTTCATTATTTTGATTTGGGCATGAAAATACCGAACGGTATTGGCGGTTTTAGGTAAGTCTTTCAATAGCACTAAACCCCATGTAAATCCATGAGGCGTTGGACCCTAAAATTGCAAAGACATTCTAAAACGGATTTTCTCATTTAAGTCCTATTTGGCGTCGAAGGTTTGGATAAGTCTTTCAATAGCACTAAACCCTTCGTGTAAGCCCGAAAAGGCATTGAAACCCCATTTCCAAAACAATTTTTCTCATTTAAGTCCTATTTGGCTTCGCGGGTTTAGGTAAATCTTTTCAAATAGTACTAAACCCTCGTGTAAGCCCGAAAAGGCATTGAAACCCATTTTCAAAAGATTTTCTCATTTAAGTCCTATTTGGCGTCGAAGGTTTAGGATAAGTCTTTCAATAGCACTAAACCCTTCGTGTAAGCCCGAAAAGGCATTGAAACCCATTTTCAAAAGATTTTCTCATTTAAGTCCTATTTGGCGTCGAAGGTTTGGATAAGTCTTTCAATAGCACTAAACCCTTCGTGTAAGCCCGAAAAGGCATTGAAACCCCATTTTCAAATAGATTTTCTCATTTAAGTCCTATTTGGCGTCGAAGGTTTAGGATAAGTCTTTCAATAGCACTAAACCCTTCGTGTAAGCCCGAAAAGGCATTGAAACCCATTTTCAAAACGATTTTCTCATTTAAGTCCTATTTGGCTTCGAAGGTTTAGGTAAGTCTTTCAAATAGCACTAAACCCCCGTGTAAGCCCGAAAAGGCATTGAAACCCATTTTAAAACAGTTTTTCTCATTTAAGTCCTATTTGGCTTCGCGGGTTTAGGTAAATCTTTTCAAATAGTACTAAACCCCCGTGTAAGCCCGAAAAGGCATTGAATTCTCTTCTAAAGATTGCCTTGTTTTATTCATGTAAATCCTATGGTGGTGTCGAGATTCGAGTAAGTCTTTCAATAGCATCGAATCCCGACCCCACGAGGTCTTGACCCTTTCCTTAAAAATTCTCATGAATTGCACCTTGCCATTTCAAATAAATGTTGCACTTTGCATTTCATACTTATGATTCATGTGCTGCTAACATACCATGATCATCCCATTTTGTCATACTTGTGATTTATGTGCTGCGAACATGCCGTGATTACTTGTTTGAACATTTTAGTTGCTTTCATACTCTTTCTTGTAATTTATGTGCTGTGAATATGCCGTGATTACTTGCTTGATTGTTTATTCGCTTTGATATAAAAATGTGATTAAAATACACTTTGCCATGAAAACTTTAAAAAGAGTAAACATGGTAATGTGGGCGTTAGAAACGAAGGTATGAGTCCTTTACACGGGGGCGTGGCTGGTACGTGCTTTCGTGTAAGGGATTCTACACGTTCTAACTCCCATAGGATCATGGTCTAAAATTCCCCAAAGTGTGAATTAATCATCCAAAACCCCGCCATTTGACGGACCGCTTTACTCTTGGAAATCAAGGGTAAAGAGATCCCGAATATGGCACCAAAAACATTAATTGTTTGTCCCGGCACTAGGTGTTAGGATTTCAAGTATATCCTACCACCGAAATGCCCGGAAATTTAAAAGATACAAAGATAAAGGGATGGTGAAATAAAGAGTCTAATCAAAACCGAACGAAGTCACATTACGTTTGCCATTTTTGGTATATCGTACGACGGAAATCGGGACATTTGTACATAATAAAAACCAACAAACTTAGGCTTAGCAAATAAAAGAAAACATTAGGAAGGAGGTAACCGTTTTCTTAAACGGATGTCGTGGGGTGCCTAACACCTTCCCCACGCATAAGCAAACCCCCGAACCTATCTCTGGTTCAAGACCATTTAGTTGTAGATGTCTAAATAGGGTAAAATCTATTAGACATAGGTGCCCAATCACACCTTAAAATTTCCCATGATTGGTGGCGACTCCAAATTTGTGCTCACACGCACACACGTACACAAGTTCCCACACACACACAACTCGTATCTCGAAACGGAAAAGAGATAGAGGAACACACACAACACTCGCCAAATGGGGGTCGGTATCT
Organism: Fagus sylvatica; assembly: GCA_907173295.1. Classification (NCBI taxonomy): domain Eukaryota; kingdom Viridiplantae; phylum Streptophyta; class Magnoliopsida; order Fagales; family Fagaceae; genus Fagus; species Fagus sylvatica. Next base: position 57,322,288 of record OU015761.1, on the reverse strand, counting down.
AGGAAAATAAAAAAGAATAAAAGAAGAAATTTTCCGCCGGTGTCGACAGGTGGCACATATAGAATTTTATTTATGCTGCTTTGCTGATTTTTTTTTAATTTTTTATTTTATTTGATAATCCTTTTGGGAGGACAAATTTGCAATTTTATGTGGAGAAAAGTACCTTTTGTCACTAACAAGTTGTTTGGTGAATAAATTTGTCGAAAGATCATGCTCATACTTTTATATACTTCAAAAGGGATAGAACTATGATTATTAGATTATAGTGTTGGATGTATCATCATCAACAAAAGAATTGGTTGTTTTTAAGTGAAAAAATGTTGATAAGAATGATAAAACAATCTATTGCTGTGTAGGATTAAGTTATTTAAAAAAAACATTTCCCAATATGTTTCCACTCACATTTATACATCCAATAATCTAAAGCCAAGTAAAATGATCAATGTTTTTCAACTTATGACTAAGTTGTGTATTAACAGGTTCCAAATTGATTAACTCATGTCTTCCCTCATGTTGTGAATGCCAATGTGAATTGTTTGTGTGAAAATGAATAGTATGGTAGAAACACAAGTGGTCTGCCTTCGTATATCTTATAGAAAAGGCACAATATGGATTTTTGTCAAGATATGTTGTCACGCCCCGAACCCAAATCAAGAGCTCGACACGTGACAACGGCCGCACACCCATAAAGCTTTGCCTTACAAGTGTGCTAGGCCTCACTAACAAATTACAATACTAGTACCAAATGAAATTAAAATCTCCAAAATAATCCACTAATCAAGGATGCATCAAATAATTAAATTTCATAACATCACTAATCCAAAATTTTCTTAAACAAAGGTCTCTCACAAAATCAGAAAATAGCAATCATGATACGCTTGATAATCTTGTCTAACTTTCTTCCCACACTACTCCCTTGCGACGTTTGCGCTAACTAATCCTCAGAATCTGAAATGGGGAAATAGATGGGGGGGTGAGCTGGGAGGCCCAATAAATAACCAATATACTTATCTAGTCGGATCAAACACACATTAGTTAAAAATAGATATACATAGGTAATACAAAATTCTCAAATGATTGTTTTGATAAAGCATTTGGTTTAGTTCACTAAATAAAATATATTATTTTATTTGCAAACAGTAAATTCAACATATTCAGAAATAAATACAGATACAGATATAGTTTCCAATACAAATATAGATTCAAATACAGATTCAGATTCAAATACAAATTCAAATTCAGATTTAGATTCAAATACAGATTCAAATTCAGATTCAGATTCAGATTCAGATTCGGATACAGATATAGATATAATACATATACTAAACAGTCTTTAGTGACTACGGCCACATTATCCTTGTGACAAGGCCCAAAAACCACACATAGGTCGGTGGCAAACCCCAGAATGAAACTAGTTTCGGTACCAACGTATAATCCCCATTGGCGGGGCCCAGAACATAGTCAGACTGAGAGTTTTCAAAAATCAAAACACATTCAAAATATATTCGAAGTCCAAAACATAGTGATTTTCAAACCTTATTCAAATTATGTACAAAAACAAATAAGTTTAACAAATAAGTTTTACAAAGATTCCTGTAACATATAATCACATGCTTGATCCGAATTTTTGAAGTAAAACAATGCTTTACAAATACAATGATTTTCTAAGGTTTCGAAACAAAATTGATTTTGGTATAATAGAATAATAAACTATAATAATAAGTTCACAAATATGAATATTTAATATATAAAATTGAGAAAATACTAGTTAAGGATAAAGGTTACTTACTTCTTACGAGTAAGAGATACAGTAATCCTCTCTATCTCCTCTTTTCAAAATTCACAAATCAAATCCCGCATGTGGCGGGATGCAACCTCCTAAACGAGTATGTAGTGGGATGCAACCTCCTGAACAAGAATCCTGTACTAGAACCTAAAGGGTACCAAGGGAGAAGATCACTATGCCTATCCTCCAAAGTGCACCAAATTGAACACCATGAGATTTGCTAACCCCGGAAAAGTCCAGTTACCCCATCCAACAACTCCAATCACATAAGCTTTAGATTCCTTGGTATCATAATTCCCATAGTCATTAAGGTGCTCCAGTCCATGATGCTAATTACACCATGAAAATTCTTTAGCCAAAGTCTTGAATCGATCCCCTTTTCCTTGGCTCACAAATATTATTTGTCCGACGAGAAAATCTACAATGCCCATGGACTTAATATCCCCTTTTTCCTGTCTTCACTCAAAGCATGCAGGACAAGACTATCTCATAATAATCATATCTCATGGAAAAGATAACAATCAGATCTCATTATAAGCACATACGGCTGGAATCTTTTGTACCTCAAAGATTGTGCTGTACTCATTATAGTCATTGCAACTACTCTCTGAGAACTATGTGTTGTATCCCATCACTGAGGACGTGTAGGCATGCATGACCCGTTGGAGTTTGTGACCCAATCATTCCTTCGCTACTGAGATATTCGATGAACAATGAAATCCAATGGGAGAAAGTGGTCAACACATGAGGATTGTTGCATATATGCGCTATACGTGTTTGTTGGAGAAAATATTTTTAGCTATGCGATAAATGAAACAACTTAATCAATACAGAAAAGTTGAGAACAAGAAAACTATCCAAGTTCTAGTCCTCGAAGCAGTAGTGGTGACGGTGAGAGAAAAAGGAACTCTGAATAGTGAATCAAAAACGTCTGTTTTCTTTAGGAGAGTGATCCAAGAATTTCTATGGCTCTATGACTATGAGGGAGGCGTGGGGTGAGGCAATATTAACCAATCTTGGGAGTTTTGCCGTCAAAGTTTTTTTAGGATATTCAATAAAGTTATAACTCTATTTATACTCTAATATTGCTAGGGTTACAACCTATTTTTTTTTTTCTAGGAACTTCTTAAATAAATGATTATTTGTATTTTTACCCCACAATTAAAATTACTAGGTTACCCACTTAAACAAAAACTCTTTTTTTTTTTTTTTTTTTCCTTTGGGACCGGGTATTACATTCTCCCCCACTTATAAGAATTCAGTCCTCTGAATTCGTTCCAAATTGAATGAGTACATCACACTTCCACTGCGCTACTCAAATGCCACAAATTTAATACTGTCAATAAAATTTCCTTACTCATCCATCACAGTATACAAACTACTAAAATATGAAAAATCCTTCAGATACACATAACTTTTACCAAAGTAATTCTTTAAATCCCTTCCATAACTAATAAGAATTATACGACCTATTTTTCAAAAATAATCCAAATAATCTATAATTTATCACTGGCTAGTCTCAAATAAATCAAAAATCTTAATGAGTCTCCAAAAGTATAACAAAAGAAAATCCAATGATATCAAGGTTCACATAAATCACTAAACTCTAACAGCCATTTAATTCTGTACCTCAAGATTAAATAATGTCTCCATTCTCTTGTAAGCTCAAAAATGTTTCATGATATATCCATATATATTTTCTATAACACAATTTGTAACTATAAGATATCCAAAGTCTCCTTACATATTTCACTTAAGCACTAATATGGTGTCCACGTCATAGAATACCTCAATCATAGAAATTATCTTTTGCAATTAAACCATATTTAGATCACCTCTAACTTCTAGATAGTCAAATACGATAGTACTTAAGCTTAACTCTTTAAACAAATCGAGTTCCTCACAATATAGAATTATAGTCTCTAAGTGCTGATTGGCTAGAAAGGACAATGTCCACTGTGTCACCTTTATGAACAGAAAACTTTTTAGATCACTAAATAAAACAGCCCAAATTTTCACCTTACTAGAAAGTAAGCCTAATAACCTCGCTCTTTTAATACCATATAACTTCATAAGTTCTAAAACTTTTCCACTATAAGATCCAAAGTGTTACAATTGAATACACTAATATACCTAAAGTTTTGAGAAGAAAAATATTATCAACCGTCCTTCATCAATATCTAATTAAAGTTGAATGCTAAAAACTCAAGAATAATCTCTAACATTGCTTTGTTGATTTTTATGTTCCTGAATTACAATTTGAGTTTTTCAATACCTCTCATTTTGATAGCATCACTCTTATGCCTCAAATCAAAATTATTCTCCTTTTAAAGTTGATAAGACTACACCACTGTAAAGCCAACGTCAAAGCAACCTAATTATACTCAATAAGATCGATCCACTAATGGAAGGTATAATTCACATAAGATTTATATCGGAGACAACATTTACTATTTGAAAAACATACCTTCATAATTTTTTTTTTCCTCAAAGTACTTGTATATAGAATTTTCCAAAGAGACCTTAAGTATCAAACTATGCACTACCTTAATATCACTCTTATAGATTTCCCCTATCACACATAATCATAATATGGGACTAAAAAGAATTTTAGAATCTATCCTTTAGGTACTACAGTCTAACACAATGATGTTTTCAATTAACTCATTAGACCAATTTAGCCCTTCATAATTCCACCTTCAAATATAAACTTATAATTCCCACTTGTATAAGCTTTGAAGAAAAAATGACTACATAAAAGTGTCAAACTTTGAAAATTTCCAACAGATTACTCTAGGCTTAGCTAGGTAAAAGAGTCAAAAACTTTAGAACGACTGAAATCTTTCAATAACCAAATCACACCTGTAATATCAAAATTCAAAACCTTAACCTTTGAAAAGTTCCATCATATAACTACTGTGAACTACTGGAAAATAGTAAGTTTGTTAATTAAAGCTGTCCAAAAAATTATTTAAATTATCGGAAAGTTGGTCCAATATCCCAAGGAACGTACTTACTACCCCTTATAATTAAACCTATATTATCTACATGTCAAACCTTTCGCATCCTACAAAAAACTATAACATCACAGTACTCATCATTTTGAAAAGATTCAATCCACCAAGTTCATATCACCTCAAATCAAGGAATCACATTGTAATAACACAATATTAACCTTTAGAAGTTCATACGGGTTCTAACCCCATAGTTGCTAATGTCATTGGGAATGTCCATAAGTCTCATGTTATTTGGTGGCATCTTAACCCACGTTCAATATAAGATAATACTAAGATGTTACAAATTCCAATTCTATCAAAACTAATAAGATACTCAAACTTCTGCTAGCACAAAATGTAACCCCAAAAATGTTAAATGTCTGTCTCACGTTATGAATTATTTGTCAATACCTACAAATCACACCCAACAATAATAGCGATCCAACTCAATGAAAATCAAACCTTAACACGAAAATCCACCACTATTCAAAATCTATTGCTTATAAGAACCCTCAAAATTTACATTTGAAATTTATTTTTAACAGATCAACAACCCTCAAATAATTTTTCTTTCTCATACTACGAATTTTCTCATTTCCATAAAAATCAAAACTGACCATAAGGTCTTCTGAATTTTAACCTAAACCACATAGAGTCTACGTAATCACTACCCAAACTCCATTGAGACTATAGAATCATAAACTAAATTCCACGAAGTTTACAAATCAAAACCTAACTCCATACGGTCTACAAAATCATAACTTGACTCCACAAAGTTTACAGAATCATAACCTGAACTTCATAAATTCTTCAGAATCATAACCTGAGTTTTATAAAATCTACAGAATCATAACCTAAGCTCTGATACCACTTAATTGTCACGCCCCGAACCCAAATCAAGAGCTCGACACGTGACAACGGCCGCACACCCATAAAGCTTTGCCTTACAAGTGTGCTAGGCCTCACTAACAAATTACAATACTAGTACCAAATGAAATTAAAATCTCCAAAATAATCCACTAATCAAGGATGCATCAAATAATTAAATTTCATAACATCACTAATCCAAAATTTTCTTAAACAAAGGTCTCTCACAAAATCACAAAAATAGCAATCATGATACGCTTGATAATCTTGTCTAACTTTCTTCCCACACTACTCCCTTGCAACGTTTGCGCTAACTAATCCTCAGAATCTGAAATGGGGAAATAGATGGGGGGGTGAGCTGGGAGGCCCAGTAAATAACCAATATCCTTATCCTAGTCGGATCAAACACACATTAGTTAAAAACAGATATACATAGGTAATACAAAATTCTCAAATGATTGTTTTGATAAAGCATTTGGTTTAGTTCACAAAATAAAATATATTATTTTATTTGCAAACAGTAAATTCAACATATTCAGAAATAAATACAGATACAGATATAGTTTCCAATACAAATATAGATTCAAATACAGATTCAGATTCAAATACAAATTCAAATTCAGATTTAGATTCAAATACAGATTCAAATTCAGATTCAGATTCAGATTCAGATTCGGATACAGATATAGATA
>OU015761.1:57241766-57315847 GCA_907173295.1 Fagus sylvatica | reverse complement strand
CGAACCCAAAGCATGAGCTCGACACGTGACAACGGCCGCACACCCATAAAGCTTTGCCTTACAAGTGTGCTAGGCCTCACTAACAAATTACAATACTAGTACCAAATGAAATTAAAATCTCCAAAATAATCCACTAATCAAGGATGCATCAAATAATTAAATTTCATAACATCACTAATCCAAAATTTTCTTAAACAAAGGTCTCTCACAAAATCAGAAAATAGCAATCATGATACGCTTGATAATCTTGTCTAACTTTCTTCCCACACTACTCCCTTGCGACGTTTGCGCTAACTAATCCTCAGAATCTGAAATGGGGAAATAGATGGGGGGGTGAGCTGGGAGGCCCAATAAATAACCAATATACTTATCTAGTCGGATCAAACACACATTAGTTAAAAATAGATATACATAGGTAATACAAAATTCTCAAATGATTGTTTTGATAAAGCATTTGGTTTAGTTCACTAAATAAAATATATTATTTTATTTGCAAACAGTAAATTCAACATATTCAGAAATAAATACAGATACAGATATAGTTTCCAATACAAATATAGATTCAAATACAGATTCAGATTCAAATACAAATTCAAATTCAGATTTAGATTCAAATACAGATTCAAATTCAGATTCAGATTCAGATTCAGATTCGGATACAGATATAGATATAATACATATACTAAACAGTCTTTAGTGACTACGGCCACATTATCCTTGTGACAAGGCCCAAAAACCACACATAGGTCGGTGGCAAACCCCAGAATGAAACTAGTTTCGGTACCAACGTATAATCCCCATTGGCGGGGCCCAGAACATAGTCAGACTGAGAGTTTTCAAAATATCAAAACACATTCAAAATATATTCGAAGTCCAAAACATAGTGATTTTCAAACCTTATTCAAATTATGTACAAAAACAAATCAGTTTAACAAATAAGTTTTACAAAGATTCCTGTAACATATAATCACATGCTTGATCCGAATTTTTGAAGTAAAACAATGCTTTACAAATACAATGATTTTCTAAGGTTTCGAAACAAAATTGATTTTGGTATAATAGAATAATAAACTATAATAATAAGTTCACAAATATGAATATTTAATATATAAAATTGAGAAAATACTAGTTAAGGATAAAGGTTACTTACTTCTTACGAGTAAGAGATACAGTAATCCTCTCTATCTCCTCTTTTCAAAATTCACAAATCAAATCCCGCATGTGGCGGGATGCAACCTCCTAAACGAGTATGTAGTGGGATGCAACCTCCTGAACAAGAATCCTGTACTAGAACCTAAAGGGTACCAAGGGAGAAGATCACTATGCCTATCCTCCAAAGTGCACCAAATTGAACACCATGAGATTTGCTAACCCCGGAAAAGTCCAGTTACCCCATCCAACAACTCCAATCACATAAGCTTTAGATTCCTTGGTATCATAATTCCCATAGTCATTAAGGTGCTCCAGTCCATGATGCTAATTACACCATGAAAATTCTTTAGCCAAAGTCTTGAATCGATCCCCTTTTCCTTGGCTCACAAATATTATTTGTCCGACGAGAAAATCTACAATGCCCATGGACTTAATATCCCCTTTTTCCTGTCTTCACTCAAAGCATGCAGGACAAGACTATCTCATAATAATCATATCTCATGGAAAAGATAACAATCAGATCTCATTATAAGCACATACGGCTGGAATCTTTTGTACCTCAAAGATTGTGCTGTACTCATTATAGTCATTGCAACTACTCTCTGAGAACTATGTGTTGTATCCCATCACTGAGGACGTGTAGGCATGCATGACCCGTTGGAGTTTGTGACCCAATCATTCCTTCGCTACTGAGATATTCGATGAACAATGAAATCCAATGGGAGAAAGTGGTCAACACATGAGGATTGTTGCATATATGCGCTATACGTGTTTGTTGGAGAAAATATTTTTAGCTATGCGATAAATGAAACAACTTAATCAATACAGAAAAGTTGAGAACAAGAAAACTATCCAAGTTCTAGTCCTCGAAGCAGTAGTGGTGACGGTGAGAGAAAAAGGAACTCTGAATAGTGAATCAAAAACGTCTGTTTTCTTTAGGAGAGTGATCCAAGAATTTCTATGGCTCTATGACTATGAGGGAGGCGTGGGGTGAGGCAATATTAACCAATCTTGGGAGTTTTGCCGTCAAAGTTTTTTTAGATATTCAATAAAGTTATAACTCTATTTATACTCTAATATTGCTAGGGTTACAACCTATTTTTTTTTTTCTAGGAACTTCTTAAATAAATGATTATTTGTATTTTTACCCCACAATTAAAATTACTAGGTTACCCACTTAAACAAAAACTCTTTTTTTTTTTTTTTTCCTTTGGGACCGGGTATTACATATTGTTATCTTTATTTCTTCTTATCAAAAAAACATATTATTTGACTTTTTCTCAAGATATGAATATTCTTAAAAAAATTTTCCATTCCATTAATAATCCCCTCTTCCAAACAAGGTGTTAGGCTTTTCTTCCCTTTTTTTTTTTTTTTATTTTTTATTTTTTTATTTTTTTTAAAGAGATTTAAAAAAAAAAAATTTAATCCAAAATAGCATAAGTTGTTTTACATTTCTTCGTCCAAGAAAGCTTTAAATAATTTTGATGAAACCCAACAATAGCCAAACTTCCACAGAGCATAAGAAATATTTCAGCATGCAAAATCGACTTACCACTAAAACCAAACTATACAGCCAACCTGCGGGATTATCATAGCCAATGAAATTGTGCATATACAAAAACATATTTACATGTTGAAGAAGAAGAAAAAAATCCAAACACCAAAAGGAACTCTTTCACCAATATAAAATTTGATTTTGGTATTCAAATTGATTACTGTAAGCTACATTACAAATACTATCCTATGTTCCTGTAGTGCCAAAAAATGATGTGTTAGGCCTAATACACAACTAGGCCCACACGGGCCCATTAGAAGAAACCCATACGGGTCCATGAAGGGGGAGGGGGAGAAATTGAATAAAAGAAGAAAGGAAAGAGAGGAGAGGGATGGCAGACCAAAGAAGAAAGAAAGAAAGAAAGAGAGAGAAAGAGGAAGAGAAGAAGAAGAAGAGAATGGGGCTCCGGCCCCCTTGATCATGATTTTGTATGGGCTATTGAGCCATTTGTATGTATTTCTACCCATTGATTTAGTGAGAAACCCCCTCCCTGTGGATGTAGGCATTGTTGGCCGAACCACGTCAAATATAGTGTTCATTATTGTGTTTTCTCTCCCTCAAGCCTGTGTCTCGTCGGATTAAATTGCCCAATCGAGTCCCCATCGTGCCAAGCCTCACCGTTAAGCGATTCCGTTCATAACTCGATATTTTTACCCATTACAATTGGCACTGTCTGTGGGGACCGCTACAGCGAGTTTCGGTTTGAATGGGGGCTACCATTGAGTAGATAGTCTCTTGATCTATTGAATCCCAGAAAAATCATCACCATTGGAGCTTGCACGTGCCGGTCAAAGCTTCTGCAAGGAAGATCCACACTCCACCACGCGCCGTCGTCCCACCGGTCTCAAAACCCACTCCTCCGAACATAGAATCGAGCAGTGGACCTCACCTTTGGGTTCCTTATCGCCCGAGCTGAAGAACCACAAGAAGAACCGCCTCACCAGAGCCGCCATGCGCCTCCACGCGCAGGTGGAAGCTCCGGCAGTCCCTCCCACACGCTGCACGCACTAGCATGTGCCCAGCACACTCCAGCGCACACCAGGCACATGCCTGGTCCGCCACGTCAGCTGCTCCACACTCGACCCGATCCTACCTGAGCCGGATCCGAACTGGACACAACCAAACCCAATCCGACCCGAACCAGATTCGAATCGGACTCGAGCCGGATCCGAACCAGACCTGAGCCTGATCCAAATCGGACCCGAACCGCCTGCCAAAAAGAAAAAGAAGGGCCTAAAAACTAGCATAAAAAGTTAAAAAAAAATAGCAGAATGCCCTACATTACTCTTAGGATTCAGGGTAGCCTCTTTGCACTCTAAAACTTTTTAAGTGCAAAGATTTGATTTTGATTGTTTATTACTTGCTTGGAGTGCACATCTAAATTGAACATGTCATTTTTTATATTTTGATTGTTCATGATTATCTTTTGTCATGCCACTTGCATAACAAGCATGATGACTAGAATTAAGCTTAATTCTAGAGTGTTGTTAATTGTGATTTCTAGTGTTTAGAAATGGCAGGCCTAGCTGTGCCTAACGGCTAATGGATTCCTTGTTGATCATTTTATGATGATTAAGACTGCCTATTTAACTGTAACGGATGACTATGGTATCCATTTTGAGCTCATCCTCGAGATCAATCATTTTACAGACATGTTAGTTTTTCTTAGGAATTACTTATATATGACCACAAACGTACGCGTCATCTTCATATAGCCTTGCTTACATATATTTGCTTTTGGGCATCTGCTCTATCTTTGGTGGGTGAGACCAACTCAAACCTACTCCTTTTGGTAAATTGAGAGACTCGTCTTTGTGTGCCTTTGTTTATTATGTTACGTTTTTCAAATATTACACTAGTGGCTCTTAATGATGCTAGTGTGTGTAGTTCGATGTATTCTCCGTATGAACATGTTACGTACCACCTATTTGCGGTTATATTTGTCATAACAAGCCACTGGGGGTTAGCTCCTCACATGATCTATAGTACTACTTTTGATCTTCTAAAAATTATGGAGATATGTATGGTGACCCAATCTCAAGTTATAATTTCGTGGCATCTCGAACTCATTTAGAATATTTCTTAACTAAGTAACCACCTACCACATGCACGAGGGTTCGTACTGCCTATTTGTTTTAGGCGTGGTTGCTTACGTGTTTACAAATCATAGTTCATATCAAATGACGCAACATATCTTTGAACACTTATGCGCACTTGCTTGGAATTATGCATAGACTTAGCGCCCCTTGTGTGTTGATAAGTGCACCATTTAACTACTGATCCATTTATCTATGTTTTCTTGATCATACTTTGCAGGTGTTGCCCAGTTTTCCTAAAAAGCTTCACAAAGCTAGGATAATTACGGACACACCTAATCCTTAAAGGAATTCTGGCTTTCATTTACAAAGCCGATTAAAGCTTGGAATGTTAGGGATTATTTTTAAAGCTTGAAGATATCAAAACTTAGAGTATTATGGAATATTTAAAGTCTTAAATAATTTAAAACCCTGGCGAGACCAAGTGCGGTGTAAAAAAACTTCTAATAGTTTACAGCTGCGGCTAGACGGCAGATTTAAACATTTGCCTAGGTCACCGGGTAAGAATGTCCATGCCTAAGAGTGGCAAGATTAAAACCCTAGCAAAGGAATTTGATTCTTGGCTTAGGTGCACTCCGGTGCGATCAATAAGGGGGTTTCCGGGTCTGGCCTGGACCACACGCCCAAGAGCGGCAAACTTAAGATCCTAGTGAAGGAGTGCGATTCTTGGCTTAGGTTCATTCACTTGATTCGGATTTTGAATCACCTATGGCCTCCATGGCCTCGTTTGACCTTTATGGTCTCGTCTCGGCCTCAACGGCCTTATCCTGGCCTCAACGGCCTCGTTTGGCCTCAACAGCCTCGTTTGACCTCTACGGTCTCGTCTTGGCCTCTATGGCCTTATTCCAGCCTCCACGGCCACGTTTGGCCTCAATGGCCTTATCCCGGCCTCTATGGCCTCATTCAACCTCTATGGTCTTGTCTTGGCCTCCATGGCCTTATCTCGGCCTCCATGGCCACGTTTGGCCCCAACGGCCTTATTGTCACGACCCAAATCTGTAATATGATTCAGAGTCGGACCGGCATGCTAATACCAAGCCTGTGCCTGATAGTAACACAAACCAACTAAAAGGAGTATGAATTTTTTTCTTTTCTTTTCTCTTTTCTCTCATCCTGATTCTTTAACTTCTATTTGGGTTGGGAACTCCCATAATATAATAACGTACTCCTTTACAAAATAATTGAATATACTAGTCTACCTGAAGGAAGTGATAGTAGTCAGAGCATCTATAACTGTTTATACAAAATACATCAGTATGTGGACATAATAACTCTAATACAGCGGAAGACTATTTAAACCTATACATCACTTCTGTTTTATTTATATAAAAACTCAAAACATCTAAAACTTGTTCTAGATACCACAAACTTGCTCCTCCATGCTGAGACTCTTGGCTGCACCATAGGATGTTCCTGAAATTTGAGCAATCCACTTTGCTCAGGAAGGGAATTGTAACATGAAAATTTAACAGTATGCATGAATGCATGATAAACAGAAATATCTTTGTGGATATGACTTGCGTATAAACAGTTCATGCTAAAATGATTTCATGAGTTTCTTGCACATATATGTTTCATACTGATAAACATAATATCTGATAACTTGTAAGGCATAATATATTTATTGAAATCTAAACATATAGCATGATTCTTTTATATGTAAACTAAACATGTTCCCTTAAACTGTTCTGAAGAGAAAACTTATCTCATACTCTTGCATAATATAGCAAAACTATATGGAACATGTAACTGTACTTTATCTTTAAGACTATGCCCCTCGTGACCTTACTGGTGCCATGTCTACAGGGTATGAAACCCCTCGTGGCCTTCTTGCCAGTCTACAAAGATCCGAAGATCCCCTCGTGGCCTGGGTTGCCATATCTTCAGGGAATACAACCCCTCGTGGCCTTACTTGTTGCCGGTCTACAGGGAATAAAACCCCTCGAGGCCTTCTTGCCATGTCTTTAGGGCATACGATCCCCTCGTGGCCTTGGGTTGTCAGTCTACAGGGCATCACACTCAAAACTGTTTTTGGTGTTCTTAAAACATATCATGCTTGTTTATTTTTCAATCTCTCTCTTGCCTTACTAAGCCAAAATCATAGCATATCCACAACTTGTTTCTAAAATCTGTCTTAACTGTACTAACTCAAAACAGTTTCTAAATCAATGCACATTTTCTCTATAAACAAATATCAAACTGAGTTTATTGAAAGCATCGATAAAACATATATAAATATATTCTTAAAACATGGACTATTAAATTTTCATGGCACATTCCCTTACCTCAGTCCAGCAACTGGATTCCAAGAGTCTCAAGCAGATAGCTCCACCTATCCTCCCTTGATTATCCTAAATCAAGTATAGGAACTAAGTTAACTTTAACTTAATCTTAGTTTCAACTTAATGTCAACTTTAGCTCATAATAGGCTAATCAACACTTATGACCTTAACTCACTTAATTTAACTTAACAAATCTTTACTAAGCCCTTACTAAACCCCAAACAACACGTTGAAGGCATCCAAGGCTAACCAACCTCATAACTATAACACCAAATACAACATACTTCAAACAATCACACATTGTTTTAAGGCACTAATGCAGAAACCATAGTTACATGGCTCATAACTTTCTTTATAACATCAAATAGTGAAATCAATGCCTAATAAAATTCACCTATACAATAAACATGCAATTGGACCTGCACATAAAATATCAACTCAAATAAATCATCCAATTGCAAGAATAAATTCGTCAAAGTCTCATTCCTTTAGGTAATAAAGGTTCTGTCCCACTACAGGGCAGACCATTTGAACAGTGAATTTAACTATTCATTCACTATCCAATTTCCTTGATATTTCATATACTTGTTCTATTATATGTCTAGTACATCACATAAAAATTACAGCTCTATTTGAGCTTTATACAAAATTATAAAATTCAACCAAGACAGAAAACTCAAATCTGCCAGCACAGTTTTTAAAGTGACTTTAAATCTGTACCTGCAATTCATTATTTACTAAAATCACATGAGGCTAATTCCATCAAGAACATATACATCCTAGGGTTCCAGAAACCTACTCCAATCACTTAAATTCCAAATATTGGATTTATTAAGCAATTTCAAACCGACAAACACAGAATCTGTCAAATTGACAGATTGTACAGTTTTCTTGTAAATTAACAAATAATTATCGAAACTCAATATTTTTCTATGAAATTTCATATACTTAAACTAGACATATGATAGATTAGCCTAGAGAAAACCGTTTCCTCATATCTATTTTCAAAAATAACAGAATTTCCACGAAATTTTACTGTTCACGCAGACCTGACAGAGCAGTAAAATTTCCAGCATCTACCACTTCAAATCCATCTCTAATGGCACATTCAAGCATAGATTAATACTCAAATCACAACATGAAATCCATAAATTAAAATAGAACACCAAACTCACATAGCAACATAAGATTCCAGCAACTTCCATCAACAAATCTCAAATATTAAACCTCAAAATCCAAGTATTTGATAGTTAAAAATCCTTACCTAGCTTAGGGTTCTTGGAGGATGATGCTAGGCTCACTCTAGCATGAATTGTGGAAAGAGACTTGAGGAAACAAATGGGGTTTTTCCCCTTGAAAGATGCTGGACCCGTGGGTCTACCAAGAAGAGAAGAGAGCTGGAGCTTTTCTCTCTTTGTTTGCTATTAGAGAAAGTGAGAAAGTCAATGGTGGGGGCCGGCCATTTAAAGGGAAAAATGGGCTGATTATGTGGTTTTAGTTTTAGTGGATTACATGTGTCCAACTCTTATTGGTTCACCAATTTAAGTGTAATGACCAAACTACCCCTAAGTCATTGTAACAATTACCTTAATGCTATTTTTAAGGCTTGGTTAGTTAAACTATATACTCACTAATTCTATTGTATCTATATTAAAATAGTATAGTATCTAACCAATTTAAATTAACTTACTAGTTCTATTGTAATTTTCCACCTAACATTAGATATACTAAATTGGACATTAATTGGGTGTGGGGCATCACACTTATCCTGGTCTCCATGGCCACGTTTGGCCCTAACTGCCTTATCCCGGCCTCCACGGCCTCGTTTGACCTCTACGGTCTCTTCTCAGCCTCAACAATCTTATCTCGGCCTCAACGGCCTTATCCCGGCCTCCATGGCCTCATTCGGCCTCAACGGCCTTATTTGACCTCTACAGTCTCGTCTTGGCCTCCACGGCCTTATCGTGGCCTCTATGGTCTCGTTCGACCTTTATGGTCTCGTCTTGGCCACCACGGCCTTATCCCGACCTCCATGGCCACGTTTGGCCCCAACGGCCTTATCCTAGTCTCCATGGCCTTATGCCGGCCTCTATGGTCTCGTTCGACCTCTATGGTCTCGTCTTGGCCTCCATGGCCTTATCTCGGCTTCCATGTCCACGTTTGGCCCCAACAGCCTTATCCAGGCCTCCATGGCCTCGTTTGACCTCTACGGTCTCGTCTCGGCCTCAACGGCCTTATCTAGGCCTTGTTTGACCTCTACGGTCCCGTTCGGCCTCGTTTGGCCTCTGCAACCTCGTTCGGCCTCAACGGCCTTACCCTGGCCTCCATGGCCTCGTTCCACCTCACTAGCCTTATCCCAAGCTCCATGGCCTCATTCGGCCTCATACCTGACCTCTACTGCCTCACCATGACCCCTACAGTCTCATTCAACCTCGTCGACTCAGCACGCCTCAAAGACTACCCTATCACTTTAAGTTCAATCATTGGAGGAAGTTTAACTCTACCTCGTTGCAAAGCAAATCTAGCCTCCACTTCCCTCTAGAAATTCGGGTAAGCGAAGACTGGGGGGCTATTGTAGTGCCAAAAAATGATGTGTTAGGTCCAATACACAACCAGGCCCACACGGGCCCATTAGAAGAAGCCCATATGGGCCCATGAAGGGGGAGGGGGAGAAAATTAATAAAAGAAGAAAGGAAAGAGAGGAGAGGGATGGCAGACCAAAGAAGAAAGAAAGAAAGAGAGAGAAAGAGAAAGAGGAAGAGAATAGGGCTCCGGCTCCCTTGATCATGATTTTGTATAGACTATTGAGCCATTTGTATGTATTTCTACCCATTGATTTAGTGAGAAACCCCCTCCTCGTGGATGTACGCATTGTTGGCCGAACCATGTCAAATATGGTGTTCATTGTTGTGTTTTCTCTCCCTCAAGCCTGTGTCTCGTCGGATTAAACCACCCAATCGGGTCCCCATCGTGCCGAGCCTCGCCGTTAAGCGGTTCCGTTCATAACTCGATATTTTTACCCATTACAGTTCCTTCCTGGTTCTATTAAACATCTAACATAATCAGATTATTCGCACTATATATAGTTTAAACATAAGAAATGAGAATAAGAGACCTAGGTAAAACATATGAGGAATCATGGCACAAAAATTGTTCTAAAAAATTGGTATTATTGAATGAAAATACTATTATTCTCTTTTCTTTTTAATACATGGTTCCTGCAATGGCCAATGTCTCAGCCATTGGCCAATGTCTAGGTGTGCCATTGACCAATGTCTCAGCCAGGGATTGCTGCAATGCCTCCATGCCATGTGACAGAGCATCTTCAGCCTGCTGGGATGACTGCTGCAAGTTGTAGATGCCTACCAATTGTTGCTCAGTTAAAGGCTCCAATTGATTCACAACAAGCTGCACCACCATTGGCAATTCAGTTACACACATTACAAAATGATTTATAAAAATAAAGAAAAAAGAAATGCTGCCAAGATAGAAACAAGGTATAGAGGATTTAAATTTTTGACACATGTTAAAACAGAATGGCCTAAAGTGTTTTTCTCAGTCACAAACATCTACAATTCATCCTTTCCAAAAATGTGTTAATGAAGAAGAAAGACACAATGTCGAAATCAGAATGGCTAAATGTTAGAAATTCAGAACTTCCATTACTTGAATAAGAAAGTAGATACTATAGTCTTTATTTCCATGTCAAATATCTTGGACATGTACATACACTCCCACGTGGGTTTTGGTACTCATGGAATGCATCATCATTGAGACATTGAAAAATTCCTCAACAAGGATTTCAAAACAATGTTTTTTTAAGTCATGGACTTGCGTATTCCGTTGAGTTTTCCTTTTTCAAAGCAACCCATATTTCTTTTGCAGAATTATAAGAACAATAAATATCAAATAGAGAATTTGACAGGTAATGCATAATGTGACCACGACAGATACGATTATCCTTTTCATAAATCCTTATAGATGCAGTGTGAGGAGGTTCAAACATATCATCAGGTACGATCATTGAACAGAACATAAGCCACATGAATTAACTCCAAATAAAACAACATTCTTGCAGACAATCGCTTAGTACAGCAGCGATGATGTTAATTAGTTAAAGCACAAATAGCTTCTTAAGTTTGCAATAGTGCATTTTTTAGTTAGAGGAGTGAGTGAGGGAATTTTATATTTATATACGAGCATGACATGAGGAGATCAATTTAGCTTAGATTGAAAATTGGGAAAGGGAAGCGACTAAAGGTTACTGGGCTCTGTATCTATTTGGGCTAAAATCGAGTTTGGGTCAATCACTGGAAATTTAAAATATTTCCAACACCAAGTGGGTCTACACATGATCTGATGCAAACACAAAAATCACCATTCCAATTTAATAATATTCAACCAAATGAAACAACAACAAAATTAGAATTCTTTTATTTTTATTTTTTTGAAGATCTCACAAACAAACGGACGAAGCCTTCGATCTGGATCTTCGTGGGTCAACGCATGTGTTTTAATTACCTTTAAGACACTTCAATTTTTATTCATTTAAATTACCATGTGTGTTTTAATTACTCGAATGTCAAATTGGCCATATAATAGTAAAGACTACATATTCTCAATTCGTCAATAACTTGGTTAACAAGGAGATTGTTTTATTTTTTTTCCTAGTAAATCACTAAATTGTACTTTCTCACTCTAAGCGAATAAAAATCTTCTATCCTACATTTGTGTTCCATTTTATATTCTACCAACTTTAATATACTACGTGTAAGATTGTGTTTGATTTTTTTTTTTTTTTAAATCTGAGTTGTTTTAAAAGGAAAGAAAAAAAAATGTGGCAAATTGTGATTGATGAAGTATAAAATGAAATATAAAAAGTGGAATAGAAGATTTGTATTCAAGCAATCCGATGATTTCTAACATCCTCTGTAAACTTTAAAATTTAGTAATCATCTTCTAAAGTTTTCACTCTTAATGCAGTTAGCTTCAGAACTATTCAAAATTGATAAATTTGATGTTTGTGGTTTTTGACTCTAAAAAGAAAAAAATTGTGGTTGTTAAGAAGAGTAATGTAGACATTTTGGTTAAGTTGATACATTCTTAAATTTGCTTCAAGTCACGTGATACTCAAGTGTTAAAAAAATAAAGAATAAAAAATAAAAGTCAAATTTCACACCAATTTTAAAATAGCAGGCGTTATATGTATTTATTGCATAAATTTAGATTTTAAAATTTAGGCCATGCATCACAATAGTTTATGGAAGAAAAACACAATTTACCTCCTCTCTTTGATCTTTACATGTGTTTTGAGAGGCACCCAAAATCCTCTATTTTAATATGTAGCAGAGCATATTAGGGACTCGGGCCTTCTATTGCTACGTGACCAAAACTCTTAGCCCGACTTGCTAGTTTTCCTCATGGATTGCTTTGTGTTTTTTCTAGTTTTTTAAGATTTCTTTGTGTCTTTTGATGACCGCATTGCTGTAAGCCAGGGAGTACAGTGAACTCGTTCCTGGTCTGAGGCCATACATGGGTTTTCTCTATAAAATCTCTGGTTTATGTATTCACCTTTCTATATCAATAAAATTCTTCTTCCCTCAACCCGGAATAAAAAAATTAAATAGATAAAAATAAAAACAGTAAAAAAAATTCTTAGACTATCTATATTTATTAACTGAATTTTCTTTTTATATGTAATCTAAGTAGTTTACTGAAATTTTGTTCTAATCGATTTAAAAATAAATAAATAAAATTGTACATTTTACCAGCTACCATGGTTAATCGATCTATTGTAGTACTTGCCTTAATAAATCCTGATTTAGTCTAAAAATTCTCTTATCAACACTTTTTGCATACCAATCCAACTCACCTTTATCACTGTTCTGCACCACTATTGTTGGTTATCTCTTTTTCCTTTTATTCCTTTTGTAGTTTTATACGTCTTTTATTTTTTAACTCTTTCCCAAAATGATAGTATAAAAAATTGTCCCAGAAAGTGAAGATTTGCTTCCATACCCTTGAGATTGATGTTCAAGCAAGGTAGGGATGCCTATTAATAAATAAATCATCATTCATACATTGCCAAAATAGCCAAGTAAGTAAGAATTAGATACCTTTCCATTCTCATTTTCTTGCTAAAGACATTTACACTCAAATAATAACACCCACTTGCTCGTTCTCCATCACCCTTGTGATTTTTCCTTAATTACACTTAAAATCGATCACAGTGCTCTTCAAGTGTTCCCAAAAATCTCCATGCAGCATTTTAGGCATTTCCCCAAATTCCAACCAAACACCTCAGCTTTTTTGGAGAATTCATTTTCTGCATAGGAATCCGAGAAACCACTTTTGAGTAGAGAATCCAAACATGACCTAAGTTTACATATTTGTTTTAGTCAAATAAGGTAACTTGGCTCTATATCTATTTGGGCTAAAATTGAGTTTGGCTAAAACATTTCCAACACCAAGTGGGGTCATAAATGGATTTTCGACGAAAAATGTTTTTTGTAAAATTATTTTTGGAAAAAAAAAAAATATATTTTCTGGTGTTTGGTTATATTGGAAAACATTTTCAGGCGTTTGACTTGTATAAAATAATTAAAAACAATCCAATTTACAGATCTCACAAAATCTAAGATAAACACAAAATTCACCATTCTAATCTCATAAAAATTCAACCAAAATCAAACAAACAAAAAAATTTATTTGGAAAAAGAAAAAGAAAAAAAGATATGCAGATCTCACAAACAATCAGAGCGAAGCTTTCGATCTAAATCTTGGTAAATTGGGTTGTGGTCGACACACTACAAAAAACACGATTTGTAGATGCGGTTTTTTCAGAGGCGGTTTACTAAACCGCCTCTATAGACAGCTATTGAGGCGGTTTTCTTGACCGCCTCTACACTTTTTAATCTATAGAGGCAGCTTATTAAAACCGCCTCAATATTATTACATAGAGACATGGAAATAAAAACCGCCTCAATAGCTCCATAAAACTGTCACAATAGATAGATATTTTACTAAATAGTAATGAGTCACTATTCTCTCATTCCAAATGAATCCCACGTAGCCTCCCTTTTTCCATTTGAATCACACTTTAACCCCCCCCCCCCCTCCTCTTTCTCAATTTCTCTCTAGCTCTCTCTCACTCTTCTCTTTCTCAATTTCTCTCTAGCTCTCTCTCACTCTTCTCTTTCTCAATTTCTCTCTAGCTCTCTCTCACCCGATTCTCTCTCAATCTCACCTGAAAATCCCTTGCTCCAAATCTCCATTATCATCTTAAGGAAATCAACTTTTCATCAAGAACAAGATTGAGAATCAATTGAGGTAAGGATTGATGAAATTAAATTAGGGATTCTCTCTCACACTCTCACACTATCTCATCCGAATTTCCTTGCTCAAATTGCTCTCCAAAATATCTTAGTTCCTTCATGGAAATCACCATTCTCACAGCAAGAACAAGATTGATAATCAATTAAGGTAAGAGCTTATGATTTTAATCAAGGTTTAGAAGTGGGTATGATTGAGATTGTTTGATTGATGAAATTTAGTTAGGGTTTTGATATTGGGGGTTTAATCTTTGAGTTTTGTTAATGGAAGTTGCTGGGTTTTTATGTTTATATGTGAGTTTGCTTATGGGTTTGATATTCTTCTTGGTTCTGTTTCTGTTTTCTACAGTGAAGAATACCCTCTGTTTCTGTTTTCTGCAGTGAGCAGAAAGTTGCATGAAATTCTGGGATTTTTGTAAAATGTAATTTGGGAAACGGTTTGTTGAAGATTGATTTATTATATGTCTAGTATAAGTGTTTAAAATCTCACTTGAAAATATGGTTATTTGAATACCTTTTGAGAATTTATAAGAAAATCCTACAAATCTGTCAAATGGACAGTGTCTGTGTTTGTAGTGATTAAATATTCATAGTAATTTATATATGTGGAATCTAGATACAAAAGATGAATATAATGAAATTTAACACATAGGGCTTGAGTTTAGAATCAAGAATTATAGTATTTGGATTGATATTGAAAGAGTTATTAATTTTCTTATGAGACACTAAATCTGTCAGTACAGATTCGTGTTTACCATATGACGAGAATTTTAATAAATTCTAGAGATGTTATCTTGATCTGAATTTTCTGTGGTAGCTTGTACATATATATGAGTTCATCCCTGTTAAATTTCAAGTTATTTTGATAGCTTTAAGTGTTCCAAATAAAATTTATAAAATGACTGATATGCAGAATCTGCTTAATGTTAAGCTGAAAATACTGGAACTTTGGGGAATTAATTATTGAATTTGATTCATTGATTTGAGTTTTAATTTGGTGTGAGTATTGTTTGGCATGTATACTACTTGGGTGAATTTTATCATGCCTTGGTTTTGTTATTTGAAACCCAAATGAAAAGTATGAACTATGTAACCTTTGTTTGTCCTAATGTTTTCTGGTTTAATTTTTTTACTCTGATTATATTGAGTTAAAATTATTCTATAGACATGATTTAGTTCCTAAATTGATGTTAATTTAAATCCTCTGCATTTTCAAGTTATGTAGCTTGTCATTTTCGTCACTCATTTTTATCGGTAGTACAAAGGTATAATCCTCTACATTTTCATTGAAGATAAACTTATTATGACTTTGTGCCATATTTGTACTGAGTAAATTAGCAATGATTCAAGAAAAGTACTATGAATGCGTATGCTTTTATATATTATCATGATGTGTATATGTAAATATCTCTCTTCCTCTCTTATAGACACATACACACACACACGATCTAAAACATATATGCACACATTACAGTGTATACAAGATCAAGTCAGTATTCTATTAGTAGTTTAAGCATTCTTTGCTATGCATTGAGTTACATTAGTTACACAAGTCTTATATTTTTCTCATTCTTATTATCTGTTGTGCAGCTGTTACTTGCACCAGAATTATTTGGTCACGTAGCGTTGTCCAATGCCCCATGATTCTCCATGTTTCATAAAAATAACATGTCTCCATAGTTGTTCCCTTCCGGTTGCAAATCTCTATACCACACTTCCCTAATTAGGCTTGATAATATCCCTAACGTCTAATGCTCTCTAACGTTGAAAAAACGCAAAGTGCACCCCTCATGTAGGGGGGCCACCAGCCCTGAATTGGATCTCCAACGCCGGAAACGGCTTACTGGGAGGTCCATTAAGATTACAAGGTGGTAGTTTTATTAATGTTAAGACATCATGGGGGATAAAAGATATTTTCACGTGGAGTCCAAATCGTTTGAGTTAATCAAGAACGCGTTTGAGGTATGTATTATTGAACGTGGGAGGCAACATAGGAGCGAAGTCTCGATGGGTTTTGCAGCAACTCTCTGGTTTCGGGATGCAATTCTGGAGGTGGCTAAGTTGTCTCGGGATCAAAATGTCTTTCGCTCTTTCAGGGAAGGCAACAAAGTCTACGTGATTCAAAAGCAACGGAATGATAGAGGTAACTTCGTTACAGTCACTGTATTGGGAGACTCAAAAGGTAGAGGTGGTGTCATTATCCCGGAAGGGAGAGAGTCGTGGGGTTGGCGAGGCATAAGTTTGGAGGTGGATGGACTCTTGAGGTCGAAGGCCATTGAGAAACAAAGTGCTAACCATCACTGGCGGCCACTTGCAGGCAAGTCTACGGCAGAAGGAAATTTGAGGAAAGAATCGTGTACATTTAAAGCTGCCGTAACTCAAGGGAATAATATCCCAAATATCTTGCCAAATATTCCTGGAGGTGATAAAATCCCGGAAGAGGTTATGGCCAAGAATGAAGTTTGTTTGAATTTAAAAGTCAAACTAATTTGTGGCACTGATGGTAAGTGGCATGCTGCGTGGGCTGGTTTAGTGGATAGTGATGCAAGTGGGCCTCCTTTGCAAGCCTCCACTTATGTTCCGAAACCAGGCCCCAAACAAGATATAAATCCGGGCCTTACAAAACTTACAAAGCCAAGCCCGTTACAAGCCTCACGGACTCAAGTTTGGAGACCTGTTGGGCCAAAGCCCAACCCTATGGGTTGTTTTGAAAACAGAAACGGTAAGATCGGGTCCGGTGTGGGGGAGACCCGGCTTCCAGAACTTACCGTTTCAAACCGGTTCTCTATCTTCCAAGTTGGAGAGTCCTCGGGAGCCCGTGAGAATGCCGAGCTCACTGCGTCTCCAGCCGTCGAGACCGAGAGCACCGAGAGCCCCGAGAACTCCGATCTTTCAGCCGGTACGACGGAGGGAACTACAACTCTCTCGATAGCACCGGCGGTGACGATCTCTCACCCACCGGCAGGCGAGGATATCGCTCGTACCTGGGGATCGTCTTCTAGTTGGATGTTAGAGCTTCGTGATGGTCGCCGGATCACCATCCCTCTCTCCCTTATCCGATCGGTGCCGTCGCAGGACGGGGAGCAAGAGTTTCCAATGGTGGTTGCTCCGATTGAAGGAGGGGAGCTAGGATCGACGGTGGAGGGGTAGTCCTCTCGGGTATGGGTCGATTCTGGGAGTGATGAAGCGGAGGAGGAAGATGATGTGTCCATAGCTTGGGAGGACCCGATTCCGGTGGCTAGCGGTGGTGATATTGTGTGATGGGTAGACGAGGAGACTCCTTTAGAGGTGGTGCCGTTAGCCATGGCTAGTCCAGATGTTGAGGGGTCAGAGATTGGGGGAAAACCGAAAGTTGGAGTTGAAAGAAGGAATCTGAGCTCTCCCACTCAGGTGTTAGAGCAGTTTCAGGAGTTTGGTCGAGAGTTGGGTGTTTCATTCGAGGGGTTTGAGGAGGAACTGTTGATTCTTCTCAAAACAATTGAAGATAGAAGAAACTCTCACAGGGGGCCAGGTGAGGATAGAAAGAAGATGTAGAAATCAGGGGGAAAAGGAAGCAGGGAGCTTAAAAACCTTATTAGCTCCATTAACTACGATGCTGGTGGATCAAAAAACAGGGGCTTAAGCAGGGAACGGGCTTTATCAGTATATCAATGAAGCTTAAAATTCTATCTTGGAATGTTCGGGGGATGAATGATAAGGATAAACGCCTTCGTATTCGGCATCTTCTTAAGAGTTGGGGACCGGATATTATCTGCTTACAAGAAACTAAGATGGACCTGATTACTCGGGGTATTGTTTGTAGTGTTTGGGGTGTTCATCATATTGATTGGGTGTATCTGGGTTCAATGGGGGCCTCCGGGGGTATTCTTATTATGTGGGACACTAGAGTGGTTGAGAAGCTTGATGAAGCTGTGGGGTATTATTCGGTTTCTTGCAAATTCCGGTCCGTGATAGATTCGCATGAATGGATTTTCTCTGGGGTTTATGGTCCGCAGAATGATGGGGAGAGACGTCTAATGTGGGAAGAGTTGGCTGGGATTAGCAGCTGGTGGGATTCTCCATGGTGTATAGGGGGGGACTTCAATGCAACCAGATTCCCTTCTGAAAAATTGGATGGGCAGCACTTCACGCCAGCCATGACTGATTTCTCAGAGTTTATTTCTTCTTGTGAGCTGCTGGATCCTCCTTTAGAAGGGGGGCGTTTCACTTGGTCTAACGGGAGGGAGATCGAAGCCATGTCTCGGCTCGATCGCTTTCTTTTCTCTCATGAGTGGGATGAGAAGTTTCCCACCATAAGGCAGCAGCACATGACTAGGCTACTATCGGATCACTTTCCTATTATGTTGGAATGTGGTCAATTTATGCATGGTAAAAGACCTTTCCGTTTTGAGAATATGTGGCTAAAGTCCGAAGGCTTTGTGGATAGGGTGAAAGGTTGGTGGCAGTCATACCCTTTCCATGGCACTCCCAATTATGTGCTGGCTCAGAAACTTAAAGCCCTTAAAGGGATTTGAAGAAGTGGAATGAGGAATGTTTTGGGAATGTGGCGGTCAAGAGTCATCAATTGCTGGCTGAGTTGAGCGTTCTGGAGAATGTGGCAGAAAGTCGCTTGCTGTCCAGTAATGAGAGGATCCAGCAAGAAAGATTGGTGGCAGAGTGGGAGCAAAACTCTTTTCTTGAGGAGATTAGTTGGCGCCAAAAATCTCGGGAATTATGGTTAAAGGAAGGAGACAAGAATACCAAATTTTTCCACAAAATGGCGAACTCTCACAAAAGGTACAACACTATTTCCTCTTTGCTGGTTAATGGAGCTCTAACCACTGATCAGCAGGTTATAGCGGATTGCATCACTCAATTTTATACTGGGCTATATTCCGAGGAGTCGGGGTGGAGGCCTAAACTTGATAACCTTGCTTTTTCCATGATTTCTGCTGAAGATGCTGCTTGGTTAGAGCGCCCGTTTGGGGAGGAGGAGGTGGTAGGGGTGCTTAAAGCCTTTAATGGTGATAAAGCTCCGGGCCCAGATGGCTTTCCCATGGCGTTTTTTCAAGCTTGTTGGGATGTTGTTCATACTGAGGTTATGGAATCCATCAAATATTTCCATGAGGTAGGTACGTTTACAAAAAGCTTAAATGCCACTTTCCTCACTCTAATTCCGAAAAAGGCAGCGGCTATGGAGGTAAAGGATTTTCGGCCCATTAGTTTAGTGGGTGGGATGTACAAGATTTTTGCTAAGCTCTTGGCTAGCCGGCTGAAGATGGTTCTTCATAAGATTATAGCTCCGTCTCAAAATGCTTTTGTGCAAGGGCGTCAGATATTGGATTCTGTGCTCATTGCAAATGAGGTGTTGGATAGTAGGCTAAAGGTTGGGTTGCCGGGGGTGCTTTGTAAACTAGACATTGAAAAGGCTTATGACCATGTGAATTGGGAATTCCTCATCTATCTTTTACGGCGATGTGGTTTTCCTGGGAAATGGTGTAACTGGATTTGGTTTTGCATATCGACCGTCCGGTTTTCGATCCTTGTTAATGGTAGCCCGCAAGGTTTTTTTGCAAGCTCAAGGGGTCTTCGGCAAGGGGATCCATTGTCTCCATTGCTTTTCGTTATAGTCATGGAGACATTAAGCCGTTTGATGGATCGGGCCACTATTGGTGGTTATATTTCTGGTTTTGCAGTGGGCTCGGGTGATGATCCTCTAGTGGTATCCCACCTTCTCTTTGCGGACGATACCTTGATTTTCTGTAATGCTGATCAGGTTCAAATTGCACATTTGCGAGCTGTTTTCTCTTGGTTTGAGGTTGTATCTGGGCTGAAAGTCAACTTGGCAAAATCTGAAATGGTTCCTGTGAGTGTGGTCCCAAATTTGGAGAGTTTGGTGGAGCTGATGGGCTGCAACATTCGATCTCTCCCAATGACCTACTTGGGGCTTCCGTTGGGAGCCAACTTTAATTCGAAGATCATATGGAATACTGTGATTGAGAAAATGGAAAAGAAGCTTGGTGGGTGGAAGCGTTTATATCTTTCTAAGGGTGGTAAGCTTACTCTTCTTAGAAGTACTTTATCCAGTATTCCAACCTATTTTCTTTCCCTGTTTCATCTTCCAGCTGGAGTGGCAACTCGGTTAGAAAAGATTCAAAGGGACTTCCTTTGGAGTGGGTTAGGTGAGGCTCAAAAAATGCATTTAGTTAACTAGACTCAGATTTGCAAACCTATCCAGGGTGGGGGCTTGGGGGTTAAAAATCTGCAGCGGTTTAATAAGGCATTACGGGGTAAATGGTTGTGGAGATATGGGAAGGAAAGGGATGCTTACTGGAGGAAAGTAGTGGAGTCTAAGTATGGGAGTATGTGGGGTGGGTGGTGTTCTGAAGAGGGTTATGGCTCGTATGGGGTGAGTGTGTGGAAATCTATCCGTAAGGATTGGGGGTGCTTCGTGCCTTTCATTTCTTATAGGGTTGGTGTGGGTGATAAGGTGCAGTTTTGGCATGATATTTGGTGTAATGCTCTGCCCCTTAAGGTGCTGTACCCGGAGCTCTTTTCCATTGCTAGAGATAAGGACGCTTCTGTGGCTGACCTTATGTCTTTGAGCAATGGCACCCTTCATTGGGATGTGAGTTTCTCTCGGAATGTCCAAGATTCGGAATTGGAATCCTTGGTTGCCTTTATGGAATTGATTTACTCTCAAACCTTGGATGGAACTAGACAAGATCAGCTATGCTGGAACAAGATGGAGAAGAAGGAATTTTCTGTGAAGTCCTTCTATCATTGCTTGGACCCCCCTTCCTTGGGTTTTCCTTGGCGTGGCGTTTGGAAGGCTAAAGTCCCTCCTCGTGTAGCTTTTTTCATGTGGACTGCAGTGTTGGGTAAACTTCCAACTATTGATAATCTTAGGAAGAGAAATATGGTGATAGTCAATCGATGCTGCTTGTGTAAAAATGCTGCTGAATCTATTGACCACTTATTTCTGCACTGCAATTTGGCTAAGGAGCTATGGGACTCGGTTCTGCTGGCTTTTGGAGTGTCTTGGGTTATGCCTTGCCGGGTTAGGGTGTTGGTTGATTGCTGGCAGGGAGGTTTGGGTAGGCAGCGTAAATCCTTGCTCTGGAAAGCTATCCCGCACTGCATCATGTGGTGTCTTTGGAGAGAACGAAATTTGAGAAGCTTTGAAGACATGGAAATGAGTCATCCTGCTGTAAAGATGTTATTTTTCAGGACCATAATTGAGTGGTTAAATGCCACAGGCTGTTATTCTTTTTCTTCCCCCCAAGATTTTCTCAATTCTTGTAATTCTTTAGATCATTAAGTATATTTCCTGTATACTTGGTGGTTCTTCTTCAATAAAACTATTACTTATCAAAAAAAAAGAATTATTTGGTCACGTTATAGCATAGTAATTACTCCGGTAAGTTTAAATATTTAAGATTACCTGACTTTAAATATGTTTGAATTTCAATTGATAGGTCAATTTCATTATGTTGTTCTTTTTTACTATTATAGGAACTTATAAACTATTTTAATTTGTATGTAGGGCAATGTTGGTGTTCCGGCCGGATCAACAATCTCCAATTGGCCAAAGATCATCTGTTGCATTTCATCAATCAAAAAACTTAGGAGAATTCTAGTTTTGAGGATTAGTTGTACTAATTAGTTTTTTGAAACATTTATGTTCAAGTGAAGTGTTGTACTGAAATTATCAAATAATTTGAAACTTTTAATATTGTAATATTGTTTTAGTTTGTCCATTGTTTTGAAGACTCTTTAGACAATACCTTATTTGTGTTATACATATATGATGATGATATTATAGATATTTGTTTTGTTCTAGTTTAGAATTTTGTATCGTGTATTAGGAGAATCAAATCAATGCAAAAGCAAATTAAAAAAAAAAAAAAAAAAAAAAGATCTATAGAGGCGGTTTTCAAACTGCCTCAATAGACAACTTTCAAAAATAGATTTTTTTTTTTTTTTTAATATTTTATCTATAGAGGCAGTTATATAACCGCCTCAATAGATAAATCTAGGGCGATTTTTAAACCTATTAGAGGCGGTTTTAAAACCGCCTCTATAGACCATATTACTTATAAAGGTGGTTACATATGATCTCTGGAGGTGGTTTCTATAGATTTTTCTATAGAGGCGGTTTTTGAAAACCGCCTCTATAGAGCATTCATGTCTATTGAGGCAATACTTATAAAGGAACTTTTGAAATTTTTAGAGGCGGTTTGAAAACCGCCTCTATAAAGCATTCATGTCTATTGAGGCGGTTTGATAGTCTATTGAGGTGGTTTTGAGCTTTTCAAAACCGCCTCTATATGCTGATTTTTTTGTAGTGACACGGTGTCTTAATTACCTTTAAGACACTTCACTTTTTATTCTTTTAGATTACCATGCGGGTTTAAATTACTCAAATGTCAGATTGGCCATATTAAAGACTACATATATATTCTCAATTTGTCAATGACTCAGCCAACAAGGAGATTGTTTTAGATTTTTTTTTTTTTTCCTAGTAAGTAAATTGCACTTTTTTTTCCCTAAGCAGTCAGATGATTTCGAATATAGCAATCATCTTCTAAAGTTACACTCTAAACGCAAATAGATTCAGACTATTCTGACTATTCAAGATTGATAAATTTTGATGTTTTAAGTATGTGGTTGTTAACTATCAAAAAGAAAAAGAAAAGTCTTGACTGTCTAATTTGATTTTACCAGCCCAATTTCATTTCAGTTAGCATGGTTAATCGATCTATTCTTGACTTAATAAATCCTGAGTTTGTCTAAAAATTCTCATATCAACACTTTTTTGCATACCAATCCAATCACCTTTATCACTCTTCTTCACCACTATTAATGTTCGTTATCTCTTTTTCCTTTTATTCTTTTTGTAGGTTTATACGTCTTTTTATTTTTTAACTCTTTTCCAAAAAGTAACTTAACAAAATGATAGCATGAAAAAAATGGCCCTATTCTAGAAAGTGAAGACTTGCTTCCATACCCTTGAGATTGATGTTCAAGTAAAGTACGGATGCTTGTTAATAAATAAATCATCATTGATACATTGCAAAATGGCCAAGTAAGAATTAAATACTTTTCCATTCTCATTTTCTTGCTAAAGGCATATACACTCATATAATTACACCCACTTGCTCGTTCTCCATCACCCTTGTGATTTTTCCTTAATTACACTTAAAACCGATCACGGTGCTCTTCAAGTGTTCGCTAACATCTCCCTGCAACTTTGCTTTGTATAGGAGACGGAGGTATGTACCATAACTTTTCCTTCCTTTAATGTTTCTTCAACATCTTTGATTTGCACATTGGTTTTACAATCCTGTTACTTTTCTATTTTTCTATTTGTTTTATATTTATTATTGTTTTGTTGTTTTGTTATTGGTTATGGAATTGTAGTTCTCATCTCATATGGTTGCTGCTGAATTTTTTGATCATAATGTTTTTTTTTTTTTAATTATTGCAGAACAGAGTCACACAGAAGTGTAAGATAACAAAGATATGTAACAAAGTGAGATTCAGGAAGGAAGATGCTGCCATATTTGCATATTCCTGCAGCATAACAGAGGATCCTTTTGTCCATTTCTTTGATACCAGGTAATGCTACTTTAATTTGCACGTTGGTTTCACACTCCTGTTACATTTCTATGTTTATTGTTTTAGTTATTGGAATTAATTGCTTGTGGACTTGTGGTTCTATATCTTAAAGAGGCGGCTGTATTCACAAAAACACACACACACTAAAAAGAAGAAAATAGAAAAATAAATAAATAAATAAAACAGCAAGAAAGCAAGAGAATGGTGAGAATGTAGGTGCAAGAATAAAATAATTTTGAGAATTCGATACCTTGAATGGGTGGGTCAGGTGTTGAAGATTTGGTCATAATGTGGTGAAGGTTCTTGTACACCAAATGTCCTAGTGATAAAAGTAAGGGTAAAGTGCAATTTACTCTCGTTAAGTTTATCCAATTGTTATTTCACTATATTAAGTTCAAAAATTTGTACTCTTCTCTAGTTCTTTGGCTGTGAAGTGTCTGGCATCTCACATAGCAATATTTCCGGCATGGAAGCGGTGGCTGCAGTTGTTGGTGCACTAGTGAAAGAAACTGGCAAGCTTCTCTGTGGTTGTTTCTGTTCTAAGATCAGTACCGCTGTCAATCTCCCATCAAACCTTGCTGTCTTGGTGAAGGAGATGGATAATCTTATGGATCGTAGAATGGAAGTCAAAGATGAGAAGGAAGTAGCTGAGAAAGAAGGAAACAAAATAAGAGCTCAAGTTGACGAGTGGCTTGAGGATGTCAATAATCTTCAGCTTAGAGTCAATCCCATTCAAGAAAAGATGGTCAACATGAAGAAGCCCATTGCATGTTTCTTAAAATGCAGTATGCGGTGTAGAGCAGGCGAAGTGGAAGCAATACGGGAAGAGATCAAAAGGCTTCTAGAAGCTGGAAGTTTCCCAACCGGTATGGTTCATCCAACTAGAAGACCCAGAGCAGTGGAGCACATTCCTGTACCTTCAATTAGGGGTCAAACAACTGCATCAAAATTATTAGACGAAACGATGGAGCTATTGTATGATGATGAAGTTGGGAGGATTGGTATTTGGGGACTGGGAGGAATAGGCAAAACTACTCTGGTCAATAACTTGAACAATGAGCTCAAGACTACTTCAACGCAGCCATTTAGCATAGTCATTTGGGCTAAGGTTTCCAAGAACTTGGACATTAAACATGTCCAAACACAAATAGCTCGGAGATTGTTATGGGAGCCGCAAATGGGTGAAAGCGAGCAGGAAATGGCTATTCGACTTCATCAAAGGCTTAAGAATGAAAAATTTGTACTAATTCTAGATGATCTTTGGGAGGAAATTGATTTGGACATTTTGGGTGTCCCACGGCCTGAAGAACATGAAGGTTGTAAGATCATATTGACATCTCGACGTATGGAAGTCTGTAGGAAAATGAAGACTGATAAAGAAGTTAAAATGAATGTTTTGAATGATGAAGAAGCTTGGCAATTGTTTTGTCAAAACGCGGGGGATGTGGTTCATTCGGAAGAAATTAAACCATTTGCAGAAGCAATTGCTAGAGAATGTTGCGGATTGCCTCTGGCCATCAACATAGTGGGAGCTGCTATGAGAAACAAGAAGAAGGTTCAGCTGTGGAATAATACCTTAAAACAGTTGCAAAGGTCACTGCCTATTGTAGATGGCATCGAGGATAAGGTTTACAGGTCATTGAAGTTGAGTTACGACTCATTAGAAGGTAACAACATAAAATCTTGTTTCCTATACTGCTCTCTGTTTTCTGAGGACTTCTCAATTGAAATAAGTGAACTAGTACAATTCTGGCTAGCGGAATGCTTGATAGATGAACAACACAACTTTGTGGATTCAATCAATAGAGGAGTTGCTTTGATTGAAAGTCTGAAGGACTCTTGTCTGTTGGAAGACGGTGTCAAAGAGTCAAAGAGGGCACTGTGAAGATGCATGACCTTGTTCGTGATGTTGTTATATGGATTTCCGAATCGTCTGAGGATGGATGTAAATCCCTTGTTCGCTCAGGGATTAAGTTGAGTGAGATTTCAGTTCAAGATTTGATCAAAACTAAATTCAAATTCTCGCCAAAGAGTTTCTTTCATGGATAACAAAATAACAAGGCTACCTGATAGTGTGATACAATGTTCAGAGTCCTCAAGTCTACTACTACAACACAATCTTGCCCTAGAGATGGTTCCCGTGAGATTCTTGCAAGGATTTATAGCACTCAGGCTCTTGAATCTCGGTAACACTCGCATCCAATCATTGCCTCCTTCTCTACTTCAACTTGGTGACCTTCGTGCTCTTCTTTTAAGGAATTGCTCCTCTCTTGGAGAACTACCCCCACTGGGAGGGTTTAGTAGACTTCAGATGCTTAATCTTGGTGGCACTGGTATCAGAGAATTGCCAAGGGGGTTGGAAAACCTGTGCAATTTAAAGCTGCTAGACTTATCCGACACTAAAAACCTAAAAACTATTCAAGCTGGAATTATATCCAGGTTGTCTTGTTTAGAGGATCTACAATTGAAGAACAGTGCCTACAATTTCCATTTCAATGGGGAGGAAAAAAGAGGAGATACAACTTTTGAAGATCTCAGATCCGTAGATGGATTATTTATCTTATCAATCACATTTAAGAGTATCCCGCGTCTCAGCTCTGAAGATGTCTCTTGGATAAAAAGATTAAGAGCATTTCAAATTTTCATTGGCCAACCACCACTGTATAAGTGTAGGGACCACTGTTTGGTAAAATACTTTGCTTACTTTCATTCATGTTGCTGCACATATTTATACATACAAGGCACAAGCTATTTACAAGGAAAATAATAATCAAGATCCTAAACTATAGGGATTGACAATCAGGTTGTAAATATAGCGTTGAAAATAGAGTGACAGAATCTATAATATAAATTAAAAGGTGAAGCAGAGAGAAAGTGTTTGCTCTTCTCCAAATACAGCCACATCAGCATCCCTGCACCTACAAAAATCTAAGTTATTTCCCTCTCCACTCTCTCTCTCTGTTTCATGTCTCTCTCTCTCCCTCTGTTTCAGGTGCGCCTCTCTCTCTCCCTCACCTCCTCATTCAGCCATTAAACCCTTCTTCTATTTAATTTTTTCTCTCACACACGTTCTCTACTCTCTCTCTCTCTGTTTCATGTCTCTCTCTCTCTCTCTCCCTCTATTTCAGGTGCGCCTCTCTCTCTCCCTTGCGGCTCTTCCTTCCTTTGACTGTTACACCATCCCTCTCTCATCAGCCTCTATTTAAACACCAAGGTAAAGTGAGCTTTTACTCAATTCTTTCCCACCGATTTGTTTGCTGTCATATATTAAAGAGAAACTCCACATCTAAGCCAGTTGCCGATTCATCTGCACCTATCAAACGGAGGAGAAACTCCACATTTAAGCCAGTTGCCAATTCATCTGCACCTATCAAACGGAGGGTATGTTTACACTATGCATTTTGAGCATCTTTCATTGGGTTTTCTCCCTGGATATGTACTTTGGGGTTGGAAAATGTTTCTATGTTCTTTATATGCATATTTTGTTGAAATCATTGGACTTGGATCACTCACAATGCAGGGAAACTTTAATTATTATCAAGAAGGACTGCTGATTTTGTTTAACTATATCAAGCTTCAGCAACTTGCCGTCAAAGACATTTATGATGTAAATATAAGGTTGGTTGCTTTTTGTTGTCAATAGCTATTTGTATTTGATACATATAAGGTTCAGCAATTTCCTTTCTGAAGACATATTTGCCAATTCTTTTGTTATTTAGAGGATTTATGTTGCAAAAAAAAAAAAGAATAGATGAACACTATCATATTGTGCTTGACGCCTATGTTTTCTGCTCCTTTAAAGTGTTTGATGAAATGCTTGAACCAAGCTTTCCATTACCAAAACTGATAAAAAAGGCTTGGTAGTATAAATTAAAACTCTTTATTTTTTGTGATGTCTGTGTTGCACAAGGACTAGGAAGGTCTAAATCTGTAACTAATTTTTCGATATTGCTTGCTATTTGAACATTGAAGGGTCTAATTGAGGAACCAAGTAGATGAATAGTAACTATAAAAGCAGAATTTTTATGAATTTAGAAGTTTTCCTGTAATTTTGTTTAAGTATAACTTGAATAATTGAAGGCATTTTATTCAAGTATACTGGACTGTTTACAGAGTTGCAGCACGTACCATAAATCTCTAAAGCAACATGTTACTGGAGTAGGATCATGTTCAAGGGAAGAGTTGAGAAGGCCATTGAGATTTGGTGGTATATCTTTAGATTAAATGTAGTGAGTGTCAGTTTTATTTGTATCATTTTATAGGAGACAAATTGGTGGAACGGATACTATTTGGTTAGTTCTTGAGAAGATGCAAGACTTGACAGCTAATGGAAGAGCTAGAGCTCTTTAGAGCCCTAATGCTTTTAAATCAGAAAATCTTTTTTTCTTGGTTATCATGCAACCATCATATGTTTTCGGTAGATTTAATTTGGTAAGCTTTCAGCTGAAAAACTTTTTGAGTTTTGACCATTTCAACTCCTTTTCACCTCATTTTGCATAGATTTGTTAGAGAACAACATGTTGCAGAGATGCTTCCTTTACGGGGCACAATATGTAGCATTCTGTTTTGCCCTCTATCTATTATAAATTTCTTCTCTTATATGTTTTTTATTTTTTATTTTCCGGGAGCAGAATATACCACACGCTTTTGCCCAGAAATATCTCAAAGAGATGCGTCTTGATATTATCCTTTGGGTTCCTGATGGGAGTACTTGGCCTGTTCAGTACATTTTCAGGACAGTTAAAGGACATATAAGAGCTGAAATCAATAAAGGTTGGAGAGCATTCTCACTGGACAATAGTTTGAAAGTAGGTGATGTTTGCGTCTTTGAGTCTATTAAGGGAGTTAAAGTTTCATTTATAGTTAAGATCTTCCGAGCAGCTGAAGATGCAAATTGCTTTCTATCTCCAGGTTAGAAATCTTTTAAGTAATTGAAGTCAATGGCTTATAATTGGCTTACATTACTGCATATTTTTTATTTTGTTTCCGTGATCAGCTCATGGGAGAGCCAAAGCAGTTGAATCGAACCGAAGCTTAAAAAATAAAATTGAGCTAATTTTGGTAGGAATTGTGAGAGTTCTAGGAGAAGTAAAACCTTGCAAACCTTTGAGAACAGAGTTCTCAGGATGCTAGAAAATAGTGTAATTACTCATCTTTTAGTTTATTCAATGCAGGCACTGGTGGTCAGGTTACTCAGAGGCCTTCATCTTCAAGGGCTTCTACAGCTCTTGGCGCTGCCAGCAAATTCATCTCGGAGAATCCTTTCTTTACCATCTGTATAACCTCAGATCATTTGAAGTGTGTTACGGTAGGGTCATGAACAACATTTGCACAGAGCCATGTAAATTACCCATCTATTTGTCTCTATCATTGACTTGCTTACTCTGGAAAAGAATGTAAATTACCTTTTACCAAGAGAGTATGGATGAGTAGTGACTGCAAGCTATTGTTGGTTAGTTGGATTTGCAAGCTTGTGAAGACTAAAACAATATCAACTTTGGTAGAAGGAAATCAAATTAGATTGTCACGTCATTATGAAAAATAGAATCAAATCACTAACATCTATTAACTGTCCTGCAATGAACATAAAATATAATAATATTATTGCCTGAAAACTGTTTTTTCATACAAATGGGTTCTATACTGATTATTTTAAGTATCATTTTTGCGCAGGCTGTACCCCGTGCCTTTGTGAGGAAACACTTACCAAAAGAAGGCTCTATCAAGAAGTATACAGAATGAAGTGCACACACGGTGATGCTCCAGGTTGCAAACTGATCGTGGCCTGTGAAGTTGATACTTTATCCACATTCAGATAAGTTCTCTGCTGGTTGGTCTGCATTTATCAGGGATAATACTTTGAGAGTAGGAGATGTTTGCATCTTTGAGCTGATTAAGAGGGATGATGTAGTGCTCAAAGTCAACATTTTTAGATGCCTCACTTAAGTGGTTGTTAACATTGCATTGTAATGAAAAGTTTAGATATGTCTCATTGCATTGTTAACATTGCATTCTCAAGCTACTGGGCTACAAAAATTTAA
This sequence comes from Fagus sylvatica, assembly GCA_907173295.1. Taxonomy (NCBI): domain Eukaryota; kingdom Viridiplantae; phylum Streptophyta; class Magnoliopsida; order Fagales; family Fagaceae; genus Fagus; species Fagus sylvatica. Next base: position 57,285,787 of record OU015761.1, on the reverse strand, counting down.
ATTATTGGCTTTTTCTTCTTAGACCCATGAAATCTCATGCCCAATATACCATTTGTAATTCTTTATTTTATCAATAAATTTCTATCTCATCATTCAAATATATATATATATATATATATTAGGAACAAATAATCCATCAAAATTGCGGTTTATCCGCCTCAAATTGCTTGCAATACTGGTGGACACATGCAATATTAACAACTACTAAAAAGCAAAACCATCAGGTTTATAGATGACATCATCTTTTTTATAATCGTGTTCTTATGTGGTACAAAAATACATGCATCCATCTTTTTGTGTGGTTATCCACTTGCATTTGTTCATTAACTTTATATTAAACTTTAGTTACCTCCTCTTAGCACAAATCCTTCATATGGGATGGGTTATTCTATTACTAGGTTACTTCAATTCCATATTGTTAGGAAGTTTTATTTGGGCCTGAATGCTTCTAAATTCATGTGGTCCATATGTTTGTATTTTTTTTTTTTTTTATTTTTTATTTTTTTTTTTAATAAAGCCTAATACACGAGCATTTTCCCTTTTGCAACTTGGATTGGCAACCATAATGATTTCCTGCCCAACACTAATGCCCATATCTCTTTTGCCCATATCTCTTTTTAAATGAGAAGGGTTGGGTTAAAATATCACCCTATGATGCCGCATTGGTCAAAGCTTGGGAAGATAAGGATGAGATGCATGATTCATAAAATATCACCCTAAAGACTTTTTAGAGAAACCAATTGCTTTTGTCTATAGGGTTGTTGCTCTTAAAAGTTGTGTAAAGTACCTCTACCTTTTAAAAAAAAAACTAAAGCACCTCTGCTTCCAATGCACATAAGACATGTGCAAACACATATACTTTTATTTTGAGATATATATTAATTTTATCATGTATTTGCTTTTGTATAATGATTTTCATATGTTCTGTTCTTATTTTGTGCATGTGTTATGTATATTCATTTCCCATACTCACTATCTGCAGCCTAATACTTTAGTCTATTAGGTTGAAAGTTAAATTGAGGAAGTATATAGTTTGGAATAAAATTGTTGCACAAATCTGTATATTAAATAAATAATTGAATAATCAAGTTCTAATTTTTCTTTTCTTTTTTTATTGATGTTTGCATTTAGTGGCAGGAAAGCATCTTCAAGTGATTTTTTTCTTTTTCTCAAAAAAAAAAAAAAAAAAGTGATTTTTTTCTTGAGAGTAGATACTATCTAAGTATATATAGACTCTTTTGGATACTAATTAAATTATTACATTTAACTTCAAACAATGACATTCATTTTCTCACTAAAGTGACATACAAGCACGAGTTAGTGTTACTAAGATTTTTTCCGTGCATCGCACGGGTTAGCGACTAGTAGGAAGAAATCAAGAGACATAATGGCTATTGACTTGGCTTGATATTAGGCAAGATAGTCTCCTTAACATGCCCCCGCCAGATGGTACTCCCATCAGAGATACCAATCTTGGAACATAACTGCGTGAATTTTGGTCTTGGAAGCGGCTTGGTGAGAGCATCTGCAAGTTGATCATGTGTAGAGACATAAGAGACAGTAAGCTGCCCTATAGACACTTTGTCTCGAACAAAATGATAATCAATAGCAATGTGTTTCATTTTTGAGTGGAAAACGGGATTTGCACAAAGATAGGTTGCCCCAATGTTGTCACAATGAATAGAGGGGGGCCTTGTTAATGTAATACCAAGTTCACCAAGCAAAGATTGAACCCATAGTACTTCAGTAGCAGTGGAGGCAACAGCACGATACTCAGCTTCAGTGGAGGAGCGGGCCACTGTCTTTTGCTTGCAAGAACTCCAGGAAATGGCATTTCCACCGAGGTACACAATATATCCTGTTGTAGAAGTACGATCATCTCTGTTTCCTGCCCAGTCAGCAACAGAGTAGGCATGTAGCTGCAATGATTGGCCTCGTTTGAGAAAGAGACCATGATTGATGGTGTGCTTGAGATAGCGAAGAAGACGTTTAGCTGCTGCCCAATGAGTTTCGGAGGGACAATGCATGAATTGTGAGAGTTTGTTAACAGTGTAGGATATGCCGGGGCGAGTAATGGACAAATATTGTAAAGCACCAATAACACTGCGGTAGGTGGTAGCATCAGCTGGAGGGGAACCATCATGAAGAACAAGAGAAGTGTTGGTGGCCATGGGCGTGTGCACTTCTTTGATTCCAGCCAATTGAGTTCGAGTCAAGAGATCTCTTATATATTTGTGTTGGGTAAGAAGAAGACCTGCTGAAGATGGTAGAACTTCAACCCCAAGAAAATAATTTAAGTCACCTAGATCCTTAATAGAGAAGCGAGCAGAGAGAGCTTGAAGGAAGCAGCTAATGAAGTTGTTATCATTCCCTGTGATAATTAAATCATCAACATATACTAGAAAATAAAGAATGACTCCTTGGTTCATGTAAACAAAGAGAGAAGCATCACTTTTGGAGTTAGCAAAACCATAGTCCAACAAGAAATTTTTAAGCTCATTATACCAAGCCCGAGGGGCTTGTTTAAGACCATAGATGGCCTTACGAAGACGGCACACATGAGACGGATAAGTGGTATCAATGTATCCAGGAGGTTGTTGCATGAAAACCTCTTTAGATAAAGAGCCATGTAGAAATGCATTATTCACGTCTAGTTGGCGAATATTCCAGCCTTGATTGAGTGCAAGACAGAGCACAAGGCGAATTGTGGTCGGTTTGACAACTGGGCTAAAGGTGTCATGATAGTCCACACCCGGCCTTTGATGGAAGCCCTTAGCCACAAGGCGGGCTTTATATCGAGCAATTGTACCATCGGGGTTTCGCTTGATGCGAAAAACCCATTTGCAGCCAACCACATTGTGATGAGCTTGTGGTGGGACTAAATCCCATGTACCATTTCGAACAAGAGCATTAAGCTCAGCTGCCATTGCAGAGCGCCAGCGAGGATCTTTCATGGCTTGGGACACAGTGGTGGGTTCAATAGGATCAGGTAAAGGATGCTTGGTGGTCAAATGAAGTTGCTTTGGCTTAAAAATATTGTTTTGGGAGCGGGTGGTCATTGGGTGAATGCGGCTAGCAATGGGAGGCTCGGTGGTAGGGGATGGGTGGGATGATTGTGGTTGAGGTGAAGGCACATGGGGGACACTTGTCTCATTGCATGAAGAAGAAGTCGTGTTGTCCAATGAGGTGGAGTGACCATGGGAAGCTGCAGGAGATGGAGAGGAAGTAACATGCAACGTGGGGGGGGAAGACATATGTGTAAGTGGGACATTAAAATGTGGGGGGAAAATAGCTGCTAGGGAGGGGGAACATGCAGACCATGTGTCAATGGTAGAGGAGGGAACCCAAGAGGAATGGATAGTGTTAGAATATAAGTCCAATGGGTCTTAGGCCCATTACATTGTCTTGTATAACACTCTTCTTACTTGTGCATTACTCTTACCTCTGCCTATATAAAGGCTCTCTTGTACTACATTTATTCATATAATATAATACACAGACTTTCAGTCTTTAACATGGTATCAGAGCTAAGGCTCTAATATTGTGCAGTTCTAGTCCTTCCAGGCGTTCTTCCGCTGCCTCAGCTGTCTCCGGCACTGCCCAGCCGCCACCGTCAGAAATCCGGTTGCCTGCGCTGCCAAGAAGCTGATTCATCGACAAAAATGACCCACTGCCACCCTCGGATCTGCCGTTACCGGACTCCGATCAAGACACCCCCGGTACCGTTGGAAAGCTCTCGAGATTATTGACTCAACGACACAAAAAACGGCGGATTCCGACGTCGGACGCGTCCTCACGCGCCGCCTGAAGATCCGGTGCACCGTCACGCGCTCCCACGCGCCCCCACGCGCCAGACTTCTTCTCTGCCACGTGTCACGCCTCCAGGACGCCACGTCAGCCCTAATCCACGTTAGCCCTAGACACGCTACTACCACATCAGCACAGTGCCACGTCAGCCCTAGCGTTGACCGTTGACTTTGACCAGCGTTGACCGTTGACTTTTTCGTTGACCAGAGTTGACTTTTTGCATTGACTTTGACCAGCAGTGTTGACTTTTCCAGAGTTGACTTTTTGCAACCCAAGTGCTCCCTACCCAGTTTTTCGTGCTGATTTCATTTTTGTGGTCTGTTTTTGCAGTTGAGATTTCGTTATGGCTCAAAATGAGATAATTTCGAAACTCATTCACGTCATTCTTGATGGGGATAACTACTCTCTTTGGGCTCAAGGTATGTGTAGCTTTCTCAAAGGTCGCAAGCTGTGGCTTTATGTGACTGGGCAACGTCATCCTCCTACACCACAAAAGGATGAAACTGAAGATGCCTTTGCTCTTCGACTCGAAGATTGGGATGGTGTCAATCATCAGATCATCACTTGGCTCCGCAACACCTCCACTCCTTCTGTTAGTATGGAATTTGGGGATTATGACACGGCTAAGGATGTGTGGGACATGCTTGCTTCTCGATATGCTGGATCAGATGGTGCTCGAGAACATCATCTCATGGTTACTTTATATCAGCTGCGCCAGGATCCAGGTGAGCGCATCACTGCTTTCCACAGTCGTATGAGGTTTCTTTGGGATCAACTAGCTGCTTCTGAGCCAGTCATCAAGTCCGTCTCTGATGCTCAGCTTGTCAGTACACATCGAGAGCGTACCCGTCTTCATCAGTTCTTAATGGGTATTCTTGATGACTTCGAATCTGTACACAGTCAGTTGCTTAATCGTTCTCCTCTGCCCACTGTCAATCAAGCTGTTAATGATTTGGTCCGTGAGGAAACTCGTCTGAAATCCCATCGCTCTTCTCAGCCTCACACGACGGTTCTTGCCACTCCAGTATCAGTTGATCCCACCGTCACAGCTCCGCCGAAGGGTCATGATAAAAGGCGATCCAACAAGAAAAATTCTCATCTCATTTGTGCCTTTTGCAAGCATCGTGGTCACACTATTGATCAATGTAACATGCGTGCCCGCATTCTTCAGCGCTCTGCAGCCTTGACTGCCTCTGAGTCTGTACCATCATCCGATGCTGCACCTTTTGATCCTGTCTCATTGACTACACCTACTTACAGCATAGCAGATCTGCAAGCTCTCTTCAATCAGGTTCAAGTTCCGTCTTCCAGTGCATCCAATCCTGCTCTTTCTGTGACACCAGGTATCTCTTCTGAATGGTTTTTAGATTCTGCCTGCTGCAATCACATGACAGACAATCCTCACCTCACAAGTGCCCACACTCCTCCTGTCTTACCTACTATTACCACTGCTGATGGCTCCGCCATGACTGTTAGTCATGTTGGCTCCATCTCTACCCCCAACTTATCTGTCTCTGATGTCTTCTGTGTTCCTAAACTGCATCTTAATCTTTTATCTGTTGGCCAACTAACCGAACTTGGTTTAAACCTGTTCTTTTCTTCTCGTGGTTGTCTTGTGCAGGATTCTCGGATGGGGCAGATCGTTGGGACCGCGCATAAGGTTGGACGGTTGTTTGAGCTTACTTCCCTTCACTTTCCATCTTCATCAGTCTCCACACCTGTTATTGCTGCTTCTGCCTCCATTGAGTTGTGGCACTCTCGTTTAGGTCATGTTTCCCTTCCTCGTATTCAAACCTTAGTATCTAGGGGTCTATTAGGTTCAGTTTCTTCTAGTCCATTTGATTGTATGCCATGTCAGCTCGGCAAACAACCTGCCTTACCTTTTAATAATAGTGAGTCTATTGCTTCTGCAACTTTTGATCTTATTCATTCAGATGTATGGGGGCCCTCTCCTGTTCCCACAGTGGGGGGGTCAAGATATTTTGTTATTTTTGTTGATGATTTTTCTCGTTACACTTGGATTTATTTAATGAAAAATCGTTCTGAAGTTCTTACAATATATCGTGATTTTGCTAAAATGGTTCAGACTCAGTATTCTAAAGCTATTAAGGTATTTCGCTCTGACAATGCACGAGAATATAGACAAACTGATTTTTCTACTATTCTTAAACATTATGGAACCATCTTTCATACTTCGTGTGCTGGCACCTCACAACAAAATGGACGAGCTGAACGTAAACTCCGTCACATCCTAGATACTGTTAGAGCTCTCACCAATGCAGCCTCCACACCTGTCTCATTCTGGGGTGAAGCTGCTCTCACTGCAGTATACACCATCAACCGCTGTCCTTCGCCTGTTGTTCAAAACACAACACCATATGAACGGTTATTTGGCACAGCTCCAAACTATAGTCTACTCAAGGTTTTTGGTTGTGTCTGTTTTGTTCTTCTTCAACCACATGAGCGCACCAAACTTCAACCCCGCTCCCAGTTATGTTGTTTTCTTGGCTATGGCCTTGAAGAAAAGGGGTACCGGTGTTATGATCCAGTCGCCAAATGTCTTCGAGTCTCTCGGCATGTGGTATTCTGGGAACATAAGATGTTCTATTCCTTACCTTCTTTTTCTGCAGGTAATGATGATTCTCAGGTTGATCCTCTACCAAATCTCTTCCCTGAGATTCCTTCCCCTTCTGCTGAGTCAGTTAATCCCATCTCTGACGAGTCTCCCTCTGCTGATCCCTCCTCTGATGTGTCTCCTACAACCGATCCTACCTTCAACGAGTCTCCTCTCTCTGCCCCTGCTGCGAATCCTGTCAACACTACTGCACCTGAGCCTCGTCGCTCTCATCGGGTAAGTACTCTTCCCTCTCATCTTCATGACTTTCACTGCTTTTCTGCCTTTGCCACCTTACATGAACCTCACACCTTTTGTGAGGCCTCCTCTGACCCTTTATGACAGCAAGCTATGAAAGAAGAATTGGATGCATTGCTTAAGACAGGTACTTGGGATCTGGTTGATTTGCCTGCTGGTAAATCTGCTATTGGTTGTAAGTGGGTGTACAAGATCAAGACACGATCAGATGGTACTGTTGATCGCTACAAGGCTCGTCTCGTTGCCAAGGGATTCACTCAGGAATATGGTATTGACTATGAGGAGACATTTGCCCCTGTGGCTCGCCTCTCCTCTGTTCGTACACTTATCGCAGTTTCTGCTTCCCGACATTGGCCACTTTTTAAGATGGATGTGAAGAATGCCTTTCTTAATGGAGACCTAACTGAGGAAGTCTACATGCAGCTCCCTCCTGGTTTCTCCCAACCTCCAGGCTTTTCTCACAAAGTGTGTCACTTACGTCGGGCACTATATGGTCTAAAGCAAGCTCCACGAGCTTGGTTTGCCAAGTTCAGCTCCACCATTTCTCAGCATGGCTTTTCAGCTAGTTCATATGATTCAGCTCTGTTCTTCCGACGCTCAGATCATGGTATTACCCTTCTCTTGTTGTATGTAGATGACATGATTATTACTGGTGATGATGTGCAGGGCATCCAGGATCTTAAGTGCTTCCTTGGTCAGCACTTTGAGATGAAGGATCTGGGTCCCCTCAGTTATTTTCTTGGTCTTGAAGTCTCTTCATCCTCTGATGGTTACTATCTCACTCAAGCCAAGTACACATCTGATCTTATCTCTCGAGCTGGAATCACGGACAGCAAGATAGTTGACACACCCATCGAATACAACAATCGCCTGAATACTCATGATGGAGAACCACTTCCTGATGCTACCCTTTACAGACAGCTAGTTGGGAGTCTTGTTTACCTCACTGTGACTCGACCGGACATCTCCTATGCTGTTCACATTGTTAGCCAGTTCATGGCTGCACCGCGGTCTCTCCATTATGCTGCTGTACTTCAGATTCTTCGGTATTTGAAAGGCACCTTGTTTCATGGTCTTCACTTCTCATCTCAGTCGTCGCTCACTCTTCAGGCTTATTCTGATGCCGACTGGGCAGGGGACCCTACTGACCGTCGTTCCACTACAGGGTATTGTTTTCTTCTTGGTGACTCCCTCATTTCTTGGCGAAGCAAGAAACAATCTGTTGTTGCTCGTTCTAGTACTGAGGCCGAATATCGAGCACTTGCTGACACCACTGCTGAGCTCCTTTGGTTACGTTGGCTCCTCCAGGACTTAGGCATTGATTGTTCTACTGCAGTTCCAATCCATTGTGACAATCGAAGTGCCATCCAAATTGCCCACAATGATGTCTTCCATGAGCGTACCAAGCATATTGAGATCGACTGTCACTTTGTTCGTCATCACTTATTACAGGGTACTTTGCAGCTCCGTTCAGTGTCTTCTCAGGATCAGTTAGCTGACATATTCACCAAACCTATGCCTCCAGGCCGTTTCCGTGATCTTATTTCCAAACTCAAGTTGGTGTCTCTTCACCCAACATGAGTTTGAGGGGGGATGTTAGAATATAAGTCCAATGGGTCTTAGACCCATTACATTGTCTTGTATATCACTCTTCTTACTTGTGCATTACTCTTACCTCTGCCTATATAAAGGCTCTCTTGTACTACATTTATTCATATAATATAATACACAGACTTTCAGTCTTTAACAGATAGGATTGGTGTGCATGGGAAACATATGTTCAAAAAATTTGACATGGCGAGAGATAAAAAAAATTTTTGATGACAAATCATAGCACTTGTAGGCACTTTGTGACGAAGAATATCCTAGGAAAAGACATGGACGTGATTTGGGCTCCAATTTGTGGGATGTATAGGGCTTTAACCAAGGAAAACATAAGCAGCCAAAAATTCGGAGTTTAGAATAATTTGGAGGAGACCCAAAGAGACTCTCAAATGGAGATTTATTGTTAAGAAGAGGAGTGGGTAGGCGGTTAATAAGATAACTGGTTGTTTGGAAGGCGAAGGACCAAAAGAAGAGTGGGAGGGAAGCATTATGAAGTAAGGTTAACCCAGTTTCAACAATATGACGATGACGCCTTTCTGCAGAGCCATTGTGTTGAGGAGTGTGGGGTGGTGTTTTAAGATGCTGAATACCATGAGTTTCAAGAAATGATTTTAATTTTTGGTATTCACCTCCTCCATCAGAGTAAATGGTGAGAATGGAGGTTTTGAAAAAATTTTCAACCATTGTTTTGAATTTAGTAAAGACATTAAGAACATCCGATTTGAGACGTAAGGGATAGAGCCATGTGTATTTCGTAAAGTGATCAACGAAAATTACATAGTATTGAAAACGATCATTTGACAAGATGGGAGAAGGACCCCAAACATCGCTGTAGATAAGTTCAAGTGGTTGACTACTAGATAAAGTAGAAGTGCCAAAAGGTAGTCGATGACTTTTATTGCAATTACATGACTCACAAAGAAAATCTGAGGGTTGCTTGGATAACAAAGGTAAGGAATGAGAGTTGATTACTGAAGCAAGAACTTTAGAGGATGGGTGACCAAGACGATTATGCCAATCGCGGAAAGAAGCTTTGATACTGACATTAGCAATAGGAGAGGGTGCAGCAAGTCCCACAGTGTTGGGCCACTCATAGACATCGTTCTTATTCTGTCCGCGTAGACGAGGTGCCCCCGTGCGTAAATCCTTCACAACAAAAAAGGCAGGAAAAAATTCAACAGATACTTTGTTAGTTTTGCAGAATTTGGAGACAGAAATTAAATTATTTTGCATAGAGGGAACACAAAGCACATTAGAGAGTGTAAATGGAGTGGAAGGAGTGGGGAGAGTAGTGGAACCAGTGTGAGTAATCTCAAGACCTATACCATCACCGATGACAATATCGTCAGAACCTGCATAGTCTTGAGGCATGGATAGAGCATTCAAGTCGGTAGTGACATGATGCGAGGCAGCAGAGTCAACAAGCCAATTGGAATGAGGAGATTGTTGAATGGAGGTGTGGTTGGCCATAGGTGCTGGTGGGTGTATTTGATAGCATGTACGTGCGGTATGACCACGTTTCTCGCAATATTGGCAAACAATGGGATTTGGGTTGTGCTGATTTGGAGGGGGTCGTTTGAAATTGGATCGTGGGTCAGGGTGGGGGGAAGAGCCTTGAAAGAATTGGTTTCGCTGATGTGGGGGTCCCCGATTTTGGGAAAAATGATTTTTTTCATTTCTTCTGTTGTTGGAAGGTTTGGGCTGGCTATAGGTTCTGGTGGCATTAGCAGTGATATGAGAAGGCTCAGATTGAGATGCTTCACGTTTGAGATAAACTTCTTGCTCTAGAAGTTTATCGTGGAGCTCTTCAAACGAGATTGGAGAATCACGAGCACGAATGGCAGCAACAATCTCCTTATATTCAGAACCAAGGCCGCGTAGGCTATACAAGAGTAAATCATCGTTACTTTGTGGAACACCAGCAAGTGCTAACTCATCAGCGGCACTCTTGATGGTTTGTAAATATTCAGAGATGGATTGGGTTCCACGGGTGATAAGAGCAAGTTTATCTTTCAAGTGCATAATGCGAGTGCGAGATCGACTAGCATAAAGTGTTGACAACCGATCCCAAGCTTCACGAGAGGTTTGCGAGGAGGCAACAAAAGGTGTAATGGATTCTGATACAGATGCAATAATGGCATGTAAAAGTAGCTGATCTTGGCGAAGCCAAAAAGTGTAGGCTGGGTTAACAGTAGAGATACCATTAGTGACTACAGACCGAAGGGGACAGGCCAAAGAACCATCAAGGTAGCCTAAGAGATCGTAGCCAACCAAAAGAGTATGAAATTGAGCTCTCCAGGAGAGATAATTGGAGGGGCTGAGTTTCAATGGTAGTTGGGCAGCAGCATTAATCGAAATAAGATTAACAAGGTTGTGAGGAGGATTGGCAGGAAGAGAAGTGATGGTGGGGGGTTGAGTGCTCTGTTGGGGTTGAGTGCTCTGTTCTGATTCGGCCATGGTTTGATGAGAGGAGAAAAAAAAAAAAGGCAGAAGAAGGATGCTCGTTGGAGCTTATGGGGGCTCTAATACCATATAAGTGCAGGGACCACTGTTTGGTAAAATACTTTGCTTACTTTCATTCATGTTGCTGCACAGATTTATACATACAAGGCACAAGCTATTTACAAGGAAAATAATAATCAAGATCCTAAACTATAGGGATTGACAATCAGGTTGTAAATATAGCGTTGAAAATAGAGTGACAGAATAGGAAGAAATCAAGAGACATAATGGCTATTGACTTGGCTTGATATTAGACAAGATAGTCTCCTTAACACACTGGACTTCCACCCAAGAATCACAACTACAAATGAAAAGATAGTGATTATCGGCCGTGTTGATTTCCCACAAGAATCGATTAAGGAGTTATGGTGTATTGCAAAGTCTCTAGTCTTAGATAATTGTCGGGGATTGAACAAAATGGTTAAAGACTTGGCCATTAATATTGGTGGATCCTTTGATGGTTTAAGCTCACTTACTATTACAGGAGAAAACATGAGTTTAGGGCCAACTGGACGATGGGCTGCCAGCTGTGACCTACTACCAAATTTGGAGGAACTTATTATTAAGGGTCTGAATGAACTAGAAAGTATTTCAGAACTAGCTGGTTATCTTGGGCTGAGATTTCTTAGACTAAAGATAATCGAGGTGCGTGGTTGTTCTGATATAAAATATCTCTTCTCCCATGGTGACTTCTTTCGGGCCCTGCCAAACAGGAAAGTATCAGGTCGGCTAGGCGAAGTGCAAAAATTTCTCCTTCCAAAACTAGAAGAAATCAAGGTAAGCGGCTGTCAGAACTTAGATAAGCTTTTCAATTATGATTCAGGGCAGAACATGGCTCCATATCCTGTTGTTCCAAAGCTACGAATATTGGAATTGGAGAAATTGTGCAATTTAAGAACTCTTTCCAGACAGGAAGAGACATGGCCGTGTCTAGAGAAGGTTGAAGTGATCGGGTGCAATTGTCTCGAAAGGCTGCCTCTTACTAAGCAAAATGCAGGTACCATAAGAAAAATAAAAGGAGAATCAGAATGGTGGAATGCATTGAAGTGGAATGATGATGAAACCAAGTCAAGTATGCTGCCTTATTTCCGTTCAATCTAACCTTAGTTCTAGGGATTAGGTGGCTTTGGTCTAGATAAGGGATTTGGCCCAATGTGGCCCTGCTAATTGTGTTTGAAATTTGAAAGATGACCTGGTGAGTGAGTTAAGAGTTTGTTCATTTTTTTTTTGCTAAAAATTTAAGAGTTTGTTCATTATCTTAGTGTGAGAGGATTAATAAATTGGAGAGTTTGTTCATTATTTGAGTGTGAGAGTATTCTATCATTGAGCAAGTTAAGATTGAAAGATTTTTGAGTTGGCTGTAATGATTTTTAGAGTTATGAAAGAGTTAAAGTTTGTGATAGCATAAATACTAAATATCAAAGTTGTCAATTCCGTTTTAAACTTATAGGCACAATTTGCTCCGGGTTTTTTTTTTAATAAAAAAATTAACGTCACCATACAGTTTTCAGGCAAGGAAGGAATTTCATAGAAAGAGATGTGATCCAATGAAAAAACACCTGGAGAATAAGAAAAGCTTTTTTAACAAAGTATCTCTTCACCAAATGTTTCTAGGGTTACAAAGTTCGATGTAGAATTAGAAATAGGCTGACCCATTCTTGGAGAAAACCCCTCCTAGGATTCCCCATAGTCCAAAACCAAATGCATCACTGACAAACTAGTGTAATTATTAATTTTTTTTTTTGCTAAACAGTGTAATTATTAATTAGTACTAACAACTTTTTTTTTTTTTTTTTTTTGACATATTCCAAACTTTGGTTTTCATTAATTTCATGAGAATATATGTCTCATGTCTTACACGTATTGAATAATTATTAGGTTTAGTAATTTTAATGTCGATCATAAATACATTTGTTGCTATGAAGAGTATAACTCTCAACTTACACTTTTTGAATACATATTACGGATCATCCTATCATTAGATTATCTCACTAGAATTTAATACTTGTAACTTGGTTCCGTTGTAAAGACTTTAACATGACTGTGACTTACAAGAATGGAATATTATGCTTTTTGACCAATTAATGATCATAAGTAGATAGACGACCCCAAATATCTCTCTCTGTGTAATGCGGCAATGCCTTTAGGGCTCAAAAGCCAACATTATTTGTCTCCTTCCTCAATATCACCCTCTTAGATTAACAAAATATATAGGTAGAGTTATCCAAAAAAATAAATTTAATACTCAAAACCCTAGGTAAAGTAAGGGGTCCCCCCATTTCTAGTGTTAATTTTCATGGGGTCCTATACTAATTGCAGTCCTTACTAATTACTATAACCTTCTCAAAAGAATTGAACTAAAGGTATGTGTCCAAAAACATTCTTTTATAACAATATGTGTTATAATTAAACAATAGTGGGAGTCTGGATTTTATTTAGACCAAAAAGAAATAAAAAAATTCTTAGGTTGGGGTTTGACCACTTGGTGTTTTCGTCACTGTACAAATATATGAATGAATCGGCTAGCGTACATGTTTGACCACATGCTCCACATGGCAAGAGATGACGGTTCCCCCTAATGGTTAGTTAGTGTTATTAAGAGTAACTAGCATGCACCATATTTTTATTTATATAAATTTTAAAAAATAAATAAAAATTAAAAATTGAATATGCCTTGCTTTTTCATGCGAGCTTGTTTGGAATGCCTGTCGATAGGAATTATATTAATTGCAAATAATATCTGATCAGTAAGATAAAAACTCAAAACAGTAAACCCATAATGGAAACAAATAGGTAGTTATAAATTTGGGATATTTCATCTGCAACAAATCTCCTTTGGTAAAACTATTTTCAATAATCGTAACTATAACAATGAGACGAAAGAAATCCCGAAAATAATATTAACAAAATTAGTGAAAAATGACATGTTAATTAAGAATATAATAGAAAGTATGACTTCAAATATAATAGAATGACGTAGAAGAATATATGTGGTCGACCCTGACTATCATGTTGAGAATCATGATCCATAACTGATCCCAAAAGTTTTTAGACTAAGGCTAGGTTGTTGTTGTTGTTGTTGTTATTGTAGAAAACCTAAATCTAATAACAATGAAAAATATAAAAGAGATTGAGAGAGGAAGAGAGAATGACGGCTAGGATTTTTCACGTGGTCCGGTTATGTGAGCCTACGTCCTGTGGACGTAGCCCAATGGGCTACATTTTTATTAATATTCTCTTAGTGTGTTTACAATATTTGTGTGGGGTCCTATTTATAGGACAACTGTAAATAATAATAAACACATCTAAGCAATATGGGATACAATGGAATTTATTCCTTAACATTCTCTCTCAAACTCAAGGTATAATTTTAATGAAACGTTGAGTTTGGTAACAAAATTAAAACTCAAAACATGGCTCCACTTGGCTTGGCTCGTATCTCGGCTTGATGGCTCAGATCTCGGCTCAGAGACTCGGTGGCTCGGATTGTAGCTTGAAGTAGATTTTGGCTTGGCTTGGTTAGATCATGGCTCAATGGCTCAGAGGCTCGAATCTTGAAATGGTCTTGGCTTGGGATCTCAGCTCAGTGGCTTGATCTCGGCTCATCAAAATATATATCCCACAAATGTTTCCTTTTTTTTTTTTTTTGAAATTTTTTTTTTTTTTTTAACAAAAAGAAACTAAAATGCAAACAACATAAAAACTACATTTTTTTTTTAAGTAGTGGACCCTAGGCCGTAGCCTCTTTTGTCACAAAAGAAACGAAACACTTTCACGTTACTTCTTTCCTTCCTCATTTTTCTTTTCATTTTTTTTCTTCTTAAAAAAAAAAAAAAAAAAAATCGCAAAAGTGCAGGCGACTATCTTTGTACGCCAAATCTTTGCCAACCTTTTTTTTTTTTTTTTTTTCACAGACCAACAAAACATCATACCCACCATGTTTTTCTTCCCTTTGTGTTGAAGACTAAACCGTAGAAGTAGGCCAGCAAAATAAAATCATATAGAGATTACCCTGGATAATGGATAGTTGGACTGATGGAAGAACTGAGATCTGAATCTCACGCATATGAACAAATCTGGGGTGTTCCCAATCTTGATGATGGTGGCTATTGGATCTGTACTGTGAGGATTTTTGAGAATTTTTTTTTTGGTGATGATGGAGAGAGATTGTTGTGGCTAAAGGAATGGAAGTGATGTCACAAGATCGAAGTGACTCGTGAGAGTTTTAGGACTCTAATACCATGTAGAAAACCTTAATTTAAAGCAAATAACAACGAAGAAATATTTAGAGAGATACAGAAGAGATAGTGGAGGCTAGGGTTTCACGTGGTTCGGCTATGTGAGCCTAACTACGTCCACAGGATGAAGCCCAATGGGCTACATCTTTATTAATATTTTCTCTGTGTTTTACAAAATTTGTGTGAGGTCCTATTTATAGGACAACTGTAAATAATAATAAACACATCTAAGCAATGTGGGATACAATGGAATTTATTCCTTAACAGTTATTACAAATAACCTTATAGTTTAGGGACAAAAAAAATACAATCTGCTTCATCTCTTTCATCTTTACATGTGTTTTGAGTGGCTCTCAAAAATCTCTTACCACTAAACCAGAACAAAAAAGAAAAAAAGAAAAGGCTTGACTGGCTAAATTAATAAACGTCATTATAGAATGATGTTTTGAATTTGTGGTCAAAGTTAGACAGTCTTTTTTTAATTCTATATTTATTAAATGATTTTTTTTTTCTTTTTAATGTAAAGTAAGTTGTTTACAAAAAATTTTTGTCTAATTGATATACTTTAAAAAAAAAAAAATCTATGTTTTTCCGGCCCAATTTCATTTCTGTCAGCATGGTTAATCGAACTATTGTAGTTGTTATAAATCCAGAGTCAGTCTACAAATTCTCTTATCAACACTTTTTGGATATCAATCCAACTCACCTTTATCACTCTTCTTCACCACTATTGTTGGTTATCTCTTTTTCCTTTTATTCCTTTTATTTTATTTTTTTTCTTTTCGGTTTATCTGTCTTATATTTATTTTTTCTCTTTTCACAAAATCTAACTTAACAAACTTATAGTGTAAAAATTTATGTCCCTATTCTAGAAAGAGAATCTGGAGTTGCTTCCATACCCCTGAGATTTATGTTCAAGCAAGGTAGGGATGCCCTGTTAATAAATAAATCATCATTGATTCATTGTCAAAATGGCCAAGCAAGAATTAGATACCTTTCCATTCTCATTTTCTTGCTAAAGGCATGTACACTCATATAATAACATAATATCCCTTTATCACTCTTCTTCACCACTATTGTTGGTTATCTCTTTTTCCTTTTATTCCTCTTTTTTTTTTCTTTTCGGTTTATCTGTCTTATATTTATTTTTTCTCTTTTCACAAAATCTAACTTAACAAACTTATAGTGGAAAATTTTATGTCCCTATTCTAGAAAGAGAATCTGGAGTTGCTTCCATACCCCTGAGATTTATGTTCAAGGAAGGTAGGGATGCCCTGTTAATAAATAAATCATCATTGATTCATTGTCAAAATGGCCAAGCAAGAATTAGATACCTTTCCATTCTCATTTTCTTGCTAAAGGCATGTACACTCATATAATAACATAATATCCCTTAATCACACTTAAAATCGATCACAGTGCTCTTCTAGTGTTCGCTAACATCTCTCTGCTGCAACCTTCTAAATTTCTCTGTGGTACACTTCTTTGCTTTTGTATAGGAGGCAGAGGTAAGTACCAGAAACTTTTCCATCCTTTTGGTATTTCTTGAACATCTTTTCACCCTAAGTTACTCCTGAATTGTTCTATGGTAATGCTTCTTTGATTTTGCACACTGGTTTCACAATCTTGTTATTTATTTTGTTTTTGGTTTTATTATTTTGTTGTTTACTTATTGGTTGTGGACTTGTAGTTCTACATCTCATATAGTATTCGCAAAAAGAACATAGAAAAAAAGAAGAGAAAATTATAAAAAAGGTACAAAATAAAAGAAAGGGTGACAATATATGTGCAAGCATAAAATAATTTGAAAATGCGATACAGGGATAAGATAGGATAAGATGGGAAGGATAACATGACTCATGAACAATATAGAATTTCTTACATATTAGTGTTTAGTGTAAATAAGATGGGTGTTAAAGCGGGTTGACCCACTTTAACACAATTAATAAATAGATCAATTTTTTGTAAACCTACTAAATCCATAATAAACCAAAAATGATCAAGTTTATTATTCGTGTTAAGACAAATTGATCCATTTTGACATAAACCCATTTAACCCATATAATACATGTCATTTTTATTCCACATAAATTTCAATTTTAAAAATATATGTAGAAGTGAGTAATTAAAACAATTTTAATGGTTAAATTGGTAATTCTCCATTGGAACCCTAAAGTTCCTATCCCTTTTTTCTAAAACAAAGAAAAACTATCATTTTATTTTATTTTTCTTAGATTGTATATTTCTAAATTTTAATGAAACTTCAAGGGGTTGAAAACTTGAAATATGAACTTTTATATTGTATGTTATTAGTACTTTAATTGATGTTATTATGAAATAAAATTTGTATGAAATTTATTTGTTTATAATTATTATAATTTATGTGCATACAAGAATAAACAATATGTTAATCAATTTGTGCCTTCTTTTATAAATAGAATGAAATTACTCTTGTTTGCATCAACCTACACAATCAATTTATTAAAAAGATGAAATAGGTTGTGTCTGTGTCAACCCAAGCATTTGAGCAATAATGAAAAGATACAAATGAAACTCATGGAATTGGCTTGTATGTTCTTTCTTCCCTTCTCTTTCCTTGTGTGCGGCTACTCTCCCTCTTTACCACATCTAGGTCCTTGTAGAAAAACCCCAAAAAGAGAAGGAATTTTCGGATGGAAATTCACCTAGCTTTTAGGCTTAGATTGTGGGCCTGTTTTGAACCCCTAGATGTTCGAATTCAAAAATGCTCATTAAATACATATTTGTATCCCTTTAAGTGATTCAAACATTAGGGGCAAAATACTGAGACATGTACAGGCTGGAATCCTAATCCGAATTGGACTTGGATTTTGTGTGATTTTTTTTTTTTAATTCCTTACTCTATTTGGACTCCAATTGAATTAGGAAGACCTTCTTTAGCTTTATTAAGACCTATAACAAAATTAATTCCATTAGACCTCTTAATTAAACAAATTTGCTAGCGTCTTTCTTGATAAAAATTGCTAGAATTAATTCCAATCTCCTTCTAAAGATATATCTATGCATTAAAACTAGTTTTAAGTACAAAATCAATTATTTAATATTATTCCAAAACATAACATAAACTGCATGGATTAAAAGAAGATAAGTACGATAATGCTCACTAATAATAATATAAATATGCAAAATTAAACTATTATTAGCAAGACTAAAATAACATGGACCTAACAAATGCTAATACCTGTTTGTTGGAATTTGGGACAAACACGACTGCTTTCAGACAAACAATACTCGCAATTACTTGTAGACATAAAAACATTCACAAACATAAATTAACCCAATAAATTCCATTACATCCAAAAAAAATTCCTGATAGTAATTCACTAACAAGACACATAATGGTATACTCTCTCACTCAAACAATATGTAAACTCTTAACTAAAACTTGTAGATTTTTAAACAATATCTGTTCCACCTAACAATCAATAAAATTCTACTCTCTTTGGTTTCCTTCATTTGGTGTCCCAGATCTTGAACTTGTAGATTTTTAGGTGTAGTTAGGATTAGCTTGGTATGGTGGCCAAACAACGAACTAATGGCAAACACTCTATCGATGACGACTAAAGGATATAGGACATTTGAGCTACTATAAAAGTTAAGAAGGGGATGTTAGATTCCTATGAACACTACGTGGTACAAGTATTTATACCAATCAAAATTATGGTAATCTTAGAGATAAATGTCTCGGTGATGTAGCTCAAGCAATTTATTGGCAATTTATTGGTACGAATTTTTGTACCGATTTCAGGTTTTATGAAAGAATTGTAGATATTGGTTGAGTTTTTATTTTTATTTTTATTATATGAGGAAGATTTTATTGATTGGTGACTTGATCTTGCGGATTTCTTTGATTACATTGATATTTTTGGTGGCAAAGAACAACGAAATTTACATTCTAAAAAAATCTTTTCTTATAGAATTTTTAAATTTTTTTCATGAATCAGTTTTGGTTACAGAAGGCAATAGCGCTTAGGCGTGAGTAAAGTCTGGTGGTTTAGGGGTGGTAGCCTGGTAGGTCAAGTGACCACTTTTTTTAAAATTTATTTGTTTAGAAAATTATAAAAAATTGAAAAAGCTGGCAAAACATCATCCTTCTGGACACTTAAACGACATAGTGTTGACGGATCCTAATTTCAGGTCACGTTGACAACAATCCAAAAGTTTAAGGTTTAAATTCTATGTCAAGTTACAAATAGTGTAACACTTAATTTGTTAATGTTACACGTAACATTTAGGATTAGTATTTTTAAAATTTCATTGTTAGATTAAAATTTATCGTTGTTCTTCATACGTATGCCAAATTTCGTATGAATTGGATGTTATTTATCATTTGATTCATAAATTCATGTTTTGTGTATAATTTTGTTGTTGTTGATAATTTGATATTTGGGGAGGGGGGATTTGATTGGAAATATTAGGAGGTGACAGTGAGCTACAAATCTCTTGGCACTTTTGTGTATAATTTTAAAATACAAAAATAAAAAATAACAAAAACTTGAAATTTAAAGATTCTATAAATTAAATAACTAATGATATTTGACCATCTTAAAAGAAAATCAAGCATGAGAGTGTAAGGAGAAAATATAATCTAAACGTTGTTTGTCAAATACACATCCGATAGAAAATTATTAAGTTTTTTTTATTATAGAAATCATATCAACAAAAAAATATATGGGCTTTAGAAAAGGTTCACATGATGAAATTCTATTCCAAGAAAGACCCCTGGCTTGACTATCATTTATCACCAACTGGTTTGGTGTAGATGATGGTAGGTAAATTCATCTACAATATAAGCAGATAAATTATTTCCAACCCTGAGCAATGCTAGAGGCTCTGATACCCACTTTTATTGGAAATTGAAAATATGAAATAATTTGTCAATTGGATATACTCGTGGGGTGTAGAATAATTAGTCATTCGATCTGTTTGTGAAGGCTATGGTTCTACACTCAACTTCTCTAATACAAATTCTAAATGCACATAGCACCAACTTACTTATCTCAAGTTTTTTTTTTTTTTTTGGATTAGAGAATATCATTATAGAACGTTTGGTGATAATGGCTGCGCTAAACTTTCTTTCTGTAGGTACACTTCATGAGATCATCATTACGAACTTGGTTTTGAATAACTGAAAGTTTAAACTTCATCTTTTCTTTCAAAGTGTCCAAAAGAACAAAACAAAGAAATGGAAATTGTTATTTCAATTATAGCAAAAATTGGAGAATACTTGGTGGAGCCAATCGGACAGCAGTTTGGCTATTTGATTCACCTAAATAGCAACATCCAGAATCTCAAAGATCAATTTCAGAAGCTGGGTGACAAGAGAAAGGGGCTGCAATTAGAAATTGACGCGGCCAAAAGGAACGGACTGGAAATCTTACCTGAGGTTAACACGTGGATAGAGAACTCTGGAAATTGTAGACAACATCAGCCAAGGTCTGCAAAGATTCATTGATATTGAAGATAAGATGTGCTTGGAATCTGAAGTCACGTTATTCCTTGAGTAAGAAAGCTAAGAAGAAGACTCTGGAAATTGATGGGCTTACTAAAGGAGGCAGAACAAACATTTTTTAATAATAGTGTCCTATTCTCCTCCTCCACTGGGAAGTAGTTATCCACAGAAGTTTTCAAGCATTTTGAATCAAGAAAATCAATAATGAAAGAAGTTTTGGAGGCTCTAAGGGACGACAACATCAACATGATTTCCATATGCGGTATGGGGGGGATTGGGAAAACAACAATGGCAAAAGAGGTTGCGAAAAGGGCAAAAGAGGCTAAGTTATTTGATGAAGATGTGATGGCAGTGGTGTCCCAAAATCAAGACGTGAAACACATTCAAGGTCAGATAGCGGATATGCTACATTTGCAACTAAAAACAGAGAGTTTACAAGAAAGAGCAAATCAGTTATTTGAAAGACTAATGGGTAGTAAGAGTGTCCTTGTAATACTGGATGATGTTTGGGAAGCACTTAATCTAACGGATGTAGGAATTCCTTGTGGAGGTCAAAACAAGAGATGCAAAATCTTGTTGACATCACGAAGTGAAGAAGCCTGCAATCAGATGAGAAGTCAAAAGATTGTTCCAATCAAAGTATTATCCTGAAGAAGAAGCATGGAATCTTTTCAGAGAGATGGCAGGTGATTGTGTGGATACTCCCGGTCTACGTCCAATAGCAAAAGAGGTTGCAAAGGAATGTGGGGGTCTTACCTGTTGCTATTGTAACTGTTGGAAGAGCTCTAGAAAACAAAAGCAAGGATGAGTGGATTGCTGCACTTGAACAACTTAAAAAGTCTATCCCAAAAAATATTCCCAGGACTGCATTCAAAGGTCTATTCCTAGCATAGAGTTCAGTTACAGTTATTTAAAAAGTGATGAAGCCAAGTCATGCTTTTTGTTATGTTGTCTATTTCCAGAAGATTTATGATATTCCCATTGAATATTTAGTCAGATATGGAGTTGGACGAAGGTTGTTTGCAAAGATTGATAATGTGGCAGAAGCAAGAAGTTGAAGTCCATGCAATGGTTAAGAATCTTAAAAGATCATTTCTATTGTTGGATAGCTCGAAAGAAGAATGTGTGAAAATGCATGATGTTGTACGAGATGTGGCCATATCAATAGCAGATAAACAAGGTTTTATAGTAAGATGTGGCGATAAAATGGAAGAATGGCCAGAGAAAGATACTCTTGAGAATGGGCATTATGCTGCAATTTCCGTTGTCTCTCGAGAAATTAAAAGGCATCCTGATGGCATAGAGTGTCCGAAACTTGAGCTTCTGCAATTATCATACTCTTCACTGACGCTCCCAGCCAATCTGTTTCAAGGGATGAAAGAACTAAAGGTTCTGTCTATGAGAGGTATGTCCTTTTCGTCACTACCACAATCAATCCAGGTCCTTCAAAACCTTCGGACACTGCATTTGGAGTATTGTGGGTTAGAAGATGTAACAGCAATCGGAGCACTTGGGAAACTTGAAATGCTTAGCTTTCTTGGTTCTAAAATCAAGGAGTTGCCAAGAGAAATAGGAAATCTTGGTCATTTAAAGTTGTTAGATCTCTCAGAATGCTCTACTCTTCAGCGAATTCCACATGGTCTTTTATCGACTTTATCTCGACTAGAAGAATTGTACATGGGCAGAATCGTTGTGAAGTGGGAACCATTGGAAGGCAACGGGGAGGGAAATGCAAGCCTTGCGGAACTAAATTCTTTGTCCCATCATTTGATGGCTTTAGAAATTATTATACCAAAGCATCAAGTTATTGCCAAAAGACTTGCACTTCAAAAATCAAATGATAAAATTTCATATGCATATAGGTGATTCTGATCCACTTTGGTTCGGAATTCTTGAAGAGAAGAGGTGGTTATTTATTTAAAAACTCATTGTCACTTGAAAGAAGTGACTGCAAGTGATATTGTAGGAGAGTCTGATGCTTTCGTCAACTGTTACAGAAATCTGAAATTTTGAAATTGAAAAATATCGGAAATTTAAAAAACCTTAAAGATGTAATTGATGCCACATCAGATCAGAATCTGCGTGTTGCCTTCCCTAGCCTGGAGACACTGAAACTTTCTATTTTGCATAATTTGGAAAGAGATATATCATGGCCAATTCCCAGAGAGGTCCTTCAGTGGTGCACAGCTTGCTTGTTTTGGCAACCTAAGATATCTTCACTCTATTTTATTGCAACCGTTCTGAAAAATGTCTTTTCATTGTCCATAGCAAGAGGTTTGGTTCAACTCCAAGAGTTAAAGATAATTGATTGTCGTAGACATGGAAGAAATTTTCTCTAAGGAAGGAGAAGATGAGAAAGCAGTTGATATGATCAAGTTTCCACAAGTTAACGAATATGTGTCTATCACGACTACCAAGGCTTATTGGTTTTCTGTAAACCCATGGATCCGGTTGAGCTTGTCCAACCTAGCCATGCTAAAAGCACGCAACCAATCTTCTAATCTGGAGGTATATATCGTTCCCCCTCTCTCTCTCTTGTTTTATAACTTTTCAAGTTCTGGTATGGATTTGATTCTTCTTTCATCAAAACTTGAAAAGTTGAAAATTTTTTTAATAATATCATAATAATTCTAATTGATTCATTAGATTGGCAAGAATGGAAACTAATGAACTGACCAAGGACAAGATGACAGACAATCAGGACATACTGGCTCCTTTCCTGAATCAAGACCAATCTCTTCATAAATTATTTTCATCCAAGACCATCTTGTGGTCACCGAATTTAGAAAATCTTGACATTAACTTTGTTGATTTACTAGAAGTGGTATTTGATCTTGAAGGACTAAAAGTCGACGATGACCGGCAGACAATCACAACACTTGCTCAATTGAAAATTTTTGAAATTGAGAGTAGTTATTTATTTGACAGTATGTGTGGAAGAATGTTCCACGAGGAATTCCAGGTCTTTCAAAACCTAAGATCAATTCAAGTAAGTTATTGTTGCCGTCTAAGATATTATATTCCCACTTTCTATTGCAAAACTACTTGTGGAACTTCAAAGCATTTATATAAACATGTGTGACGCGATTGAAAGACATTGTTCAAAGAGATGGAGAAGAAGAGGCAGCGGATTTCGCTCGTGTTCCCTAAAGTTAGTTCCTTCATAGTACAAAGACTGCCAAATCTTGTGACTTTCTGTAAGGAAGCTTATTCTTTAGAATGGTCATCCATGAGGAGATCAAGATTTGGAGTTGTAACAAATTGAAAACATTTGGTTCAGAAATTCGGAGCCCAAGAAAGCTAAAGAAAATCAATAGGGAATTGGATTCAAGACCCCAAGAGCCTGGACTTGGGTCCTCCTCAGTACAAGATTCCCCTGGTTTTCTTAGGCGATGCCTTCGAGTGTGTTACCACATAGCAGGAATTATGGTCCAATGGTTGAGTCAAACCATATGTGCCACCACCAACAAATCCCATGGAAGCTCCTTGGTGGTGAAGCAAAGAGGTATGCACATCCGATAAGTTTATTATTTATTTATTTTTAATGAAATAAAACAAAAGAATTTGTTGATTTATGCACTTATCCGTCTCCTGCATTTGTAAGATGGTGCCTTGCTTTTCTATTGTAAGTCATAACATTAACTCTTTCAACAGAGTGATCAGATAAACAACAACATTGCTTGATTTTTTATTTGGTCATCCACTCTATTTCAACCATCTTCTTCTATGAAATTATATGTTCTGTTTTGCTGGATCCAAATAATTTTGATGGATCTAAAAGATATGATTATTTTACTTCTTTAACCGTACTTGATTTATTTGTAGGAGTAATTTGACTAAGCTTGAAGGATCCAAAGAGCTAGTGATATCGACAACCCCTCAGAGATATGGTCTCTTTTTTCCATCCACATATGATCGAGTGCTTCAAGAATCTAGAAGTGATTGACTTGGAATCGTGTGATTCAATTGGAAGCTATATTTCAACTTGAGGAACTAAATGTTGAGGAAAAGTCACGTCGCATCAGTACTTGATCAGTTAAGGAAATTTGAACTATCTAATTTACCAAAAATGATGCACATATGGAAGAAGGGTCCAGAAAGGATCATGGGCTTTGGAAACCTGAGATTGTTAGAAGTAGAGGAATGCAACAATCTGACATATTTGTTCTCACCATCCATAGCAAAACTGCTTGTAATGTTAGAGGAAATACAAGTTATTGATGTGCCAAAAAATTGAAGAAATCCTTGCAAGAGCAAGAGAAGAAGAAGGAGAAGAAAAGGAAATTGTTTTGTTCAACAAAGTTAACTCGTTCGTGCTCATGGACTTACCAAATCTCAAGTGTTTTTGCAATGAAGCCAATGCTTTTAGAATGGCCATCCCTAAAGAAAGTGGGGGTAATTAGATGCCCTAATTTAAGGACGTTTGTTCCAACTAATCTAAAGACACCTGAGCTGGAAGGAGTATACGAAGACTACGGCTTCGACTTCCGATTCCAAAAATATAATTTCAAAAGGCGTGCACAGTGGAAGGGAGATCTTAATGCCACCATAGAGCACATATTCAAAGGAAAGGTATGGCACACTCTCACAACAAATCTCTCCTTTATTGGGACAATTTGACCAGCTATGTATAGACCATTGCAGTACAAAATTAGCAAATAATATTTTTTATTATTTACTTTACACACACATATATATATATTTACTTTACATATAAATTTTTTATTATTTACTTTACGTCTTTAACCCCGGTCACATATTTACTTTACATATATATTTTACTTTATTTACTTTAAACCCGGTCACATATTTACTTTACATGTATATTTTTTATTCGTACAGGAAACTGAGACCGGCGATGGCGAATCCAGCAGTTAAACAACTTATAAATTTATTGGGGGCATTTTTGTAAATTCCAAAACAAGATATATTTGTTATGTGGTCAAAGTCTTCTCCTATCAAACCTCCATCGACTCTCTCTCTCCTCCAGTCATTGTTTTCCGGCCGGCAAATCGAAAATATCTTCAAAGTCTTTAGATTCTTATGCCATGAACTCAAGGTAAAAATCAAACTTTCCTCCCAATTTCTTCTATGAGATTCTTTGTGGGTTTTGTTATAATGTGATTATTATGGTGGATACTTGATAGATTGGGAGGGTTAGGAGGATTTGGGTAGCAATGGTTTTTTGAAATCCGAATTTTCCTTATCATTTGAGGATTTTGAAACTTGGTTTTGTAGGGTGGTGGCTGAATCTTTGCATGAGTTTTATTATGTTGAAAGTAATAACTATCAAAGTTGGGGTTTTTCATTTGATTGGGTTACTAGTTGAATATTTTGATGATAATCTAAAGATTTGTACTTTGGGTTTATTTGAGTGATTGATTGAGTACTTTTGATTTTTGGTTGTATACTATGGGGTGTATAGAACACTACTTGAATCAAGTTTTACAATAAATGGACTACTATTAAAACTATATTCACTTTCCTCTTGGGACCTCAAATCTGTCATTGATTGGATTGAGTTGAAATCCCATATGAATATTCTTTGATATGTGTATCACTTGCTTGATTTTAATTGTAGCTTGATTTCATTGTTTAGTACCCAAAGGAAATACAAATGCTTGCTACCTCTGTTTTGATATTGCTTGATTCCATGTGTGTTTTGGTAGCATTATGGTGCTCGAGATTTCTTGTATGCTTCTTTGCTTCCTAATGGGAATGGATCCCTGTCTTAGGATAGTCAAGTTAGGCTTTAGGGCCCTTCGGTTTGAATATTTGGAGATCTTATCGGTTTATGGAGAAAAGTGTGGTGGTCTACTTTGTGATGGGTATTATTCTTAGAGCCTTGATGCTATGTTTTTAGGTTCCAAGTTACTTGGTGATGGATTGGCTAGCTTGTGTAGAGCCTGGCTTGAGGTAAATTGGTTGATCTTGCGAGATAAGTAGCTTCTTAATGGAATTTTTAGAAAATAATCATAATTGCATATGAAAATTGTTTTCGAGTAAACACGTTTTGGAAAATTATTGTGGAAGTATACTTTTCCTAAAAGTTATTGTGTATTAATCTTAGTATTTAATTATTTATGAGAAAATGCATGGAGCATGGAAAGATGCATTACATTTCATATTTGGGGAAATGCATGATTTGTTAGCATGGAAAAGATAATCTTTGATTTAATAATGGATTTCATGAATTTATTGGATTAATTGGAAATTCTAAAGATGTTTTATCTTTGGCTTATGTTATTTGTGAAATTTGATAGAAAAATCTTATTTTGGAAACTTTGTGAACTTTGTGGAAATCTTGGATAGTGAAAATTTTATGAAACTACTTGGAAATATACTATGAATTTGATTATACTAAACCTGTGAGCTCTTTATGTTTTACCCGTGTGTTGTGACATCTGTGAGTACCCAGTGATTACCTAGCCAGATGCCAAAAGTCTTAGTGATATTGGTATCTTGGCACTCCGTCCTTTTGGCGACCATTGCGTCTTTGTGACGCATTGTCATGAGAATTTTTACTTGTGGGCCTAACGAAGCCCCTAGTAGAAACAAAGTTGTGTGGTCACTTGTGGGCTTAACGAAGCCCCTAGTAGAAACAAAGTTGTGAGGCCTTTTACATGTGGGCCTAGCAAAGCCCTTGACAGAAACAAAGTTGTGAGGCCTTTTACCTGTGGGCCTAACGAAGCCCCAAGTAGAAACAAAACCGTGAGGCCTAATGAAGACTAAGTGGACAATATCATGGTTGTGTTCTTTGGGACCCGGATGAGGCCTTTTGCACAAATTTCTTGTGTATAATATTGATGATAGTTTCAAAGGCCTTGGATTCATTGTTCCGTCCACCCGAATCAATTATCTAATTTGCATTTATTATTGGACAAAAACATTACATTCTAGAAATTAGGTTGAAATCTTTAAAAAAGAACACTGTTTAAATTCAATTGAGAGATTCTAATGTGTCTCTTCTTGTATATAACTATGACAACAGGCGGTATCAACGTGCATGCTGTTCAGCTTCAAGTTGGTAAAGGGAATATGATATTGTTGGCGTATATATGTAGAAAGAAACATTGCCACATAGCATAAGGGAAACACATCTAAAGCTTATGCTCATTCCGAACTCTTGGGCCGTATATTATTTTCATTTTGTGGTATGACTAGCTGGATATATGTTGTTTGTATATCTATTCATAGAGTACTGTTATGTGTGATAATATTCTTATTGTATTTGTCAATGTGCAATCTTTCATGGATGAGACCCAATGATTGTATTACATGAGTTCTATATGTGAATGCCATACATTTATCTTCGTACTTAAATGCTAAGTAAATGCACTCATGTTCATGCTAGTTTATCCTCTCGATGATCTTATAATTTTTTAATTTTTTTGAAGATCTCACAAACAAACAGACCAAAGCTTTCGATCTAGGTCTTCGTGGGTTGGGCTGGGGTCGACCAAGGTGTTTTATTTACCTTTAAGACACTTCACTTTTTTATTTTTTTACATTACCATGTTTGTTTTAATTACTTGAGTGTCAGATTGGCCATATAATAGTAAAGACTACATATTCTCAATTTGTCAATAACTCAGCCAACAAGGAGATTGTTTTAGAATTTTTTTTTTCTACTAAATTGCACTTTTTCACCCTAAGCAATCAGATGATTTCTAACATCCTCTGTAAACTTTGAACTTTAAAATTTACTAATCATCTTCTAAAGTTTACACTCTAAATTCAGTTAGCTTCAGACTATTCAAAATTGATAAATTTGATGTTTTATGTTTGTGGTTGTTAACTCTCTCATCAAAAAGAGAAAAAAAAAAAAAGTGTGGTTGTTAAGAGTAATGTAGACATTTTGCTTCAAGTCACGTGATACTCAGGTGTTAAAAAAAAAAGTCAATTTCCGCACCAATTTTAAATAGCAAGCGTTATATGTATCTATTGCATAAATTTGGATGTAAATTGTTAAATTTTAAAATTTAGGCCACACATTACTTACAAATAACCTAATAGTTTATGGAAGAAAAACACAATCTACCTCCTCTCTTTGATCTAGAATTTGTTGGCAATGGCTGGATTAAGATGTTGAGGGGATACTTGGATTGGTTTATATGACGAACTAGAATTTGTTGCTGAACAAAGCTGATGAGCGAGAGTACTCATTTTGGGGAATGGTTATCCTGGATGATTGGGCTCTCCCATAAAGTCAATGTCGAGTCTCAATTTGTTTCTTGTGTTCTATTTGCCTTAGAACAGAGTCTGTAAGTTGCTGAGTGATTTTTGTACTCCCAAACTCTTTCTATAGACACTTGAAGTTATGAGGGATAGTGGATTTTTCTGTTTCTTATCATTGTATGTTGTGGTGATTTGTTAGTTAACAATTACACACTCTTTTGCTTACTCCTTATGGACTAGTTAATCTATAATTGACCCTCTTCTCATATCTTACATGAGTACAGTCTGCCATGAAAGGTTGTTTTATCTTTATACTTTTTGAACTTTATGAATAATGGTAAACATGCATTCCAGTGTTCCAAAGCTTCAAATCATAGTTATGACAATCAATACGGTAGCATAAATCTAGGCTATATAGGACCAATATTTATCTAATGGATCAAATATCAAAGTTGTATATTCCGTTTCAGTACCCGTTTCGGTTTGGTCATTGGAATGATATATTTCGGTACCGGTCAATACCGGCGTTCCGTTTCGGGTTTACCGCAATATATATATATATATATATATATAATTAGCAACTATAAACAAATAACATAAAATAATATAAAGTTTTAACTAATATCTCATGGCAAATTCGCAATTCTTGCAACTTGAAAGGACAAAATGGTAAAGATTCAAGTGGCTGACACCAAGTAGAGTAGCTGGAAAATTTTGAAATTTGAAAAAGTTAAAAAACGTGGAGGGATAAAGGCCACACAAAACAAAATGGTAAAAAAAAAAAAAAAAAAGAAAAGAAAAAGAAACAAAAGAATCTCGTCAGACATGAAGAAGAAGAAAGAAAAGGATAGAGAAAGAGTGGGGAAATGGGTGGGAAAAGATTTGCTGTTCTTCTATGCGCGGAGGACTCTGATTACATGAAGAAGATGTATGGAGGCTATTTTGGGGTGTTTGTGAGAATGCTGGCGGAGGAAGGTGAAACATGGGATGTGTATCGCGTAATCGCGTTGCGTCTGGAGAGTTTCCGGAGGACGATGAGATCGAACTCTTTGATGGGTTTGTCATCACCGGAAGCTGCAATGATGCGCATGGAAATGACGTTTGGATCTGTAAGCTCTTAAATCTCTTGAAGAAATTGGATTCCATGAACAAAAAAATTCTGGTTATGAATGGTTTGTAAACTTCTTTCCTTTTTTAAATATTTTCTTGGCTTATAAAGTTTATATTAAAAGGCAAAAAAGTATTCCGGCTGGATTACATATACCGGCCGAAACAGGTCGAAACGGCCGAAACGGCCGAAACAGGCCGAAATTTTGGCCGAGGTGGAACATGGGGGTGCCTCGTACCGGTTTGCATGCCGGTACGAGATTTTCCGTCCGTTCCGGCCGGAACGGAACGGAATATACAACATTGTCAAATATATGTTGGAATTAGAATAGAACAATTATCCGTGACATAAGTCACGGGTTATTTAGGCTTTAAGTTAGGTTAGGCTTTTTTGTTAGGTATTATGATAATTATCCCGTGACTTATGTCACGCTGGCCTTATGTTTAGCCTTTTGTTGGGCTTTCTTGTCTTTGTAACCTGAGTTTGTTAATATAAGTATACTTGACAATCTCTCTTCTGAGATATGTCAATTACATAAATATTGTGAAATTCTTCTTGGTATCAGAGCAACACAAACTCTCGGGCACTTGGTCTCACGGTCGCCACAGCCCCCTGGGCTTCGCTACTGCCCTCCACCAGCTGAGTCGCATTTTCCTGGCGACAACCCCAAGCCTCTCGGCGCCTCCATGACAGGGCAGTGCTGCTTTTGATCTACTCCAGTTGCGCCGCCATTGTCACGCCTGCACCACCACTGTCACGCCTGCACCGCCGTCCATTAAACGACATCACCACCGTAACCCATTCCATCAAACATCCAACCAAAACCCACCCAACCCGAAACCAAAACCCACAGAAACCCACATCAAAACCCCCAACTCGCGACCAAAACCCACAGCAAAACCCCACTCACCTTGACATCACCGGAGCAGAATCGCGCCGCCACCATCCTCTCAACGCCACTAGCTCGCGCCAACAGCCCTCCTCTCACAACCCCTTGCGTCGATGGCCTTGATCTCGCCTATCTTGCACCTCCGCCACTTCACATCAGCCGTGACGGTACATCGATCGACCAAGGGGTTGCGTATGTGCTGATGTTCTTGGCATTGGCTCTCACATACCTTATCCACTCTGCGGACTTGAGCTGCTAAATTTGACATGGAATTGCCAGGATGAGAAGGGATGGCAAATGGATTGTTGGGGAATTTAGGCATTGAGAAAGGCGTTTGTAGGTGAGGTTGGTGTTTGTGTGTGTGTGTTTTACTGTTGTGTGATGGGTTTGGCTGTGTATGTAGTGTTCGTACTTTTGACAAGATTGTTGTTGGGGATTGTGGCTGCTGCTAATGTTATTATTTGATTTGGTGGCAGTCTAATTCATCTTCTCTTTTCCAAAAAAAAAAAATGGTAGCATGCTTTGTTGTTGGGACAGCTGTGTTGCTAGCTGTTGTTTTGCCGTAACGATTTTATTTGTGCACTTTGTGTCTCTTTGGGAACTATGGGGGATTCAAGTGGAACAAATACTGCCCCTGGACAGCCGTGTTGCTAGCTGTTGTTTTGCCGTAACGATTTTATTTGTGCACTTTGTGTCTCTTTGGGAACTATGGGGGATTCAAGTGGAACAAATACTGCCCCTTTTTCATCTTCCGATGTGTCTCTTTCTCATCATGCACTGGCTCAGCGTATTACTAGTGTACTGTTGAATGGCCAAAATTTTGCGGCTTGGAGCTGATCTCTTCATCTTTATCTTGGTGGTAAGGGAAAGTCGGGCTGGCTTTTGGGTATTGAGAAGCAACCGGCCACCACTAATCCGAAGCGTATTCAATGGGATATGGATAATTGCACCATCTTGGATTGGCTTTTTAATTCTATGGATGAGCGTACCTACAACACTTTTATGTATCACAATATAGTCAATGGTTTATGGACTGCCTTATGTCAAATGTATGCCCATGCTCATAATGATGCTCGCATTTGTGAGTAATATCGAGATATCTATCACGCCTCTCAGGCAGTCTTGGGGCTATCAGTGGTAGATTTTTTTAGGTACTTACAGTCCCATTGGGAGGAGTTGGCACAATATGAACCTTTGAGTGATTTTCCAGTAGATGCTGCTTTTATTGTGGCTCTCGACTTAATCGACAACACACATATCAGTTTTTATTGGGTTTAAAACCTGAATTCGAGACTCTCCGCACTCAGATTTTGAACACGTCTCCAATGCCATCTTTGTATGAAGCATATGCTACAATTGACAGTGATGAGCGTCGTCGTCGCTTGGGCCCCCTACCTCTAATCCTACCCCTTAACCTCCAATGATTGCTAACCAGATGGCATTTGCTGCTAACTCTGGTCCTCGTCCACCTAGAGGGCGCCCTATTTGTCATGATTGTGGGATTGCTGGCCATCTTAAAGCCCAATGCTTCAAACTTCATCCTGAGTTGAGACACACTCTTCAGAGAAAATGCCCTCCTAGCTTCAATTCTCCTCGCATTGCCACCATAGCTGAGACTCATGAGAACTCTGTTGCTATTTCAGACTTTAGCAGGCTTCAAGCTCAAATTTGCCAACTTCAGACTCAGCTTGGCTCTTTGGCTGCTCATACCCATGATACACCTATAGCTCCAACTGCCACCATTGCTACAAGTACTCCTACTGCTTTTCATGTTAGGACTGGAGAACCTACTTGGGTTCTGGATTCAGGAGCCAATGATCATATGACTGGTAAGTCGTTTTTGTTTTCTTCACCACTTATTCCTATGACACAATCTGTTAGTCTTGCAGTTGGCTCCACTTCCCACATTAGCCATAAGGGTGATGTGATTCTGTCATCTGATATTATGTTGTCATCTATTCTTCATGTTCCCGTATTTAATCTCTTATCTATTAGTCGTCTTGCTAAGAGTCTCAACTGTGTTGTTATTTTCTTACCCCATCATTGCCTGCTTCAGGACCTGAATTCGAGGAAGATTTTTGGCAAGGGATATGAGCGCGATAGACTATATTATTTTGGGGAGCCTCCACCTACTAAATCCAGTTTTCAAGCGTTAGTTTTACCTCAATCTAGTTATCTTTTTTCTTTAAAAACTTCGAACTTATGGCATGCTCGTTTAGGACATGTCAATTTTCAGTATTTCTGTTTGCTTTTTCCTTCTTTAATAAAAGCTTGTAAGGATCATAAATTTCAGTGTGTTTTGTGAGCTTTCTAAACATACTCGTATTAGTTATTTTCCTCGAATGCATCATACTCCTAGCCTTTTTGATTTTATTCATTCTGATGTATAGGGTCTTTCTCTTGTGATGGCTTTTCCTGGACATCCTTATTATGTGACGTTTATTGATAATCATTCTAGATGTACGTGGGTTTACTTGCTTAAAAAGAAATCTGATGTGCTCCCACTTTTTACTCAATTTTTACAAATGATCAAAACTCAATATAATATTGTTGTTCATGCCATCCGTTCTGACAATGGAGGTGAATATATTTCTGATGATTTCCGTTCCCAACTTAATCAGAAAGATATCTTAGAGCAACTCACTTGTCCTCACACTCCAGAACAGAATGGTGTCACTGAACGTAAAAACCGTCATATCATGTCTATTGTTCACTGCCTCTTTGTGGTATGCATGTACCTAAGTCTTATTGGCATGTGACTGTTCTTACTACGGTTTACCTTATGAACCGCACTCCTAGTCGGGTTTTACATGGTATGGCTCCTCTTCAACTCCTTAAGCTTGACTGTTCTTTGTTTTCGATTTTGCCTCTTGTGTTGGATGCACTTGTTTTGTCCAAGATCGTAGCCCACACCGTACCAAATTGGATAATAAGTTTATCAGATGCATCTTCTTAGGCTACTCAACTATGTCCAAAGCCTATAGGTGTTATGATCCTGTTTCTCGTCACTTATATCATTCTCTTGATGTGACCTTTTTTGAGTATGTTCCTTTCTATGGCTCTACCTCTCCATTGCAGGTATCTGACCCTTCTTCTTCCAAAGCAGATACCTCTCCTCTTACTCGACCCGTTCCCATTTTTGACTCCATGGCTCCTGAATCTTCTTCTCCACCAGTCACGAGTTCTCATCCTCCCCTACAAGTGTATACTCGTCGCCCTCGGCCTCCCTAGCCAAATTCTTCGTTGGACCCAGGTTCAGGTATGTCTTCTACCCCTCTAGTTTCCACACCACCTCCACCCACCTCACGTTATCCTTCTAGTGTTCGCCAACCACCTTCCCGGTTTGGTTGGCTTTGCAGTACTAATCACCCTATCTCCCAGTATGTCTCTTATCTTGGTCTTTCAGATTCTCATCGGGCCTTTATTAGGAAAATTGAGTCTGTCTCTATTCCTCGATCTGTGTCTGAGGCTCTTTAGAATCCCAAGTAGGTTACTGCCATGCAAGCAGAAATGGATGCCTTACAGGCTAATCAAACATGGGAGCTTGTCCCATTGCCTTCTGATGAGAAAACAGTGGGGTGTAAGTGGGTCTTTACTGTGAAATATTTGGCTGATGGTTCTGTTGATCGGTATAAGGCTCGCCTAGTAGCCAAAGGTTTTACCCAGGTTCTCGGTAAAGATTTTGGTGCTACCTTTGCTCCTGTTGCTAAGTTGACTTCTGTTCGTCTACTTATGTCCTTGGCGACTTCTCATTCTTGGCCTCTTCATCAACTCGATGTCAAGAATGCTTTTCTCCATGGAGATTTACTTGAAACTATCTATATGGATCCTCCATCGAGTTTTCGAGCTGAGGGAGAGTATGCAGGGAAGGTGCGTTGTCTTCATAAGTCTTTCTATGGGTTGAAACAATCACCTAGGGCTTGGTTTAGCCGTTTTAGTGATGTTATATCATCTCATGGAGAAGTAAGAAGCAGGTCATTGTTTCGAGATCTTCGGCTAAGGCTGAGTATCGTGCTATGGCCCAAGGCATGTGTGAAATTCTTTGGATTTGGTCTATACTTAATGAGTTAGGCTTTACGGAAAAAGGTTCATCTCAGTTGTTTTGTGATAATAAGTCTGCAATTATGCTTAATTCAAATTCTGTTTTGCATGAACGATCCAAACATATAGAAGTGGATATACACTTTATTCAGGAAAATGTTTGGTCTGGTATTATCATTCCATCCTTTGTACCTTCCTCAGAACAGACCGCTGATGTATTCATTAAACTTGTGGGCCTTTCTCTACTCCAGTCATCTATTGTCAAGCTGGGCTTGATTGACATCTTTGCTCTAGCTTGAGGAAGAGTATTGGAATTAGAATAGAACAATTATCCCGTGACTTATGTCACGGGTTATTTAGGCTTTTAGTTAGGTTAGGCATTATGATAATTATCCCGTGACTTATGTCACGAGGCCTTATGTTTAGCCTTTTGTTGGGCTTTCTTGTCTTTGGAACCTGAGTTTGTTAATATAAGTATACTTGGCAATCTCTCTTCTGAGATATGTCATTTACATAAATATTGTGAAATTCTTTTATATATACATCATTTTTTTCTATCGTGTATGGATCTCACAGTCGTGTGGGACTTGGAGCAACATGCTTTGTGATGAAGGATGTGTATATCTGATACATGAGATACCAAAACATACGATTTATTGGAAAATGTTTCTTGGATTAAATTATAACTAGTCGCTAATTGCGCAATGTGCAAAATAGTGTGAAATATATCCTGGAAGGAAAAATGAGTTGATGATATCACATCTCGTATTTGCCTAAAAATCAATTTAGACAAGACAAGTTTGAGATGGTTCCTATGGGAGAGGCTTTAGAGGTGGAAGATTTGGCTGACATTCTCAATTACAAGATATCTACTCTGCCTATGGAATATATGGGCTTACCGTTGGGAGCTAGATATAAGTCCAAAGCGATATGGAATCCAATTATATAGGTCTGACATTATAAGCTCTTTCACTTAAAACCAACTCATAACAGACCTACAATTTCAAAAATTCGACCTAAACACAGTCTCACCTAAAACCAGAATCATATTTAAGAAACCCCCTGCCCAAATTGTTTAGTTTTGAAACTAACTAAATAGACCTAGAATTTCAAACAAACAAACTAAACAAACCTAGAATTTCAAGCAAATATGTGCACAACCAGTACATAAAACCCATACAATTAAAAAAAGAAAAGAAAAGCAAAACCTCCAGAACTCTTTGACAGTGATGGGTCTCTATGATGATGCCGGATCTTTCTAATCGAGATCCCCATTTCTTTCCATGGAAAAGTATTTGGAGGGTAAATGTTGCTACAAAAGTTGCTTTCTTCACATGGACAACTGCTAAAAGGAAGATTCTCACAATGGATAATCTTCAAAAGAGAAATATTTGTGTTGTAGAGTTGTGTTGCATGAGCAAGAAAAGTTGGGAGTCCAAAGATCACTTACTCCTTCATTGTGATTTTGCATATAATCTATGGTCATTGCTGTTTTGGCTGTTTGGACTCCATTGGGTTATGCCTAAAAGGGTTTTGGTTTTGCTGGCTTGTTGGAAAGAGAGAGTTGCAAGACATTGTAGTCCGACTTATGGGGGCAGCGATTCCATCATGCATCATGTGGACTATTTGGAGAAAACGCAACTATTTGGAGAAAACGCAACGAACGTACTTTTGAAGGGATTGAACATTCATTCATCAAAAAAGAAGAAGAAGGGATTGAACATTCGCCTTAGATTTAAAACTGATTTTTATGCTCTATGTATGATTGGATGGCTTATTTGAGTGGTCACTCATTTTCTAATTTGGGGAAATTTCTAGATATGTGTAACTTTAGATGATGTTTATAGCTACCCTAGTACACTTCCTATGTATATGGGGAGCATTATCTTTTTTTTTTTTTTTTTTTTTCTCTTTAATAAATTTCTTCAATTACTTATCAAAAATATATATATTCCAAGTCATGATTGGACAAAGAAGGTAACCATGGAGGAAAATCCACTTAATTGTTTCTCCAAAAAACATCAGATATGTATATTAGAATCTGGAAGACCAAATTGATATAGGGTGCTCCATTCATTTCTAAGACATGATGCAATGTGTGTAAGAGTCAAACTTAAAACCATAAACCTACATCAAAGACCAATACAAAACAATGAATGGATAATAAAAAGAAACATGTGCTACCATTAGATCACAGAAATAGTCAAAATTTGGAAAGCATTACCCCCCAAAAAAAGTACTTAGTATCAAAAAGTCATAGTTCAGAGTGTGAAGCCCAAAACACAACTACAAATTGAAAAGGCAAGGAATGTAGACAAAAAGTGACAGTTGGAAAATTCTCACCACAAAATCTGACCTATACATTACAAATGAAATGTTTTTCAAATAAGATTCAATGAGCATTAATAGTGATTCATAAGATCAATTTTTTTATGTTATTCATAAGATCAATTCAAGTTCAATTATCTGATTAAAAATCCTTTAACACTAAGATTTATCTACTTTTTTCCTTCATTGCCATAAAAAGAGTTCAGATTCAGAGAGACTGCCGTTGAGCAACTTGTGAAGGTCAAAGAAAGACAGAAACACAATGAAATCAAGATAGATGTTAGGAGAATTGCACTGTAACAGAACTATTTTTCCAACTTTGTTCCTTTGGAACATACCCCAATTAGGTCAAACACAATAAAAATGAATCTGCATGTCAAGCTGATTTCAAGTAGGCAAGCCTGCAATCTGTTTGAGAATTTCTTTTAAAAACAAAGCTGTGATGCAGGTTTGAGTTCGCCTCATGTAGCCTAGCAAAGAAAATGAGCTTGAACACCTTGGCATGTTTAAAATATGGGTTAAGATAAGCAACCCAATTGAGGTGACCATATCAAACTGTATGTTGAGCTTGCCTACTGCTTATTGTGCACATGCAACTAAGAATTTAAGCTAATTTTAAAACTCAGTAACTTGCATATTTAAAGCTACAACCATGTGGTTACATTTTTAAGGACCTTAACACAAAAAACTAAGAAAAATGATTCTAAAGTAATTAGAGACATTGATTCTGTGATCAATTTTCCAAATCCACACACACAATCCGTAAGTATAAATACCATTTCCATTCATTGAATGGGATTGGTCTCCTGAGCTTGAAATGAATATGCTCTACAAGAATTTTTTTTTAATAGAAACATAAGAATAACAATGTCCAAAGGCCTCACATTGAAAGGGCTCGCTGGAGCTCTTGCTCTAGTTGAGTTAGCTTTAGGGGGCTACTCTGAAGTTGTTGCACATACGCCTAAAAAATGAAGAAAAAACAAGAATTTGGAGACAAATCCAATCGACCTTTATTATACTTTTTCTTTTTCTCTTTTGGCAGCAATATTGCATTATTGTTAGGGAAATGACTAATGAGTGATGTAGGCCCGCTCAATCGAGCTGTATGCCATTACGAGTCAGAACATGACTACTATTGTTCATCTGTTATTGCAGATAAATCCAATCCACCTTTATTATACTTTTTCTTTTTCTCTTTTGGCAGCAATATTGCATTATTGTTAGGGAAATGACTAATGAGTGATGTAGGCCCGCTCAATCGAGCTGTATGCCATTACGAGTCAAAACATGACTACTATTGTTGTATGATTGTAGTTTTGTGAAGTTTTAAAGTTGACCTGAGAAAATGATAGTGAAATAGTTTCTTTCCACATAGTGCTGTATAAGGAATCACATCCCTTCCCACCCTCACATAATAACATGACTTGCTTGTTGACATGTTGCCTATCATCCTTGTAATTCTTCCTTAATTATAGTCGTTCAAAAATCGCTCATGGCACTCTGCTAGTGTTCTCTAACACCTCTCTGCTACTTCAGCCTACTACCAAATTTCTAAGAAAATACACTTGTTTGCTTTGTATAGAAGAAGGTAGATCCAGAGGTATGTCCTAAAAACTTTTCCTTGCGTTTGATGTTTCTTGAACATCCTTCTATCCCATGCTGAATTTTTTGATTGTAATGCTTTTTTTTTTTAATTATTACAGAACAGATTTAGTAAAGAAGTGTCACATAAAAAAGATATGTAACAAAGTGAGATTCAGGAAGGAAGATGCTGCCATATTGGCATATCCTGCAGCTAGCTTAACAGAGGATCCTTTTGTCCATTTCTTTGATACGGCAGGTAATGCTACTATAATTTACACATTGGTTTCACAATCCAGCCGTTACTTTTCTATGTTTGTTGTTTTAGTTATTGGCGTTAATTGCTTGTGGACTTGTGGTTCACAAAAACGGGTGGCTGTATTCACAAAAACATACACACACTAAAAAAATAAAAATTCAAGAATAAAATAAGGACACAGTTTGGTTATAAAGTAGTTTGTAACCAACTTGTTACAGCCCACTACGTAATAACTAATAAGATCATCAAAGTGTACTTTTAGTCATATGACCTATTTAATAATACATATGGATGATTTTATGAGTTATCAAATAGTGGGTTGTAGCAAGCTAACCACAAACTGGTTTGTGGACAAACTCTGTTCATAAAATAATTTGAGAATTCGATACAAATTTAAGTGATTTAGCAGGAAATAATATTTTTAATATAAAAGTGGAAAACACATTCTAATTGAAATATAATGTGAGAAAATAGCGTTCTTTAAACTCGCATCTTTAAAATGCGAAGATAAATCACATCTTTAATATACAATTTCGAAGTGAGTTGGCAATGTGTTTATGCGGTATGCCAATTTCCAAAATATGAGATTGTGCCTAATGGGGCAAGATCAAGATATGAATTAGTTATGACATGGGGAAGAAACCAAAACATTCATTTCCACCCTCACATGATAACATTATTGCTTGTTCTCTTATTATCCTTGTGATTCTTCTATTTGAATAGTATTCGTTCTGCTTATTTTATTTTTTCTTGTTTTTGCTTTGATAGATTTGATGAACTTATTTGAGATTTTTTCTTTCCACTTTTGAATTAGTTTTAAAAAATAAATAAATAAATTCCACAACAAAGAAACACATTGCACTTATTTTTACCAAATGGCTTTAGTGAGAAATGGAAATAAGTGAAAAAAAAAAATTATTTAATTTTTGTTTCTGAAATTCAGGATTAAAATAAATTTTGACTAAAATTGAAGAGTATAATCTATATAGTAATATCCTTAATATTTCTTTCAAAATATACCGTGGGCTAACATTAGTGTTGCACTATTGTTGGGCAATGATTGATATAAGTTCAATCTAGCTGTATGCGATCAGTAGTCACCAACATCGCCACTATGGTTGCTTTTGAATTTATGTCATCTCCTTTTGTTTATTAAAGGTTTATCTGTCTCTCTCATTTTGCTTTTTCTTTTTACAAAAGACAAAAGTTGAAATGAGAAAATGATGGTGAAGTTTCTTTCTGCCTACCGTTGAATAAGGAAGAATTAATCACATAATAACATTACTTGCTTGTTCTCTATCATCCTTTCATCTTCCTTAATTATAATTGCTCAAAAATCGCTCATTAACATCTAGCTACTACTCCATCCTACAACTAAATTTCTATAAAAAACCAAAAAATACACATCTTTGTTTTGTATAGAAGGTAGAGGTATGTCCTAAAAACTTCTCCTTCTGTTTAATGGTTCTTGAACATCCCCTCTACCCTAAGTTGCTGCTGAATTTTTTGATAATAATGTTTTTTTTTTTTTTTTTAATTATTGCAGAACAGAGTCACACAGAAGTGTAAGATAACAAAGATATGTAACAAAGTGAGATTCAGGAAGGAAGATGCTGCCATATTTGCATATCCTGCAGCATAACAGAGGATCCTTTTGTCCATTTCTTTGATACCAGGTAATGCTACTTTAATTTGCACGTTGGTTTCACACTCCTGTTACATTTCTATGTTTATTGTTTTAGTTATTGGCATTAATTGCTTGTGGACTTGTGGTTCTATATCTTAAACGGGCGGCTGTATTCACAAAAACACTAAAAAGAAGAAAATAGAAAAATAAATAAATAAATAAAACAGCAAGAAAGCAAAAGAATGGTGAGAATGTAGGTGCAAGAATAAAATAATTTTGAGAATTTGATACCTTGAATGGGTGGGTCAGGTGTTGAAGATTTGGTCATAATGTGGTGAAGGCTCTTGTACACCAAATGTCCTAGTGATAAAAGTAAGGGTAAAGTG
The DNA here is from genome assembly GCA_907173295.1 of Fagus sylvatica. NCBI lineage: Eukaryota > Viridiplantae > Streptophyta > Magnoliopsida > Fagales > Fagaceae > Fagus > Fagus sylvatica. Next base: position 57,244,875 of record OU015761.1, on the reverse strand, counting down.
CAATTTACTCTCGTTAAGTTTATCCAATTGTTATTTCACCATATTAAGTTTAAAAATTTTCATTTTTGTCCACTTACTTTCATAACTCTGTCGTAGTTTTAGTAGTTTTGTCCATTCTGTTAAAAAAATTTCTGTTAAACCTATATAAAACGACACCGTTTTAATTTTAAATCCAGTTTTATATTCTAAAAAATGTATTTAAGATTTTTAATAAATAAAAACATCTTATATTTAAATCTCTCGCACGGAACTTGAAAGTTCTTAAACCAAAATCAAGATCTTTGCTCTCCACAAAGTTCTTTTCCGTACATTGTGGAAGGTATCCTTTTATCTCATTTCATTTTCTTTTTTCTTTCGTTCTTTCTTTTGCCTTTCAGTTTGTCCCAAATTCCAAACTATGAATTCATTGAAAAAGTTAGGAAAAGACGATGAACTTTTTTTTTTTTATTCGGTGCAATGATTGGTTCATGTTTTGGGAAGTTTTTTTTAGGGTTTTTAAGTTCATTGGGTGGTTTAATTCGATTTGGTTTGAGCTTGCAATTTTTACTTTATTTTGTGGTGGAATGTTCAAGTGCTACCAAAGACTCTACTACAATGGGTTTAGCCAATTTTGCGTTTTATTGGTTTTGGATCTGAAAGTGAGACCTTTTGGTGAATTCATATGTGAATTGTTTGGTTGGTATTTTAATTTTTAATTTCTCTTTGTCTTCATACATATCGACCTGCTTTGGGAGTAAAAACAGTATTTGAAGAGTGAACAGTGATTTCAGGCCTTTGCTTATGATAAATTAACCTGAATGTGTCGGAATTTAAGTGACATAGGTAAATATTGTTGAATCATGTAAATTCCTGGTGTTTCTTATGTAATTGTTTTTCTTACTTATTTCCGTTTATTTTATTACTACTATTTTATTGGCTTGACATAATTTAAATTTCAAAATTTCACCTCCTTGGCCCAACATTTTTAACAATGCCTTGCAAATGTGTACACATTGCTAACCAATCTCACATGTTTCCAAGCTATTTAACATTAAATCAGTCAATAATTGATGTTAGCAAAGAGATAAATCTATGAATAATACAAAAATTTCATCTTCGGATTCAATAATGTACTGATTTGAGAAGTTAACTTTCAAATCAAAATAGCTTAAAATTCATTTTAGTATAATTTCAACATAACCGTCTTTATTTTTTTGCTAAATGCCCAACAATTAGCTCTAATGGAAGCAAAAGTTTCCTTCCTATTGATGTTTCTTTTGACATAAACCCATTTAACCCATATAAATACATGTCATTTTTATTCCACATAAATTTAAATTTTAAAAATATATGTAGAAGTGAGTAATTAAAACAATTTTAATGGTTAAATTGGTAATTCTCCATTGGAACCCTAAAGTTCCTATCCCTTTTTTCTAAAACAAAGAAAAACTATCATTTTATTTTATTTTTCTTAGATTGTATATTTCTAAATTTTAATGAAACTTCAAGGGGTTGAAAACTTGAAATATGAACTTTTATATTGTATGTTATTATACTTTAATTGATGTTATTATGAAATAAAATTTGTATGAAATTTATTTGTTTATAATTATTATAATTTATGTGCATACAAAATAAACAATATGTTAATCAATTTGTGCCTTCTTTCATAAATAGAATGAAATGACTCTTGTTTGCGTCAACCTACACAATCAATTTATTAAAAAGATGAAATAGGTCGTATCTGTATCAACCCAAGCATTTGAGCAGTAATGAAGAGATACAAATGAAACTCATGGAATTGGTTTGTATGTTCTTTCTTCCCTTCTCTTTCCTTGTGTGTGGCTACTCTCCATCTTTACCACGTCTAGGTCCTTGTAGAAAAACCCCAAAAAGAGAAGGAATTTTCAGATGGAAATTCACCTAGCTTTTATGCTTAGATTGTGGGCCTGTTTTGAACCCCTAAATGTTTGAATTCAGAAATGCTCGTTAAATACATATTTGTATCCCTTTAAGTGATTCAAACATTAGGGATAAAATACTAAGACATGTGCAAGCTGGAATCCTAATCTAAATTGGACTTGGATTTTGTGTGATTTACTTTTAATTCCTTGTTCGATTTGGACTCTAATTGAATTGGGAAGACCTTCTTTAACTTTATTAAGACCTATAACAAAATTAATTCCATTAGACCTCTTAATTAAACAAATTTGCTCACGTCTTTCTTGATAAAAATTGGCAGAATTAATTCTAATCTCCTTCTAAAGATATATCTATGCATTAAAACTAGTTTTAAGTACAAAATCAATTATTTAATATTATTCCAAAACATAACATAAACTGCATGGATTAAAAGAAGATAAGTACGATAATGCTCACTAATAATAATATAAATATGCAAAATTAAACTATTATTAGCAAGACTAAAATAACATGGACCTAACAAATGCTAATACCTGTTTGTTGGAATTTGGGACAAACACGACTGCTTTCAGACAAACAATACTCGCAATTACTTGTAGACATAAAAACATTCACAAACATAAATTAACCCAATAAATTATTCCATTACATCCAAAAAAAATTCCTAATAGTAATTCACTAACAAGACACATAATGGTATACTCTCTCACTCAAACAATATGTAAACTCTTAACTAAAGCATGTGGCTATCTTTCAACCCAACAGAACAATAAAACTACTCTTTGAAGAAACCCACTCCATGTTCTTCAAAGAATTTTTCTCCTCTTCCCATATGTGAGGAACACTTTGGTCAAAGTCACTAAAACTTTAATAGTGGTACGTATATATAAGGCTCAAACTCCTATTCTGTAGTGGATAAAGAATACAAGTTATTTTTTTGAGAAGAAGTAAACTTTTCCTCCACCAAAAAAATATAACCCAATCAATAACCACATTAAAAATAGGAATTGTCTAAAATCTGTTCCACCTAACAATCAATAAAATTCTACTCTCTTTGGTTTCCTTCATTTGGTGTCCCAGATCTTGAACTTGTAGATTTTTCGGTGTAGTTAGGATTAGCTGTGTACTTTCCTTTCTTCTGCAATCACATTATTTTAGGTAAAATAAAAAAGTTGTGATTAGCTTGGTATGGTGGCCAAACAACGAA
>OU015761.1:57198748-57241666 GCA_907173295.1 Fagus sylvatica | reverse complement strand
ACATCATTTTTTTCTATCGTGTATGGATCTCACAGTCGTGTGGGACTTGGAGCAACATGCTTTGTGATGAAGGATGTGTATATCTGATACATGAGATACCAAAACATACGATTTATTGGAAAATGTTTCTTGGATTAAATTATAACTAGTCGCTAATTGCGCAATGTGCAAAATAGTGTGAAATATATCCTGGAAGGAAAAATGAGTTGATGATATCACATCTCGTATTTGCCTAAAAATCAATTTAGACAAGACAAGTTTGAGATGGTTCCTATGGGAGAGGCTTTAGAGGTGGAAGATTTGGCTGACATTCTCAATTACAAGATATCTACTCTGCCTATGGAATATATGGGCTTACCGTTGGGAGCTAGATATAAGTCCAAAGCGATATGGAATCCAATTATATAGGTCTGACATTATAAGCTCTTTCACTTAAAACCAACTCATAACAGACCTACAATTTCAAAAATTCGACCTAAACACAGTCTCACCTAAAACCAGAATCATATTTAAGAAACCCCCTGCCCAAATTGTTTAGTTTTGAAACTAACTTAATAGACCTAGAATTTCAAACAAACAAACTAAACAAACCTAGAATTTCAAGCAAATATGTGCACAACCAGTACATAAAACCCATACAATTAAAAAAAGAAAAGAAAAGCAAAACCTCCAGAACTCTTTGACAGTGATGGGTCTCTATGATGATGCCGGTTCTTTCTAATCGAGATCCCCATTTCTTTCCATGGAAAAGTATTTGGAGGGTAAATGTTGCTACAAAAGTTGCTTTCTTCACATGGACAACTGCTAAAAGGAAGATTCTCACAATGGATAATCTTCAAAAGAGAAATATTTGTGTTGTAGAGTTGTGTTGCATGAGCAAGAAAAGTTGGGAGTCCAAAGATCACTTACTCCTTCATTGTGATTTTGCATATAATCTATGGTCATTGCTGTTTTGGCTGTTTGGACTCCATTGGGTTATGCCTAAAAGGGTTTTGGTTTTGCTGGCTTGTTGGAAAGAGAGAGTTGCAAGACATTGTAGTCCGACTTATGGGGGCAGCGATTCCATCATGCATCGTGTGGACTATTTGGAGAAAACGCAACGAACGTACTTTTGAAGGGATTGAACATTCATTCATCAAAAAAGAAGAAGAAGGGATTGAACATTCGCCTTAGATTTAAAACTGATTTTTATGCTCTATGTATGATTGGATGGCTTATTTGAGTGGTCACTCATTTTCTAATTTGGGGAAATTTCTAGATATGTGTAACTTTAGATGATGTTTATAGCTACCCTAGTACACTTCCTATGTATATGGGGAGCACTGTCTTTTTTTTTTTTTTTTTTTTTTTCTCTTTAATAAATTTCTTCAATTACTTATCAAAAATATATATATTCCAAGTCATGATTGGACAAAGAAGGTAACCATGGAGGAAAATCCACTTAATTGTTTCTCCAAAAAACATCAGATATGTATATTAGAATCTGGAAGACCAAATTGATATAGGGTGCTCCATTCATTTCTAAGACATGATGCAATGTGTAAGAGTCAAACTTAAAACCATAAACCTACATCAAAGACCAATACAAAACAATGAATGGATAATAAAAAGAAACATGTGCTACCATTAGATCACAGAAGATAGTCAAAATTTGGAAAGCATTACCCCCCAAAAAAAGTACTTAGTATCAAAAAGTCATAGTTCAGAGTGTGAAGCCCAAAACACAACTACAAATTGAAAAGGCAAGGAATGTAGACAAAAAGTGACAGTTGGAAAATTCTCACCACAAAATCTGACCTATACATTACACATGAAATGTTTTTCAACTAAGATTCAATGAGCATTAGTGATTCATAAGATCAATTTTTTTATGTTATTCATAAGATCAATTCAAGTTCAATTATCTGATTAAAAATCCTTTAACACTAAGATTTATCTACTTTTTTCCTTCATTGCCATAAAAAGAGTTCAGATTCAGAGAGACTGCCGTTGAGCAACTTGTGAAGGTCAAAGAAAGACAGAAACACAATGAAATCAAGATAGATGTTAGGAGAATTGCACTGTAACAGAACTATTTTTCCAACTTTGTTCCTTTGGAACATACCCCAATTAGGTCAAACACAATAAAAATGAATCTGCATGTCAAGCTGATTTCAAGTAGGCAAGCCTGCAATCTGTTTGAGAATTTCTTTTAAAAACAAAGCTGTGATGCAGGTTTGAGTTCGCCTCATGTAGCCTAGCAAAGAAAATGAGCTTGAACACCTTGGCATGTTTAAAATATGGGTTAAGATAAGCAACCCAATTGAGGTGACCATATCAAACTGTATGTTGAGCTTGCCTACTGCTTATTGTGCACATGCAACTAAGAATTTAAGCTAATTTTAAAACTCAGTAACTTGCATATTTAAAGCTACAACCATGTGGTTACATTTTTAAGGACCTTAACACAAAAAGCTAAGAAAAATGATTCTAAAGTAATTAGAGACATTGATTCTGTGATCAATTTTCCAAATCCACACACACAATCCGTAAGTATAAATACCATTTCCATTCATTGAATGGGATTGGTCTCCTGAGCTTGAAATGAATATGCTCTACAAGAATTTTTTTTTAATAGAAACATAAGAATAACAATGTCCAAAGGCCTCACATTGAAAGGGCTCGCTGGAGCTCTTGCTCTAGTTGAGTTAGCTTTAGGGGGCTACTCTGAAGTTGTTGCACATACGCCTAAAAAATGAAGAAAAAACAAGAATTTGGAGACAAATCCAATCGACCTTTATTATACTTTTTCTTTTTCTCTTTTGGCAGCAATATTGCATTATTGTTAGGGAAATGACTAATGAGTGATGTAGGCCCGCTCAATCGAGCTGTATGCCATTACGAGTCAGAACATGACTACTATTGTTCATCTGTTATTGCAGATAAATCCAATCCACCTTTATTATACTTTTTCTTTTTCTCTTTTGGCAGCAATATTGCATTATTGTTAGGGAAATGACTAATGAGTGATGTAGGCCCGCTCAATCGAGCTGTATGCCATTACGAGTCAAAACATGACTACTATTGTTGTATGATTGTAGTTTTGTGAAGTTTTAAAGTTGACCTGAGAAAATGATAGTGAAATAGTTTCTTTCCACATAGTGCTGTATAAGGAATCACATCCCTTCCCACCCTCACATAATAACATGACTTGCTTGTTGACATGTTGCCTATCATCCTTGTAATTCTTCCTTAATTATAGTCGTTCAAAAATCGCTCATGGCACTCTGCTAGTGTTCTCTAACACCTCTCTGCTACTTCAGCCTACTACCAAATTTCTAAGAAAATACACTTGTTTGCTTTGTATAGAAGAAGGTAGATCCAGAGGTATGTCCTAAAAACTTTTCCTTGCGTTTGATGTTTCTTGAACATCCTTCTATCCCATGCTGAATTTTTTGATTGTAATGCTTTTTTTTTTTAATTATTACAGAACAGATTTAGTAAAGAAGTGTCACATAAAAAAGATATGTAACAAAGTGAGATTCAGGAAGGAAGATGCTGCCATATTGGCATATCCTGCAGCTAGCTTAACAGAGGATCCTTTTGTCCATTTCTTTGATACGGCAGGTAATGCTACTATAATTTACACATTGGTTTCACAATCCAGCCGTTACTTTTCTATGTTTGTTGTTTTAGTTATTGGCGTTAATTGCTTGTGGACTTGTGGTTCACAAAAACGGGTGGCTGTATTCACAAAAACATACACACACTAAAAAAATAAAAATTCAAGAATAAAATAAGGACACAGTTTGGTTATAAAGTAGTTTGTAACCAACTTGTTACAGCCCACTACGTAATAACTAATAAGATCATCAAAGTGTACTTTTAGTCACATGACCTATTTAATAATACATATGGATGATTTTATGAGTTATCAAATAGTGGGTTGTAGCAAGCGGACCACAAACTGGTTTGTGGCAAACTCTGTTCATAAAATAATTTGAGAATTCGATACAAATTTAAGTGATTTAGCCGGAAATAATATTTTTAATATAAAAGTGGAAAACACATTCTTATTGAAATATAATGTGAGAAAATAGCGTTCTTTAAACTCGCATCTTTAAAATGCGAAGATAAATCACATCTTTAATATACAATTTCGAAGTGAGTTGGCAATGTGTTTATGCGGTATGCCAATTTCCCAAATATGAGATTGTGCCTAATGGGGCAAGATCAAGATATGAATTAGTTATGACATGGGGAAGAAACCAAAACATTCATTTCCACCCTCACATGATAACATTATTGCTTGTTCTCTTATTATCCTTGTGATTCTTCTATTTGAATAGTATTCGTTCTGCTTATTTTATTTTTTCTTGTTTTTGCTTTGATAGATTTGATGAACTTATTTGAGATTTTTTCTTTCCACTTTTGAATTAGTTTTAAAAAATAAATAAATAAATTCCACAACAAAGAAACACATTGCACTTATTTTTACCAAATGGCTTTAGTGAGAAATGGAAATAAGTGAAAAAAAAATTATTTAATTTTTGTTTCTGAAATTCAGGATTAAAATAAATTTTGACTAAAATTGAAGAGTATAATCTATATAGTAATATCCTTAATATTTCTTTCAAAATATACCGTGGGCTAACATTAGTGTTGCACTATTGTTGGGCAATGATTGATATAAGTTCAATCTAGCTGTATGCGATCACTAGTCACCAACATCGCCACTATGGTTGCTTTTGAATTTATGTCATCTCCTTTTGTTTATTAAAGGTTTATCTGTCTCTCTCATTTTGCTTTTTCTTTTTACAAAAGACAAAAGTTGAAATGAGAAAATGATGGTGAAGTTTCTTTCTGCCCACCGTTGAATAAGGAAGAATTAATCACATAATAACATTACTTGCTTGTTCTCTATCATCCTTTCATCTTCCTTAATTATAATTGCTCAAAAATCGCTCATTAACATCTAGCTACTACTCCATCCTACAACTAAATTTCTATAAAAAACCAAAAAATACACATCTTTGTTTTGTATAGAAGGTAGAGGTATGTCCTAAAAACTTCTCCTTCTGTTTAATGGTTCTTGAACATCCCCTCTACCCTAAGTTGCTGCTGAATTTTTTGATAATAATGTTTTTTTTTTTTTTTTTTAATTATTGCAGAACAGAGTCACACAGAAGTGTAAGATAACAAAGATATGTAACAAAGTGAGATTCAGGAAGGAAGATGCTGCCATATTTGCATATCCTGCAGCATAACAGAGGATCCTTTTGTCCATTTCTTTGATACCAGGTAATGCTACTTTAATTTGCACGTTGGTTTCACACTCCTGTTACATTTCTATGTTTATTGTTTTAGTTATTGGCATTAATTGCTTGTGGACTTGTGGTTCTATATCTTAAACGGGCGGCTGTATTCACAAAAACACTAAAAAGAAGAAAATAGAAAAATAAATAAATAAATAAAACAGCAAGAAAGCAAAAGAATGGTGAGAATGTAGGTGCAAGAATAAAATAATTTTGAGAATTTGATACCTTGAATGGGTGGGTCAGGTGTTGAAGATTTGGTCATAATGTGGTGAAGGCTCTTGTACACCAAATGTCCTAGTGATAAAAGTAAGGGTAAAGTGCAATTTACTCTCCTTAAGTTTATCCAATTGTTATTTCACCATATTAAGTTTAAAAATTTTCATTTTTGTCCACTTACTTTCATAACTCTGTCGTAGTTTTAGTAGTTTTGTCCATTCTGTTAAAAAAATTTCTGTTAAACCTATATAAAACGACACCGTTTTAATTTTAAATCCAGTTTTATATTCTAAAAAATGTATTTAAGATTTTTAATAAATAAAAACATCTTATATTTAAATCTCTCGCACGGAACTTGAAAGTTCTTAAACCAAAATCAAGATCTTTGCTCTCCACAAAGTTCTTTTCCGTACATTGTGGAAGGTATCCTTTTATCTCATTTCATTTTCTTTTTTCTTTCGTTCTTTCTTTTGCCTTTCAGTTTGTCCCAAATTCCAAACTATGAATTCATTGAAAAAGTTAGGAAAAGACGATGAACTTTTTTTTTTTTATTCGGTGCAATGATTGGTTCATGTTTTGGGAAGTTTTTTTTAGGGTTTTTAAGTTCATTGGGTGGTTTAATTCGATTTGGTTTGAGCTTGCAATTTTTACTTTATTTTGTGGTGGAATGTTCAAGTGCTACCAAAGACTCTACTACAATGGGTTTAGCCAATTTTGCGTTTTATTGGTTTTGGATCTGAAAGTGAGACCTTTTGGTGAATTCATATGTGAATTGTTTGGTTGGTATTTTAATTTTTAATTTCTCTTTGTCTTCATACATATCGACCTGCTTTGGGAGTAAAAACAGTATTTGAAGAGTGAACAGTGATTTCAGGCCTTTGCTTATGATAAATTAACCTGAATGTGTCGGAATTTAAGTGACATAGGTAAATATTGTTGAATCATGTAAATTCCTGGTGTTTCTTATGTAATTGTTTTTCTTACTTATTTCCGTTTATTTTATTACTACTATTTTATTGGCTTGACATAATTTAAATTTCAAAATTTCACCTCCTTGGCCCAACATTTTTAACAATGCCTTGCAAATGTGTACACATTGCTAACCAATCTCACATGTTTCCAAGCTATTTAACATTAAATCAGTCAATAATTGATGTTAGCAAAGAGATAAATCTATGAATAATACAAAAATTTCATCTTCGGATTCAATAATGTACTGATTTGAGAAGTTAACTTTCAAATCAAAATAGCTTAAAATTCATTTTAGTATAATTTCAACATAACCGTCTTTATTTTTTTGCTAAATGCCCAACAATTAGCTCTAATGGAAGCAAAAGTTTCCTTCCTATTGATGTTTCTTTTGACATAAACCCATTTAACCCATATAAATACATGTCATTTTTATTCCACATAAATTTCTAAAAATATATGTAGAAGTGAGTAATTAAAACAATTTTAATGGTTAAATTGGTAATTCTCCATTGGAACCCTAAAGTTCCTATTCCTTTTTTCTAAAACAAAGAAAAACTATCATTTTATTTTATTTTTCTTAGATTGTATATTTCTAAATTTTAATGAAACTTCAAGGGGTTGAAAACTTGAAATATGAACTTTTATATTGTATGTTATTATACTTTAATTGATGTTATTATGAAATAAAATTTGTATGAAATTTATTTGTTTATAATTATTATAATTTATGTGCATACAAAATAAATAATATGTTAATCAATTTGTGCCTTCTTTCATAAATAGAATGAAATGACTCTTGTTTGCATCAACCTACACAATCAATTTATTAAAAAGATGAAATAGGTCGTGTCTGTGTCAACCCAAGCATTTGAGCAATAATGAAGAGATACAAATGAAACTCATGGAATTGGCTTGTATGTTCTTTCTTCCCTTCTCTTTCCTTGTGTGCGGCTACTCTCCCTCTTTACCACATCTAGGTCCTTGTAGAAAAACCCCAAAAAGAGAAGGAATTTTCGGATGGAAATTCACCTAGCTTTTAGGCTTAGATTGTGGGCCTGTTTTGAACCCCTAGATGTTCGAATTCAGAAATGCTAGTTAAATACATATTTGTATCCCATTAAGTGATTCAAACATTAGGGGATAAAATACTGAGACATGTGCAGGCTAGAATCCTAATCCTAAATTGGACTTGGATTTTGTGTGATTTTCTTTTAATTCCTTACTCTATTTGGACTCTAATTGAATTGGGAAGACCTTCTTTAGCTTTATTAAGACCTACAACAAAATTAATTCCATTAGACCTCTTAATTAAACAAATTTGCTAGCGTCTTTCTTGATAAAAATTGCTAGAATTAATTCCAATCTCCTTCTAAAGATATATCTATGCATTAAAACTAGTTTTAAGTACAAAATCAATTATTTAATATTATTCCAAAACATAACATAAACTGCATGGATTAAAAGAAGATAAGTACGATAATGCTCACTAATAATAATATAAATATGCAAAATTAAACTATTATTAGCAAGACTAAAATAACATGGACCTAACAAATGCTAATACCTGTTTGTTGGAATTTGGGACAAACACGACTGCTTTCAGACAAACAATACTCGCAATTACTTGTAGACATAAAAACATTCACAAACATAAATTAACCCAATAAATTACATTACATCCAAAAAAAATTCCTAATAGTAATTCACTAACAAGACACATAATGGTATACTCTCTCACTCAAACAATATGTAAACTCTTAACTAAAGCATGTGGCTATCTTTCAACCCAACAGAACAATAAAACTACTCTTTGAAGAAACCCACTCCATGTTCTTCAAAGAATTTTTCTCCTCTTCCCATATGTGAGGAACACTTTGGTCAAAGTCACTAAAACTTTAATAGTGGTACGTATATATAAGGCTCAAACTCCTATTCTGTAGTGGATAAAGAATACAAGTTATTTTTTTGAGAAGAAGTAAACTTTTCCTCCACCAAAAAAATATAACCCAATCAATAACCACATTAAAAATAGGAATTGTCTAAAATCTGTTCCACCTAACAATCAATAAAATTCTACTCTCTTTGGTTTCCTTCATTTGGTGTCCCAGATCTTGAACTTGTAGATTTTTCGGTGTAGTTAGGATTAGCTGTGTACTTTCCTTTCTTCTGCAATCACATTATTTTAGGTAAAATAAAAAAGTTGTGATTAGCTTGGTATGGTGGCAAAACAACGAACTAATGACAAACACTCTATCGATGACGATTAAAGGATATAGGACATTTGAGCTACTATAAAAGTTAAGAAGGGGATGTTAAAATCCTATGAACACTACGTGGTACAAGTATTTATACCAATCAAAATTATGGTAATCTTAGAGATAAATGTCTCGGTGATGTAGCTCACGAGCAATTTATTGGAAAGAATTTGTGTACCGATTTCAGGTTTTATGAAAGAATTGTAGATATTGGTGAGTTTTTATTTTTATTTTTATTATATGAGGAAGATTTTATTGATTGGTGACTTGATCTTGCGGATTTCTTTGATTACATTGATATTTTTGGTGGCAAGAACAATGAAATTTACATTTTGCAGTAAGCTTGGTAAATATGCATTAATAGATTGTTAGGAAAGCTTACAAATTTGGAAGACTTTGACAGGGTAAGGAAAAAATTTATTGATATCCAATTGGATAAAAAGATGCTTGCAATGGAATTATTTTCAACTGATTATGATGTCTTGTTGTCTACATAAAGCAATATATATTATTGTCCGAAAAAAATCTTATAGAAATAATTACCTTGAAGAATTCTATATTCAGCCATCAAAAGATGTAAATTAGGGGTCAACTATGTAACACGACATCATAATCAGGATTACGATTATGATGGTTATTACACTATAATAGGAATCAAGTTATTACACTAATGGTTAATTGGTTATTACACGATTATGATGGTTATTACACTGTAAAGTTTAAGGTTTAAATTCTATGTCAAGTTACAAATAGTGTAACACTTAATTTGTTAATGTTACATGTGACATTTAGGATTAGTATTTTTAAAATTTCATTGTTAGATTAAAATTTATCGTTGTTCTTCATACGTATGCCAAATTTCGTATGAATTGGATGTTATTTATAATTTGATTCATAAATTCATGTTTTGTGTATAATTTGGTTGTTGTTGATAATTTGATATTTGGGGAGGGGGTATTTGACTGGAAATATTAGGAGGTGACAGTGAGCTACAAATCTCTTGGTACTTTTGTGTATAATTTTAAAATACAAAAATAAAAAATAACAAAAACTTGAAATTTAAAGATTCTATAAATTAAATAACTAATGATATTTGACCATCTTAAAAGAAAATCAAGCATGAGAGTGTAAGGAGAAAATATAATCTAAACGTTGTTTGTCAAATACACATCCGATAGAAAATTATTATTTTTTTTTATTTTTTTTTTTTTATAGAAATCATATCAACAAAAAATATATGGGCTTTAGAAAAGGTTCACATGATGAAATTCTATTCCAAGAAAGACCCCGGCTTGACTATCATTTATCACCAACTGGTTTGGTGTCGATGATGGTAGGTAAATTCATCTACAATATAAGCAGATAAATTATTTCCAACCCTGAGCAATGCTAGAGGCTCTGATACCCACTTTTATTGGAAATTGAAAATATGAAATAATTTGTCAATTGGATATACTCGTGGGGTGTAGAATAATTAGTCATTCGATCTGTTTGTGAAGGCTATGGTTCTACACTCAACTTCTCTAATACAAATTCTAAATGCACATAGCACCAACTTACTTATCTCAAGTTTTTCTTTTTTTGGATTAGAGAACGTTTGGTGATAATAGCTGCGCTAAACTTTCTAATGATCTGTAGGTACACTTCATTCGAGATCATCATTACGAACTTGGTTTTGAATAACTGAAAGTTTAAACTTCATCTTTTCTTTCAAAGTGTCCAAAAGAACAAAACAAAGATATGGAAATTGTTATTTCAATTGTAGCAAAAATTGGAGAATACTTGGTGGAGCCAATCGGACAACAGTTTGGCTATCTGATTCACCTAAATAGCAACATCCAGAATCTCAAAGATCAATTTCAGAATCTAGATAAGAAGAGACATGACGTGCAATCATTGGGTGATGCAGAAAGAAGGAACGGTCAGGAAATCTTACGTGCGGTTGATAGTTGGGTAAAGACGGTAGATGAAATCAGACAAGCTCTGCAGACATTCATTGATGAGACTCTGGAAATTGATGCAGAAACAAGAAACGATCAGGTAACCGCACCTGAGGTTGAGCAGTGGGTAGGCAACATCAGTCAAGGTCTGCAGAAATTCATTGATGAAGATAAGATGTGCTTGGATCTGAAGTCACGTTATTCCTTGAGTAAGAAGGCTAAGAAGTGACTCTGAAAATTGATGGGCTTCTAAAGGAGGCAGAACCGTTTGTTACTGAAATGGCCTATTCTCCTCCTCCACTGGGAATGGTTTCCACAGAAGTTTTCAAGCATTTTGAATCAAGAATATCAATAATGAAAGAAGTTTTGGAGGCTCTAAGGGACGACAACATCAACATGATTGCCATATGCGGTATGGGGGGGATTGGGAAAACAACAATGGCAAAAGAAGTTGCGAAAAGGGCAAAAGAGGCTAAGTTATTTGATGAAGATGTGATGGCAGTGGTGTCCCAGAATCAAGACGTGAAACACATTCAAGGTCAGATAGCGGATATGCTACATTTGCAACTAAAAACAGAGAGTTTACAAGAAAGAGCAAATCAGTTATTTGAAAGACTAATGGATAGTGAGAGTGTCGATATCAAAAAAAAAAAGGATAGTAAGAGTGTCCTTGTAATACTGGATGATGTTTGGGAAGCACTTAATCTAACGGATGTAGGAATTCCTTGTGGAGGTCAAAACAAGAGATGCAAAATCTTGTTGACATCACGAAGTGAAGAAGCCTGCAATCAGATGGGAAGTCAAAAGGGAAGTCAAAAGAGAAGTCAAAAGATTGTTCAAATCAATGTATTATCCGAAAAAGAAGCATGGAATCTTTTCAGAGAGATGGCAGGTGATTGTGTGGATACTCACGGTCTACATCAAATAGCAAAAGAGGTTGCAAAGGAATGTGGGGGATTACCTGTTGCTATTGTAACTGTTGCAAGAGCTCTAGAAAACAAATCCAAGAATGAATGGATTGCTGCACTTGAACAACTTAAAAAGTCTATTCCAAAAAATATTCCCGGACTGCATTCAAAGGTCTATTCCAGCATAGAGTTCAGTTACAGTTATTTAAAAAGTGATGAAGCCAAGTCATGCTTTTTGTTATGTTGTCTATTTCCAGAAGATTTTGATATTCCCATTGAATATTTAGTCAGATATGGAGTTGGGCGAAGGTTGTTTGCAAAGATTGATAATGTGGCAGAAGCAAGAAGTAGAGTCCATGCAATGGTTAATGATCTTAAAAGATCATTTCTACTGTTGGATAGCAAGCAAGAAGAATGTGTGAAAATGCATGATGTTGTACGGGATGTTGCCATATCAATTGCAGAAGAACATGGATTTTTGGTAGGATGTGATGCTAAAATAGAAGAATGGCCAGAGTATGTTGCAATTTCCCTTGTCTCTCAACGAATGGAAAATTATCCTGATGGCTTAAAGTGTCCCAAACTTGAGCTTCTGCATCTATCACGTGGCATAGGCACTCCAAAGATGCTCCTAGCCAATCTTTTTAAAGTGATGAAGGAATTGAAGGTTTTGTCTATACAACATGTGTTCATTCTGTCACTACCACAATCAATCCAGGTCTCTCAGAACCTTCAGACACTACAATTGGAGCATTGTAAGTTAAAAGATGTATCAGCAATTGGAGCACTTGGGAAACTAGAAATTCTTAGTTTTCGTAGCTCTGAAATCAAGGAGTTGCCGCAAGAAATCGCAAAACTTTGTCATTTAAAATTGTTAGATCTGTCAAATTGCTCAAATCTTCGACGAATTCCACCAGGTATCCTATCGAGTTTATCACGCCTAGAAGAGTTGTACATGGAAGGAGTCTTTGTGGAGTGGACACCATTGCAAGGCAACAAAGAGGGAACCAATGCAAGCCTTGCTGAACTAATCTCTTTCTCCCATCATTTGCTGGCTTTAGCAATTTATATACGAAACATCAAGTTACTGCCAAAAGACTTGTACATCAAAAATCAAATGATAAAATTTAAGATATTTAGTGGTGGGCACCACTTTTTGGAACATCCCGGGTCGAGAACACCTTGTTATATGTTTAAAAACACATTGGAAGTTGAAGAAGGTGATGCAAGTGATATTGCAGGGAGTCCGATGATTCGTCAGCTGCTACAGAAATCTGAAATTTTAAGATTGCAGCAAATTAAAGATTTAGAATATGTAATCGACACAGCATCAAATCAGAATCCGCCTGTTGCATGCCCTGTCCTGGAGGAACTGGAACTTTCTGACTTGTCTAATTTGAAAGAGATATATCATGGCCAATTCCTAGAGAGATCCTTTAGTGGTGCACAGCTTGCTTCTTTTGGAAACCTAAGATGTCTTAAGCTATTGTCTTGCAAACATTTGAAAAATGTGTTTTCATTGTCCATAGCAAGAGGTTTGGTTCAACTCCACGAATTAGATATAGTTCAATGTGATGACATCGAAGAAATTTTCTCTAATGAAAGAGAAGATGAGAAAGCAGTTGATATGATCAAGTTTCCAAAGTTAACGTATATATCTCTATTACGTCTACCAAGGCTTATTGGTTTTTGTAAACCCACGGATCTGGTTGAGCTTGTCCAACCTAGCCATCCTAAAAGCACACAACCATCCCCTAAGCAAGAGGTATGATTCTCTCTGGTCTCTCTCTAGCGTTTTATATTTGTCAAATTGATTTATCAATTTTATAATTTTGGAAAAATTACATTTTACACCTTGTAGTTTAAGGGGCGTAACAAATTAAATCTTATAGTCAGTAAC
The DNA here is from genome assembly GCA_907173295.1 of Fagus sylvatica. Lineage (NCBI taxonomy): Eukaryota > Viridiplantae > Streptophyta > Magnoliopsida > Fagales > Fagaceae > Fagus > Fagus sylvatica. The sequence continues at coordinate 57,228,178 of OU015761.1, read as the reverse complement.
AAATTAAACCTTAATGTTTCAAAAAATAACAAATTAAATCATGTATTTTCTAAAGTAACAAATTAAACCGTTTATCTACTTCGATGGGCTAACGTTTAAATTGTTACCTTTAAATTTCAGTGTTTAATTTGTTACTTTTGAAACTATCGGGTTTAATTTGTTACACTCCTAAACTATGGGGCTTAAAATATAATTTATCCATATAATTTTTCAAGCTCTGGTATGAATTTAATGCTTTCATAGAAGTTTGAAAAGTTGAAAATTGTTCATGATATCATAATAAACTAATTGATTCATTAGGTTGGAAGAATCACCACTGATGAACTAACCAAGGACAAGATGACAGACATTCAACATACTGGCTCCTTTTCTGAATCAAGACCAATCTCTCCTAAATTCTTTTCATCCAAGACCATCTTGTGGCCACCGAATTTAGAACAACTTTACATTTGGGGTGCTCATTTACTAGAAGTAGTATTTGATCTTGAAGGACTAAAAGTCGACGATGGCCAGCACACAATCACAACACTTGCTCAATTGAAAACTTTCAGGGTAAGTTCAAATCATTTGACATATGTGTGGAAGAATATTCCACGAGGAATTCAAGGCTTTCAAAACCTAAGCTCAATTCAAGTAATTGTATGTCACCGTTTAAGATATTTATTCCCATCTTCTGTTGCAAAACTACTTGTTGAACTTAAAAGAATTGAGATAAAATACTGTAAAGGAATCAAATACATTGTTCAAAGAGATGGAGAAGAAGAGGCAACGGATATCATCGTATTCCCTAAAGTTAGTTCCTTCATAGTAGAAAACTGCCAAATCTTGTGACTTTCTGTAAGCATGAAGTTCAAAGAGATGGAGAAGAAGAGGCAACGGATATCATCGTATTCCCTAAAGTTAGTTCCATTGAATTAATAGATCTTCCAAATCTTGTGAGTTTCTGTAAGGAAGCTTATTCTTGTGAATGGTCATCCATGAGAGAGATCAAGTTGTCGAGTTGTCACAAATTGAAAACATTTGGTTCAGAAATTCGGAGACCGGAGCCCAATAAAGAAATAAAGAAAAGAAAATGGGGGATTGGATTCAAGACCCCAAGAGCCTGGACTTGGGTCCTCCTCAGTACAAGATTCCCCTGGTTTTCTTAGGCGATGCCTTCGAGTGTGTTACCACATCGCAGGAATTATGGTCCAATGGTTGAGTCAGACCGAGGAAGCTCCTCATAAGCAAAGAGGTATGCACCTAATAAGTATAATTTCTTTCTCCACCCCCCCCCCCCCCCTTTTTTTTTTTTTTTTTTTATTTTTAATGAAAAAAACAAAAGAATTTGTTGATTTATGCACTTATCCCTCTCCTGCATTTGTAAGATGGTGCATTGCTTTTCTATTGTAAAAGTCATAAATTAACTCCCTTCAACAGAGTGATCAGATAAATCAACAAGTCATAACCTTGACTCATCAACGGAATGATAAGAAGTTTGTGTTTGCGTTCAATTTTAAGATGTTTGCGCCTTTTTTTTTTTTCTTTTTTTAATTCTTTTTTTAAATATGGTGATGTGTCAAGATTAAATGAAGTCATCAGCATTTCAGTGTGCTAGTTAGGCACTTAGCAGTTAGGAGACTAATTAAGATAGACAAAATGACTCATTTGAAACAGAATCAAATGTAAATGACTAAAATGAAAACTTTTAAAATTAAGAGACCAAAATGAAAACACCCCAAACTTAATTTACTTTAGTTTAAGATAAACAACAACATTGGTTGCTTTAGTTTTCTATTTGGTCATCCATTGGATACTTTCTGTTTTGCTGCCAAACTCATGGATCCAAATAATTTTGATGGATCTGAATGAAATGATTATTTTACTTCTTTTAACATTTTTTTTCTAAATATTTTACTTCTTTAACAGTACTTGATTATTTGTAGAGTAATTTGACTAATCTGTAGGATCCAAGAGCCAGTGATATCGACAACCCCTCAGACACATGGTCTCTTTTTTCATCCCACATGATCGAGTGCTCTAAGAATCTAGAAGTGATTGAATTGAACTATTGTAATTCGCTGGAAGTTTTATTTCAACTTGAGGAACTAAATGTTGAGGAAAGTCACATCGCATCAGTACTTGATCAGTTAAGAAAAATGAATCTATATTATTTACCAAAACTGATGCACATATGGAAGAAGGGTCCAGAAAGGATCATGGGCTTTGGAAACTGAGATTGTTACAAGTAGAGGGAGCAACAAGACATATGTTCTCACCATCATAGCAAAACTCTGACATATTTGTTCTCACCATCCATAGCAAAACTGCTTGTGATGTTAAAGAAAATACAAGTTATTGACTGTGAAAAAATTGAAGAAATCCTTACAAGAGCAACAGAAGAAGAAGGAGAAGAAAAAGACGTTTTGTTCGACAAAGTCAACTTAGTCTTGCTGAAGGACTTACCAAATCTCAAGTGTTTTTGCAATGAAGCCAATGCTTTTGAATGGCCATCCCTAAAGAAAGTGGGGGTAAATAGATGCCCTAATTTAACGACGTTTGTTCCGACTAATCTAAAGACACCTAAGCTGGAAGGAGTATATGAAGACTACGACTACAGATACAGATTGATAGGGCATCCTCAGTGGAAAGGAGATCTTAATGCCACCATAGACCACATATTCAAAGGAAAGGTATGGTACACTCTAACAACAAAATTAGCAAATAATTCAATTTATTGATAACCAAAAATTTTATCACATTTTTTTTAAAAGAAGAGGAAAGCAATAGAAAAAACACTATTTTCCTATACCAAGAAAATGTTTTGACAAATAGTAATTTATCCACTTAAGTTACGATCAATATTTATAGTAGCACCTACTAATCACATAGCAACTTTCATTGTTCCACTCGCAAATATGATTTTAAATTACATATATAGTTTTTATTTGTACAGGAACCTAAGGTGGATCATGAAACACAACAACAACAGCAAACTGAGACCATCGAGAAAAATATGTGATGCTGGGAAAGATAGATACAGGAGGTGAGCATATTACTTTTTTCTTGTATCAGTTTAGACTGTTTAGTATTTGGTTGGTATCATTTGTAAGACTTCAAGTATGTAATGGGGAGATCCCAAGAAATATTTGGGAGAGGATTCCCTCCCATTGAGATCCTCCCATTCCCTCAAATTTTTAGTTAGAATTATGATATGTGGCACTTAAAAAAATCCAACGGTCTTAAAACACTCATGGTAACCACACAAAATCAAATAAATGCCACATGTTATAATTCTAGCTAAAAGTTAAAAGAAATTGGAAGATGCAATGGGATGGATCCTTTCCCGAAATATTTTCATGAGCAGCAGATTATTAATGTGAAAACAATGATAAGTCAATTATTAAGCTTCCTGAATGCTATAGAACACAAGAGGATTTCTAGATCAACTAGAATCCTTGAGAATCCATGCTACCATGCTCTAGAACATGATATTTTCTTCTTGAATGACACCTGGCCATGTCAATGTGAGGTGTCAACAAGTTGAGAGTTTGAATCAATTGCTTCTTCAATTCACTGCCAGATGTGTATCTTAAAATTACCGGATAAATTAGATTTTTAACATTATTCAATTGCTTCCCTAATCCCTGGTACAGAATGTAAAATCCTAATGGAAGAGCAATAATTTTCAAACTAATGATGCCTAGGTGTGTGTCTTTCTTTTGAACAACCAAAAGAAATACTTGGTTGACATTCATAAAAATTATCTAATGAGCAATGAGTCTAATACATCTTGTTAAGCAAAAAGACATATATCTCGCTAATTATAAGACAATATTTAACAAAAAGTCTCACATAGCCAGGGTCACCCTGAATTATGCACTTTATAAGTTATAGGCAAATCCTCCACTTTTCAAGGGTAATTTGAGAAGAATTAGGCTCATTTATCTTCTTTCTTGGTATCAGAGTTAGGTTTGTCCCCCGGTTGTTGTGTTGTCCCCGTTTAGTTCTAGCAAGTTTTTGGCGTTGGGGAGGAGTGTTGTTGAGTCCCACATTGCCGGGTTGCCCCTGTGTTGTGCACTTTATAAGTCATGGGTAATCCTCTACTTTTGAGTGCTCTACTGTCTTTCTCCTCTTTCGAGTTGATAGTTTTCAATTCTTGTCTCGTATAAAGGGTTTTTTGCTTCCCTGGCCCTTTTATCTCCTACCCGAATCAGTTATCTAATTTTACATTTAATATGAGTACAAAAAACATTACATTCTAGAAATTATGTTGAAATATTGCCAAGAATCTTATAGCTAAGTGTCACTGACTAATCTTCCTTACAAGAAGAATTAGGGTTCAAATCCCTCATCCCTCGTTGATGTAACTATCAAATTAAGATAAAAAAATAAAAAATTGAAATCTTGAACAAAATAATACCATATAAATTCAATTGAGAAGTTCATTAAATAATCGGTTCTTTTTCCTTACCATATATAGAAGTATAAAAATGATGAAACTAGTGTCATATAACTCACTTTAAATCTAATGTCACATTTTGCATGTCTATGACAACAGGTGGTATCAATGTGCAAGCTTTTTGGCTTAAAGTTGGTAAGAGAATACGATATTGTCGGCTTATATACTTAGAAAGAAATCATTGCCACATAGTGTATGGGAAGCACATCTAAAAGCTTGTGCTCATTCCGCACTCTTGGGCCTTCTATTATTTTCGTTTTGTGATATAACTACCTGGATCAATGTTGTTTGTATAATTTTTATTGTATTCGTCTATGTACAATCTTTTATCCATGAGACACAACCCAAAGATTGTATTAATATGAGTTTTATATGTGAATGCGATACATTTATCTCCGCACTTAAAAATGTGAAGTAAATACACTCATATTCAATTCTAGTTTATCTTCTTGAAAATCTTATGGTTTGTTTCTTTGAATTAGGATGAAGTTGTATTTATTGCAGTTCTTTTACCTAATAACATTTAATAGGATCAATATTTTTTCAAACCATACTATGATCTCTACACTACATACCCATTTGTGCTTGCTAAATATTAAGAAAATCCGAAATTAAGAATTCTCCTATAGAAAAATGCTCAAATTTCTGGTTTTTTTATGTTAAAAAATTCTACTATGTAACTAAGTTCTGGAATGGATTTGTGTGAAATACAGCATGATGAGTATATGGAGGACATGTAATCCAACTGTGAGATTGGAGAAATATTAATTTAATTGAAAATTATTAGAAATGTTATAACATCTGTAAACTAAATATAATTTGAACACAACCATGTTTCTTCTACAATAATTAACTTGTGCTAGCATTATGTAACTTACAATTCTATTTTTATTTTCCTGTGTATGAAATTTGTAAGGATCAAGGAGAGGTGGTTGGTTTAGATAGGTAGAGACTTTTATTTTCCTCATCAAAATTATTAGGGATACATAGTTGATTTCTCCGAAATAAGAACCCATCCTGAAATTGTAATCCTTCAACGACTGATTGGGTCTACTGACACTTGCCTCAAATCTTCCCAAAATCATCATCCTCTTCATATAACTCTTTGAGATAATCAAAACTAACTAGCTCCGTGTGCAAAGTCACCAATAATGACGCTCTTCAACTGAGTGCATCTGCCACCTTATTAGAAGCACCAAATTTATGCTTTAATGAAAAAGAGAAGTGTTGTATGTAAGCGATCCACCTAGCGTGCATTTGGTTGATAGCAGTCTGGCTGTTGATGAACTTTAAAGCCTGGTGATTAGTATACATCACAAACTCCCTCTAGATCAAGTACTAAACCCAATGCTTAAGAGTTCGCACCACGACATACAACTCAAGCTTATATGCTGACAACTTGTGTCATGCTTCTTATAACTTCTCACTAAAAAAAAGCCTATGATCTTCCTTCTTGTGAAAGTACAACACCGATCCCAACGACTAACGCATCACATTCAACTTGAAAGAGCTTCTCAAAATTAGGCAATGCTAACACTAGGGTGGTGCTTAGTTTCTCTTTGATAAGTGCAAAACTCTCTTCTGTTGCTTCTCCCTTGAGAACTTCCCTTTCTTCAACCATTTAGTGATGGAAGCCACTATACTACTAAAATACCGAACAAACCTTTGGTAGAAGGTTTCTAGACCATGGAAACTCTACACATCACTAACTGTTGTTGGGGTTGGTTATTCTCAGATAGCTCGAACCTTGTCTTCATCAACATGGATCCCCTCAAAACAAACTATGTACCCCAAGAACAACAGTCTATCTGTCAAGAAGCTGGACTTCTTCAAGTTGATATATAACTTGTTGTGTGACAAAGCCTTTAACACCTCTCGTACATGCACGTAATGCTCTGACTATGTCTGATTGTATTATCAAAATTTCATCAAAATAGACGACTACAAACTTGCTAATGAATGGCTTCAAAACCTAATTCATGAGCCTCATGAAGGTGCTTGGGGCATTGGATAGCCCAAATGGCATCACCATCCACTCATAAAGTCCCTCCGTGGTCTTGAACGCGGTTTTCCACTCATCCCGGGGTTGAATTCGGATATGATGATACCCACTCTTAATATAAAGCTTTGAATAAACTTTAGACTTGCATAACATATCGAACATTTCACCCAACGAGAGTATTGGGAATCTGTACTTTACCGTAATCTGCTGATGGCACAACTATTCACGCACTTACGCTAACTTCCATCCTTCTTTGGCATTAATAGGGTTGGTACTGCACAAGGACTCATGCTGTCTCTGATCTATCATTTACTAAGTAAATCATCAACTTGGTCTTATAGATTCTGCCACTCCATTAGACTCATCCGGTAATGGGGAAGGTTGGGCAAACTGGCTCCAAAGATCAGATCAATGTAGTGTTGGATATCCCACATTGGTGGTAGTCCTGCAAGCAATTCTTCTAGAAAGAGTTCTCCAAACTCCTTGATCAATGATTGCATTGCGGCTGGAACTTCAATTGAAATTTTGGGCGCTTCATCAACAAACACTACTACAAATATCTTCTTGGAATCCCTGGCTTCTTTGTCAAACTCATCCTCATTGTTAACCAGGAAGATAGACGACATTCCCTCTGCTTTTGAAGCATGTTCACCTATCAATGTCTTTGTCTAAATTCCACATCCTATCAACGTCTTTGTCTAAATTCCACATCTTGTGTCTCCCCCTTCAAACCCCACCACTTAATCCTTGAGTTTCTTTCTCTAGTACATCTTCTACTTCATCTTCTAATAAAAATATCTAGTACCACCAACCTATGTTTGGTGGTTACGCTCTCCTGGTATCACCTTACAATCTTTACAACATCTACTATCCATTTTTCGAATAAGGATGAAATCTATTTGGCTAATGTTTGTCCCACTTCTGAAGGCAATTAAATGTGATTATATCTTCTTGAACCAAGTGTTTGTTAATATTTAATCCTCATTTGGGTTTGTGCCCATTCACCAGCTTGATTTTTAAGGTAGAAGGGTCATATTCATTAAAATTTTCCGAAAAGGTGATGTTGGCACTTGTCACATCATCAAATCCGTTAAAAATAATGGAAATTCCTCATAGAACTAACCACAAATATGGTAACTGCCATAAATCACACAGTTGCTCCATATTTTATAGGTATACCATAGGAGTGGTATTTGTAATTCCTCCAAATGAAAAAGAATACAAACCTAAATGTAGATTTTTTAATAGTACTAGATGGAAGGACCATATTGGCAACAAACATGAAATTTATGGTTTAAATTGACAAAAATAACAATTGATCTAATCTATGAAATTTATGGTTTAAATTGACAAAAATAACAATTGATCTAATCTTAAAGGGTGTGATTTGGATTTAGCAAAAAAAAAAAAAAATCTAGACTACTCTTCGAATAATTTCAATCAATTTCTTCTAAGAGTCTTTCTTCTCTCCCTATATGTGATGATTACTTGAGCTAAAACCACCAAACCCTTAATATTAGTATCTATATAAAAGATCTGTGATAAAGTTTTTCCACTCGCCTTGGTAGTGAGATTCTGTAGCTAAGCCTACTTTACTTACCACTTGATGTGGTCCAGCTATTAGCCATTATTCTTTCTGCGACCCATCAACACAATTACTCTTCTTCCTTCAACACGTACCTAATACATTAATCTCTAGCTAATCTCTCCATCTGCATCCATTGTATCTACTTTCGTTGTTGTTTTCTTTTTATTGTATAAATGGAAGATCCCCAGCTTGAGCTTGAAGACATGATCCTAAAATCCAATAGCCTGTCTTGTACTGATAGACCAATTAAGCTTGAAGCTAGAGAAGACAAAGTAACTCGAATCCTGGAATACGGGTTGGATGGGAAGGTGATTTCAGATAAGGCAGTGAATAGGAACAAAGTTAAAGCAATCCTTTCCGAAGCTTGGAAGACATCAAAAGGTGTTGCCGTCATGGATTTTGTTCAAAATCTGTTCATGTTTCTATTTGAAGCCGAGGGAGATAGGAGGAGGATCCTTGAACAAGGACCTTGGTCTATAGATGGAAACTTGTTGGCACTGAAGCCGTGTAAACTAGATAGACTGATCAGGAAAGTTGATTTCTCTAGAGGAACCTTTTGGGTCCAAGTTCACAACTTACCCCCATTGTGGTTGAATAAGGAGAATGCAGAGAAGATTGGGGCAAGGATTGGAAAACTCCTAGATAGAGAGTTTACTTGTGAGGAAGATCTAAGCTAGTTAAGATTCATGAGATTAAAGGTAGAGATTGACCTCAATGGGCGCGGCTTCTACCTAGACCGAGAACCCCTCCCTGATATTTGGATACAGTTTAAGTATGAGTGAATGGCGGATTTTTGTTTCTGGTGTGGCAAACTGGGGCATGCCAAGTCTCAGTATTCTTCAAAGATCTTGGGTAGTTCTGAGATGGTTGGCCCATGAATGGTTGCTAATATAGGTGGCCAAATAGCTTTATCTTGGTTAGCTCTCCTGGAAAGTGTAGCAAGAGAAGATGAAATAACAGTAAAGGAGAATGAGAGGGCCAATGCATTAGTGTCTCCGGAGCGTCCAAGCACGCGCCACCATGAAAAATCCCTTGAACAATCCAGAATCCCGATGCAAAAAATGTCAATCTCTCAAATGAGTCACAAGGTGAACCAAGTGCACAGCTCGAGAAAGCACTCCTCCCAAGGAAACCAAGTACTCAGCTCCCCCAGAAACTTCCCCCAACTAGATAGTCATACCTAAACTATAGTCATTACCCCCCAACCAGAGGTACCCAAAATGAGCAATACCCATTATTTAGACCCGAGACAAGATATATCCAAGCCTATCCCAAACACCACACAGCCCACCCAAGAGACTCCCCACCGGTTCTCACATAATCCTTTTGTGGGCCTAGTAGACCAACCACAATTCCTCAGCAAAAATGTTACCCCAGCCCAATCCAAGGTAATATCTTGGGTTTCATTTGCCTAAGTTAGAAATATGGAAAATAAGTCCACAATCCATAACTTAACACCTATTACTAAAACCAACACAATGTGCATCCAAGAAATCCTAGAAAATCCATCTACCTAGAAAAGAAAAGCCGTCCATGTACCAAAACCCACCACCAAAAAGATCAAACTTAACCCATTGAGTCCAATCCTCCCTATGCCCAAAACCGAATGCCTATGTGACAACTACCATTTTCATGATGACTCAGGAGGAAAAAAGAATGAAGAGGGAGATAGTGCTATGAAGCTCAGTCTGCAAAGAATAGAAAGAGCAAAAGGGAAGTCAAGAAAAGCAATAAGAGCCAATCTCAAGAAGCTGGCACGTGAAAAACAAAACCTCATGAACAGGTTTGACAATTCACAATCTCAGTTCTCTAATCCCTTAGTATCCAAAATGGTTGAGGAGGCGGGTCTTATCATGCTCCCCCAATCCCAATGATTCTATTGTCTTGGAACTGCCGTGGCTTGGCCCGAGCTACGGCAGTCAAATCCCTTAATTGCTTTGTTAGGGATTCTTGCCATGACTGTATCTTTTTGGCTAACACAAAAATTAAAGAGAATAAGGTTAGACCTATTTTGAATAACATGGTTTTCTACTCAGCAGTGGTTGTTGATCCAAAAGGTAAAGCTGGAGGTTTGTGCTTTGCTTGGAAAGTGGGAGTGGATGTGGAGTGTGTACAAATTAATAGTAATATGATTAGTTTACTAATATTTTTTGACCTGCCAAACCAACCTTGGCTAATGACCATGGTGTATGCTCCAACAGTTAACTCTTTTAAACCATCTTTTTGGAATACATTGGAGGATACAATCAATGTGTATGCAAGGCCATGGGTGGGGATAGGAGACTTTAACAGCATTATCTCTAGAGAGGAAAAACTGGGAGGAAGACCTTTTGCTAGCTCATCAAATAGAGGTCTAGGGGGGCTAATTCAAAATAATGGCTTGATTGATCTAGGGTTTGCAGGAAATCCGTTTACTTGGACAAATAAGAGACAAGCTGGGGCTATCATAAAAGAAAGGCTGGACAGGGCCATCGCTAATTGTGATTGGAGAACCTTGTTACCAAGAGCAATCATCAAGCATTGGCCTATTATAGGATCTGTTAAATACTGTTGGGGAAGAGCCTGGATCTTATAAACCGTTCAAATTTAAAATGATGTGGGTTAGAGACCCCTCCAACTTTAGGGTTGTAAAGAAGGCATGGGAAAGTCAGGTTAGGGAGTCTCCACTATTCCAAGTTTTCCATAAAATGAAACAAGTCAAAAATTTCCTTAAGAAGTGGAACAGGGAGACATTTGGGAATGTCCATACTAAGATTAAGGAAATCAAGCAGAAAATAGAAGAGGTCCAAGCTAGACCTCCTAATGAATCCAACCTGGAAGCTGAGAATAGTTTAGTGGTGGAGCTACAGGAATTCCTCAATAGGGAGGAACTTCTATGGATACAAAAATCTAAAATGCAATGGTACACAAGCTCTGAGCTTAATACTAAATATTTCCACTTGTCTACAATAATTCGAAGGAGGAAAAACAATATTGACTTCTTGAAGACTAGTGAGGGGCACTGGATCTCACACAAAGACTCTATAGGAGAAAACTTCCTGCAATACTATCCAAGCCTATTCTCCACCAAAGAAGTGCCTAAATTTGATCAAGAAATGTTACAGCAGCTATTTCCCCCATGTATAACAAATGAGGAAAATGTGGAATTGTGTAAGATCTCAGATGCAGAAGAAATCAAATCAGCCCTTTTCAGTATGGGTAGCTTAAAGTACCCTGGGTCGGATGGATTATCTGCTGGATTTTTCAAATCTTATTGGGGCATTGTTGGAGGGGATTTTGTGGAGGTAGTACAGAATTTTTTCTTAAGAGGTCAACTACTATGTGAATTGAATCATACTTTCATTGTCTTGATCCCCAAATCTCCCAATGCAGCTATGGTAAGTCAATTTAGGCCAATAAGCCTTTGTAATGTAGTATACAAGGTTATTTCTAAGATCTTAGCAAGTAGACTTAAACCACTGCTGTCAAGAATCATATCACCCTGGCAGGCAGCTCTTGTACGAGGTGTTTATCCAAGATAATACTTTAATGGCCCAAGAAATCTTTCATACAATGAAAAAGAAGAAAGGGAAGATGGGAGTGGTGGCAATCAAAGCGGATCTTGAAAAAGCCTATGACAAGGTTGAATGGCCAATAATTCTAAAAATTCTCAAGTTGTTGGGGTTTGATGATAAATGGATAGGTTGGGTTGAGCAATGCATTACAACTCCCACATTCTCTATCCTAATCAACGGGACCCTTAAGGGGTTCTTCAAATCTAGTAGATGCTTGAGACAAGGAGATCCTATCTCCCCCTTTTTGTTTAATATAGCTGCTGAAGCATTGTCCAGACTATTACAGCAAGAGGTCAGTAATGGGAGAATTAAAGGAGTAAAAGTTGCTAGAAACTGTCCACCTATTTCTCACTTACTCTTTGCAGATGATCTAATCATATTCTCTAGAGCAAAAGAGTTTGAAATTTCCACTATTATGGAAACGATGCACACTTTCCAAACTTGGTCTGGTTTAAGGCTAAACAATTCAAAGTCTGCCATCTACTTCAGCAATAATATAGAATACCACAAGAAGGTGAGATTATGTAACTTTTCAGGCTTAAGGCAAGGAGACATGTCTGCCTCTTATTTGGGTCTCCCTCTAGTGGTAGACAGAGCCAATAAAGCAAGTTTTGACACATTGGTGGAGAAGATCAAGAAGAGGGTAGATGGATGGCAAATGAAGGTGCTAGCACAAGCTTCCAGGTCAGCTCTAACAAAATTTGTCCTCTCTTTAATCCCTATGTACCAAATGTCTACTATCTTTTTCCCAAAGAAATATTGTGATGCAATTGACAGGCTATTAAGGAATTTCTTTTGGGGATTGTGATGTGAAATATTTCAACCAAGCACTAGTTGCGAAACTAGGTTGGCAAATGCTAGCTGGTCCCCAAAAAGTTTGGATCAAAATATTCAAATCCAAATACTTAAGGGGATCCACATTTTTAAATGCCTAGGCTAAACATGGGGACTCTTGGGTTTGGAAAGGAATTTGCAAAGGAAGGAATTTGCTCAGTAGAGGAGTTTGCTTCATAGTTGGGAATGAGGCCTCCTCAATGTATGGAAAGACCCTTGGATTCCATTCATTCAATCATTCATCCCTAAGCCAAGAGATGAAAATATCAGTTGGGAAGGTTGGGCTTTTGATTTAATAGACCAGCAAAGGGGGTGGGACCTCAACAAATTAACTCAATCGTTTGATGAAGAAACCATCAACAATATTCTCAGAATTCACCTACCCCGAAGTGTCATGGATGACAAAGTAATTTGGTGCCCCAATAAGAGTGGGAAATTCTCTATGAAGTCAGCATACTTCTTAGACCAAGAATCAAGGTTTGTGGATTCAGGGGTTCTTGAAAAGGAGGAATGGAAGCATCTTTGGAAGCTTAAACTCCAGGAAAGGTTGAAACTACTGTTATGGAAAATTGCTAACAACTCTCTCCCTGCTAAAGCCATCCTTTGCTCTAGATTAAACATTTGTGAAGATCTCTGTCCAAGATGTAACTCAGAGCAAGAAACCATTGAGCACGTATTTTTCAAGTGCCCATTTACCATAATTGTTTGGGGGAACTCTGTGTGGCCAATAAACTTTATTGGGATGCCTTCACAACCAATTGAAGATTGGGTGAGAACCATATTGAATCCCTATAGAGCCTTTGGGATAAAGAAGGAGGAGGGTTACAAATTTACCTTGTTTGCAGCAATTTGCTGTGACCAATTGTGGTGTAGTAGGAATAAATTAGTGCATGATGGGGAAGATATTCAGCCAGTGACATTGGCCCAACAAATTAACAAGGTATATTTCTCCCACCTCAAAGCATGGGAGGAAAAGCTGACCCCCCATGTTGTTACCTGGCAACCCCCCACCCAAGGTTGGTGGAAAATTAATGCGGATGCTGCAGTAAGGGACAACAGAGTTTTTCTAGCTTCTGTGTGTAGAGATTCAGATGGAAATTTAATCCGTGTTTGGACGAGATCACATGTTAAAGGTTCTGCTAATTGGGCTGAAGCCCAAGCTGTTTTGATGGCGGTGAGAGAAGCATCAAGATTGAATCTCAGCTACATTTTTTTGGAAGGTGATTCCCAAAATATCATCAATGCTTTAAACCAGGGCCCTAACTCTTATGATTGGGAAGTGGAGGAATTTGTAAAGGAAGCCAAATCTATACTAGACTCCTCTTGTTTTGTTTGGGTAGCTGCTTTTGTTCCTAGGCAAGCAAATTTTTTGGCCCATAATGTGGTAGCATGGGTTGCTCTTTGCTCTTCCTGGGGGCCTATCCCCATCTCTACCTTTCATAATTGGATTTTTTCTAACAGTAGAGATGAGTCGGGCCCTTAGGTGTTCTTTTGTAATCATTTACTCAGTCCAAATCTTATTCCTTAAGGGACAAGAAATACAAAATTATTTTTTTGACAAGCAGTAAAATTTCCTTTCATTGTAAGAAAATCCAAATAGACAACCAAGTCAAAATAGGAGTGAGACAATTTTCAACAAATCTCCATGTTTACTTAAATTCTATCAAATAGATCTCCTTAATTTCTTTGTTGCGAAACTTCTACCTTACTTGAAACAGGTTCTAACCAATACGCGACCGATAGCACAACTACAACTAAACAAATGTGAGTCATACATGCAGTAAACATCACTTTCATACTATTATCTAACTTGAAAGCTAATACCTGTTTGTTGGAATTTGGGGCAAACGAGACTATTTTCACACAAACAACACTCGCAATTACTCGTAGACGTAAAAACACTCGCAATTTATGTCGACATAAAAACACTCACAAACATAAATTAGCCCAAATGTCATTACATCTAAAACAAATTCCTAATACTAACAAAACGTAATGGAACTCTCTCACTCAAACAATATGTACACTCTTAACTAAAACATTAAGGTATCTTTCAACCCAAAAGAACTACAAAAATATTCTTTGAAGAAACCCACTCCATGTTCTTCTAAGAGGTTTTCTCCTCTTTCCATATGGGAGGAACACTTCAACCAAAGTCACTAAAACTTTAATAGTGGTGCCTATATATAAGGCTAAAATTCCTATTCTTTAGTGGATAAAGAATACAAAGTTTTTATTTATTTATTTATTTTTTAACTAAAATGAACTATACACCATTTAAGTTTGCCCAGTTTGGATTTTGCCCTTTGATATTTGAAAATTTGGATTCACTACCTTAAGGTTTGGTTCCGTTTTGATATTATCCATTCCATCCAAAAAACGTTAGCCCCTAACCGTTAAGTGCCACTTAGGCCTAGCACATGTGCTAATTGGCTAAATAAAATCATTCCACGTGTAAATTGAATTAAAAAATAAAAAAATAAAAATATTTCTCTCAAATATAAAATTACATAAAAAAAAATAAATTTTTTCTTTCTTTTTTTTCTTTTTCTTCTTTTTTTTTTTTTTTTTTTTTTTTTTTATGTTTTAAGTTTATTTAAACTTTTATAATACACTTGACACGTGACATAATTTTATTAGGCCAACTACGACATGTGTCAAGCCTAGGTGGCACTTAAGAGTCAGGGGTTAACGCTTTTTGGACGAAAGGGCTAATTTCAAAATGAAACCAACCTCAAAGTAGCTGATCCAAATTTTCAAACATTAAGGGGCAAAATCCAAATTGGCCAAACTTAGAGGGTGTACAGTGCATTTATTTATTTTAGAACAAGTATGATTCCCTCTACACCAAAAATCCAAATTAACAACAACATAAAAATAGGAATATGTAATTTCTAATAAGCCTTCCATGTGGAAAAAGAAAATCAGCTCAAGCCAACTATCAATAAAATTCTAGTCACTTAGGTTTCTTCATTTGGTGTCCCATATCTTGAGCTTGTGAATTTTTTAGGTGTATTAAGGATTAACTGTCACAACAAAAAAATTAGCATATAAAGACGGTTTTGAAAAGCTCAAAACCGCCTCAATAGACTATCAAACCACCTCAATAGACATGAATGCTCTATAGAGGCGGTTTTCAAATCGCCTCTAAAAATTTCAAGAGTGCCTTTATAACTACTGCCTTAATAGACATGAATGCTCTATAGAGGCGGTTTTTAAAAACCACCTCTATAGAAAAACCTATAGAGGTAGTTTTCAAAACCACCTCTATTGATCATCTATAACGCCTTTGTAAGTAATATGGTCTATAGAGGCGGTTTTCAAACCGCCTCTAATAGGTTTTGAAAATTGCCTTAGATTTATCTATTGAGGCGGTTATATAACCGCCTCTATAGATAATTTTTTTTTTTTTTAAAAATCCTTTTTGAAAGTGGTCTATTGAGGCGGTTTGAAAACCGCCTCTATAAATCTTTTTCTTTTTCTTTTTTCTTTAATTTGCTTTTGCACCGATTTGATTCTCCTAATACATGACACAAATTCCAAACTAGAACATAACAAATGTCTATAATACCATCATCATATATGTATAACACAAATAAGCTATTAAAAGTCTAATACCATCATCATATATGTATAATACAAATAAGGTATTGTCTAAAGAGTCTTCAGTACAACACTTCACTTGAACATAAATGTTTCAAAAAACTATTTAGTACTCAAACTAATCCTCAAAACTAGAATTCTCTCAAGTTTTTTGATTGATGAGATGCAACAGATGATCTTTGGTCAATTGGAGATTGTTGATCCGGAACACCAAAATTGCCCTACATACAAATTAAGAGAGTTTATAAGTTCCTATAATATTATAATTCCACATGGGTTTGCCTTCAATATCTAAACCACTACATAAAAACATTGACTTGACAACATTTTTTTGATCCTGAACAAAGGCAACAAGTGCCAAGAGAGACAACAGGAAAAACCCATAAATCAACCTATACTTACACCAAGTTGAAACTCATTAATGCATATATGTAATCACATCACATTAGCTGTGATCCGCCTATGTACAGAATAAAAATGCTTTACAAAAATCCAAACAAATAAGAACTATCCATTCTGTCCTTTCTCTCTTCTTCCCTGAATTTCCTGGACTATATGAAATAATTTGCTCTTTGAGCCTTGTTTTATAAATAAATCTTTACAAGAGGTATGAGAAGAGAGAACACAAGATGGCCACAAAGCACATTCCATAAGCACAAACCGTGATTGATTATATTTTGCTATTAGAAAAGAAGGCTGCAAAGCCAAGGGCAGAGTCATAGAATGCATAGGCGCTGCTCGAGTTTTCTAATCAAAGACAAAAGACCTGTAGGATTTAAGCAATCTTTCTCATCAACTGCTAACAAGTATGTCACCAACAAAAAGTAACACCAGATTCAATGATTAATTGAGGAAACCTTTAACATGCCCCTATGAGATGCAGAGACTCCCTTGGATTTTAAATCCAGAGCCTCTTGCTGAATGAAATGAGCTAAATTTGTCACATGATGATTTGAAATTAAATGAAGCAGTTATTACAGTAGTAACTTGCTTATACAATTTCTTTATCTTTTTTCTTGGTAGATTTCTTTTTTCTCCTTTTTTCTTACATGGTTTATGAAGAGAACTTTCAGGTTAGAATCTTTGCTGCGTACATCACACACAATAAACTGTACGGCGTGGACATAAATCAGATCATGCACAATATGCTTCTCTGAATGTCAAGTGTTATACAATATTGAGATTATGATATCTTACAATTAATTATAGCCTCACATATTTGCTGACGTTGAGTAGATATATAAATTATCCAAAAACACTTTACAGCTTATAAGAAGTAATCAAAATATCAGTCAATAAGAATGTGTGATTAAAGGACATTGTTGACTATTACAGTATTACCATCCTGAATCTATCATTGTTTGAGCATCATGTCTAGATCAATGGTAATGGCATAAGACTCCACACTAATTTTTTTTTTTTAATAACTAACTCCCACTATTTAAAAGTGGCAATATGAGTTTACTGTTAACTCACCAAGTTAATTTTCAAGTTGAGACTAAAACAATATTGGTAGAACATAATATTCAGTCATTTGAATGTGCTCTTGGAAATCTAAAACGCTGGAGCATCCAATATAATTGATACAGTCTCAATCTAGATGTTATTTATGAACATATATATTAACAAAACCTTTTACACATTTACATAAAATTATATATAGGCGACGAAGAATAACAAATTAGTTCTCAATGATGAAAATGAAACTGATTTGGAGGATCTAGATTTATAAGTGATTGCATAGATGAAATATACATAGAGCAATCAACACTCCAATATCAACTGAAACCACCTTATAACATCATGCAAGCCACCCGCTTGCTCCAATTCAACAACCAACCACAACTTACAATTTCAACTAAGTACTTTTAAGTAACAACTATAAGATAAAATTACCTGAGGAGAAGAGTTTTCAAACCCAATCACCCTATATAGTAGCCTGCAAAAATCAAATCCCACAATTAACTCAAATAACCACAATGTGTTACATTGGTCCAAAAAAATAATATATATATATATAATTGATCAGAAATGATATCAATGTTTTCACAAATGGGAAAGCAAAGAGCTAAGGTTCCATTCTTTTGCACAAGTCTAAACCTGTTTAATCTAATGAATCTACCTCCATTTGAAGCAAAGCACTCATTTAAATCATTAACCGTGTATTGAGATGTTAACTTTTGAACTCTGGTCTAATTACCAAAAAATAAAACTCTTGAAATTTGGTCTCATTGTAAAGACTTGTCCCTTTGAATTCAGCCCATATATGATAACAAGATAGCACTTAAAAGCTAGAATGCGTGACTTAAAAACTCCAATGAAACCACTAATCTTATGTAAGACTATGGTCTATGTAACAAACAAATAAGAAAAAACAATTTGAGCCCATGGATCATAGTGTGTACTTTCATTCCTTTATGCCAACTTTATATTAATGGTGAAGTTTACTAAAATTACTTTAGAATAGCATGCACATCTACGTTCTTTTTACAACCCAACAAACACATGATGGTCCTAAGTCAATCCACGTGTCACCAACCCACATTCACCTTAGGGGCTAAGCAACTCTCTCTCCTCTCTTATTTTCCCTGCTATAAATTAGCTAGTTTGTCATCAAATTAAGCTATATAGCTAGCTGCACAATTTTATAGGGTCACCACCTCTAGTACTAAACCCCACACATATCAATCAAAACTCTCTTGGTCCATACATATCTCAAGTAATCTTTGATCATCTTTTATTCATGTTATAATTATTAATTTTTTTTTTTTTTAGTACTTTGATGTGAACTGAACTTAACTGAACTCAACTGAACTGAACCCACTTGAGTTTAGTGGGCTGATGTCGTTTTGTTCTAGTTGAACGTGTTTGTTTTTTTAACGACCAGACCAAGTTAATGGACTAGTTGTTTACTTGTTTCAATTTCAACTTAATGGACCACGATATACGTTTAAGTTATAACTAATAACTTGGGCCAGGATGGAGCCTGGAGATAGGGCCGTAATTTATTATTATCAAGCCTTCTGCATGCCCAAAAATTCATGAAAAGATTTTAACTTTGAAAAACTCTCTTTCTTTTCTCTAAAAAAATTATATATCTGGATATAGTCAAGTCCTCAAAGCTTTGGACACCCACCAATTTTTAAGTCTAACTTTGACCAATACCAATACCAGAACCATGGATCTTATAAATTTCCCTTATTTAATAAAACCTCAAGTATTCAGTTATCATTTTTAAAGCTCTGTTACATACAGTCCATAAATTTCTAGGCTTAAACTCTCAATAAATTACTATAATGTGTATATATTAAGCTAGAATAAATCAACTATGTCACAAAAGGAACACAGATGATCAACAAAAGTCATGGTGGAAGTTACAATACCAATAATGGAGGGCACAATGGTCTGATATTTTTAATTGCCTATCAGAGTGAAATTTCACAAACTACAAGCACATAAGAGCACAGAAGTAGTACCAAGAAGTGCATGGTTAGAGCATGTGGAGGCCCCTCCATTAAAAAAAAAAAAATGGTAGAAAGTAGCAGTGTAGTAACTAGTTTGAGTAGTTAGTGTGCACTAAATGGTAGAAAGATTAGGACACTAGATGTTTGTACACTATCTACACTATTTGGTTTTAACCTGTTCAAATGAATAACAGTGTAGTAAGATTGGATATATTAGCATTTCAACAAGTTAACAAAAAGGATATGATGAACCGGGTTATTGACTTATTGGGCACTGAGATGAAGTTGAAATAAACCAAAGATTAATAAACTGCTACTTGCTACACTAAAGGAGAGATATAAGCATAAGCTAAAGAGAAACATAGTTTAATTAGTATGGTTGCCACCTTGGTTATATCCTTAAAGCAAAGAGAGAACGGATTGAAACAAAAAAGGTCAAACAATTAATACAGAAACTGGAATTCAACTGCAAACTATACAAATGAACCTCTATAAAAAGAGGGCATTACTGAACCACAAACTATACTTCCTCCAATAAGAATATTTTAATTTCAAAAACAGAAATTAAATATCTACTGTCACATCAACAAGGTTCCCAACTGTAGTAACCACCCCCTCTCAGAAAAATATATATATCTTCTGAAATTGTATGGTCTTTATTTTCTTTTTCTTTTTCTGCCAAGGACTCAGTTCACTGTATAGTCCAATTAGATTTTTAAAAGAATGAGAATGCTCAATCATTCATAGAAAACAAATGGACAAGCGATAATAGCAGTGATCCATAATTTCAAAGCCCTAATTAAAACAAATGGACAACCTCAATCATTCATAGAAAACAGAGGAACAAAACCCAAATTTCAATATTAAGCACGAATTAATCGAAGAGAGAGAGAGAGAGTTTGTGTGAGAGCAAACCTCGTTCGATGTAAGCCATAAGAGAGAAATTTCAGGGTCTTCTCGAAAGTCCAAACAAGACGGCGGCTGTAATGGGCGGAGGCGGCGGCTGAGAAATCGACGTGGAGAGCTTGAGCGGAGCTGAAGGTGGAGAGCTCGAACGGCAGCACGGGCAGCGGCGACTATGGAGTGCCAGAGAAAGAAGAGAGTAAGGGAAATGAGAAAGGGAGAGAGAGAAATTGAGGAAAGAAGAGAGAGGGAAATGAGAAAGGGAATAAAGGGGTTTTACAAATATTTTATGTTTGTTTTTTAGGGTTTGAATTTCAACGATTTGAAATGGAGTCATACAAAATAAATTGGTCCAATTTAAAGTTAATCAAAATGAAAATTATTTTAAATTTTACTGGTTTTGTTGTAATTATTGATATTAAAATAATTTATATATATAAAATATATATATCAATAACACTAATATGGATATTAAAAAGAGATTGTTGTAATATTACTAAAAAAAAAAGAGATTGTTGTAATTATGGATATATATATATATATATATATATATATTGTGAAGGTTTAATTAAGCTATTGAGGCGGTTTTTATGGTATGGCTACCTCAACAGGGCATATCTATTGAGGCAGTTTATTTAAACCGTCTCTATCTAATAACACTATTGAGGTAGTTTAATAAAACCGCCTTTACAGATTAAAAGGTATAGAGGTGGTCAATAAAACCGCCTCAATAGATGTCTGTAAAGGCGTTTTACTAAACCGCCTCTAAAAAAACCGCCCCAACAAGTCACATTTTTTGTAGTGTGTATACTTTCCTTTCTTCTGCTATCACATTATTTTAGTAGGAATCAATAAGTTGTGATTGGATTGGTATGGTGGCCAAACAACGAAACTAATGGCAAACACTCTATTGATGAGGATTAAAGATATAGGCCATTTGAGCTACTATAAACATTAAGATGGAGATGTTAGACTCCTATGACTAGTAACACTACATGGTACAAGGATTTACACCAATCAAAATTATGGTAATCTTAGGGATAAATGTCTCTCACGGGCAACTTATTGGTAAGAATTTTTGTGTTATTCATACGGATTTTAGGTTTTATGAACGAATTGTAGATTTTGGTGGGTTTTTTTTATTTATTTTTTATTTTTTTATGAGGATCATTTTATTGATTGTTGACTGATCTTGAGGATTTCTTTGATTACATTGATATTTTTGGTGGTGAGAACAATGAAATTTACATTTTTTAAGCTTGGTAAATATGCATTAGATTAGGAGGATAGCTTACAATTTGGAAGACTTTCACAAGGTAAGGAAAAAATTTATTAATATCCAAGGATGAAAAAGATGCTTGCAATGGACTTATTTTCAATTGACTATGATGTCTTATTGTCCTACATAAAGCAATATTATTGGCTGAAGAAATCGTATAGAAAGAATTACTTTGAAGAATTCTATATTTAGCCATCAAGAGATGTAAATTGGGGCTGGACTATGTAACACAATGGTTTGAAGAAAAACTTTGGGTGTTAGAACAAGATCACACATGTCTTATAGAGAAGTTAATATATGAAAGATTGACTATCGCATTGTGGGCCTGAATGTTCTGGGCTATATGTCAGTGTGAGCAGTGGTGCAATGGTGTTCATTTAGGGTGACTAGACTTACGTGTTTTAGGTTGGCCTTGATACTAGTTGTAAATACACATAGCAGATAACACCAACTCGCCTAACATATGTTTTATTTGGTTATCCCATGTGAGTTAAATAGTTGGTGACAATCACTATACGAAAACTATCTGATGAGTATGTCTTCTTCAATGAGATCGTCACTTCTAACTCAGTTTTAATAACTTGAAACTTCGAACTTATTATCTTTTCTTGCAGAGAATCCGAAAGAATAAAGGAAAGAAATGGAATATCCTAGTAAAATTATAGAAAAATGCTTGGTGGACGGTGGACCCAATCCTGGACTGCTTCGTGGAGTGAATTCGAAAACACATTGTCTATCTGATTCACTTAAATAGCAAGATCGAGAATCTCAAAGTTCAATTTCAGAAGCTGGGTGACAAGAGAGTTGGGCTGCAATTAGAAATTGACAATGTGTTTGTTATAGTGATGGGATTCTAAGGGATGCACAATTATTTGTTATAGTGACCCATCCTCCTCCTCCACGGGGAATAGTATACACAGAAATTTTCAAGCATTTTGAATCAAGGATATCAATAATGAAAGAAGTGTTGGAGGCTCTAAGGGACGACAACATCAGCATGATTGCCATATGCGGTATGGGGGGGATTGGGAAAACAATAATGGCAAAAGAGGTAGCGAAAAGAGCAAAAGATGCTAAGTTATTTGATGAAGATGTGATGGCAGTGGTGTCCCAGAATCAAGACGTGAAAAAAATTCAAGGTCAAATTGCAGATATGCTACATCTACAACTAAAAACAAAGAGTTTAGAAGAAAGAGCAAATCAGTTATTTTCAAGACTAATGGAAAGCAAAAGTGTCCTTATAATATTGGATGATGTTTGGGATGTACTCAATTTAGAGGAGGTAGGAATGGAGTCCTTATGTCCTTAGGTCTGGAGGCACAATAGATGCAATAAAACAAAACCTTGTTGACATCACGAAGTGAAGAAGCCTGCAATCAAATGAGAAGTCAGAAGATTGTTCCAATCAAAGTATTATTCGAAGAAGAAGCATGGAATATTTTTAGAGAGATGGCTGGTAATTGTGCAGATACTCCCGACCTACGTCTTACAGCAAAAAATGTTGCAAAGGAATGTGGGGGCTTACCTGTTGCAAATGAAAGAGATTTTCATGGTAAACCTTTAAGGAGTCGTATTGCAAGAACAAGATACCCTGGAAATGTTTCAATTACAAGAAATTTTTATTCTAGACCAACTCCTCCAGATTTACAATTTGAAGAAAGAGAATTAACTGTTAGAAATGCTTATAATGCTGAATCCTTATATGAATGGAATATTGATGGTATGTCACAATATGAAATTTTAAATGAATTACATGAAATGCTTATGCATGGTTTCAAATGTCTACAAGGGTAATAATAAAACTGATCATCAAATTGCAAGTATAATTATTACAGGTTTTACTGGTCAATTGAAAGGATGGTGGGATAATACTTTAACAGATAATGATAGAAATTGGTTAACTTATGCTTATAAAAGAACTCAAAATGGAACTCCCATAGTAGATGAAAATGGTTTACAAATTCAAGATGCTGTTAATGCTTTAGTTTTTGCCATAACAAAACATTTTGTAGGAGACCCAGCAGATTATAGAGAAAGTGCTTATGATAGTTTAGAAAATTTAAAATGCTATACTTTGTCAGATTTTAGGATGGTATAAAGATGTTTTCCTTTCAAAAGTCTTAATTAGACCTGATAATGCTGAAGCTTTTTGGAAAGAAAAATTTATAAGTGGATTACCTCATTATTTTGCTTACAAGGTTAGAGAAAAATTATTTGAAAAAGGTCACACAGATTATGCACAAACTACTTATGGAGAGATTATTTGCACAATTCAAAAAGTAGGATTAAATTTATGCAATGATTTAAGAATGACTCATCAATTAGAAAAAGAGAAAAAATATGCAAAATTAGAATTAGGAAATTTTTGTGAACAATTTGGTTATTCTCCGTTAAAAACTATTGCTCCATCTAGACAAAGAAGAAAACAACAAAAGCTTTACAAGAATAGTTATAAAAATTACAATAGTAATAAAAGAAATAAACCTTACAAGTTTTATAATAATAAAGCCTTACAAGAATTCTAATTTTAGGACACAAGCTAAAAATGTTGGAAAACAAAAAGATAGAACTCCTGTTTGCTACAGGTGCGGAAAATCTGGTCATTTTCAAAAGAATTGCAAAGTCAAGAAAGAAATTAATAAGATAGATATTAGCAAATATAGTACAGAACAATTAAAAGACAAGTTTTTACAAATCTTACAAACTGATTCTGAAAATGAATCAAATGACTCTTTAGCAGATAATGCCTCAGACAATGAAATTTTCCAAATTGAAAATTCTTCTGAGAGCTCTTGTTCAGAAAATTCTAGTGAAGAAGGAATAGAATTATGTCATTGTAATAATAAAGATTTTTGTTCATGTAAGAAAACTATAAATGTCTTAAGCAAGTCGGAACAAATTATTTTTGAATTAATTGACAAAATAGAAGATCCACAAATTAAATTTGAATATTTAAAGAAAATTTCCCAGATAGATCATCAAGATACCCCATTAGCAAAACCAGATAAAACAAAATATAATTATACTAATATTTCAGATATGACCCACAAATTAATATGATTAGGAAACCTTTTGTATTAAACAAAGAAAAATTAAGACAAGATTTTAATTCCCCAAAAAATGAAAATAGAAGAAAAGAATTTTTTGCAACTTTTTCAGAATTCTTAAGAAATTATATTAGAGACAAGTATTATGAGTTTATGAATGACATACAAACTGAAGTAAATTTCTTTGAATGGTTTGATCACTATTTTAAGCCAAAAATTCTAGCCGGTAGAAACAATAATTCTCTCCTACACAAATACAAACAAATCATGCCTAATAGTCTAAAAACAAAAACTGACAACTTTTTACTACAAAAAGAAAATATAGAAAACAAATCCACATTCACCCCACGTAATACTCTAACATCAAGTATATTGTCTAGCTATAGCCATAATGAAAGCCTAACAAGACAAAACCCAAAAATCTCTAACAACAAAGCAATAAGCCATATCCTGCAAGAAGAAAAAGAAATCATGCAAGATACTATTTCACCAACATTCAACCCTTGACCAAAATCCATGCAAGTGATATATATAGCTATAGCCATGCATATAAAACTAGTCATACAAGCCTAAACACTAAAGACAAGAATTGTAGTCATCAAATCTCTAACATTTCTAACTTCCCATGCACCAAAATTCATTCACGTGTGTTAATCATAATTTCATATGACCGGGTTTGAGACACTTACTCGTTGCGGAAGACCCGGATCGTTTTGGTTGGCCTGTTACACTGCTTTTTCTTTTTGATCTTTTGAACCCCTCTATGCTCTCGTGTTCGTCCTTGTTCTCGTGGGTTGAGGTTGGCTACTAGAGTTGCCCTTTTCTTCCACAAACTAAATCCTAAGGGATTATTTGAGAGTTTCACACACTTGTGAATTTGAGAGCTTTTCTCTCTGTATATTATTAACTGTTCTCTCTCTGTATTTGGTTTTTTCTACGTATCATAAATTATATTCACAAAGAATATAATATGTTAGATAAGAGCACATCCCTTCTTTTAAGGGATTTGATAACTACTATCCCATGATTTGAATTGGATCAAATCATGGATAGTTATTCTTATCACATAACCAAATGGGACCCGCAACCCATAGTGGGCGGATCATGGGCTCGGGTCCATCCCGACCCATTAAATTATAACAGCTCCCACTCGCCCACACAGGGTGAGGCGTCCACCCACATAAGGTGAAGCAATCTCTCAATCTTTACAATAATCTCCTCATACTAGAAAATAGTTCGTGCGACCTCACGAGAAGAACGTACAGTCTCATGAGCAACAATTATCAAATCATCTCTTGACCAATAAAAGTGCATCATTCGAGAGCATCTCGATTATACCCTAGACGGTTTGACTATACTAGATTAAGCACTCTTCATCCCTCATGGTAAGCAGTGCTTTACCCCAAATATGTGATGTACTCATGTCCTATATTGCAAACACATTACAACATAGACGCTGGCCAGTAATGAGTTACATAACATGGTATATTATCAAACAGTCTTCCCTAAGTCCTCATGTTAATTAAATTGGGCTCAACCGCTTTCCCAGACATGCCCCGTCAGACCGAATCACTCATGGTCCTCGGTTTGCATGCTAAAGTAGCGACATTAAACTTCCTCTTCATAACATAGTCTTAGGTCGACAAAGGGTAAAAATAGGATCATTGATCCTTGTGGCTCACACAGTGACGAAGCAGGGATCATTCATCACTCCCACTGTCGGTCGGCATAAAGCACATACAGTATGAATTGTATGCTATGGCGTTATCTCATAAAAATGAGCATGTCACTATGGATGGGTAGAAACGCCATACAAATCTGAGTCTAGTCGCTACGCAAGCGCCTAACCTGAGTTTTAGCCTAGTCACTCTCCAAGTGCTTGCCTGAAAAACTCACATTCGGCTATAATTCAGGCTACATAGAGTCTTGGCATCACTCTATGTTCGACCTATCATGAGGTCTCATCTTAGCTCTATCTAAGGCGACATGTCACTAATATATATATCTTGCTCACCTTCTAGGTGCCAAAGATATAAATGTCTTAATTCGCTATCTTAGCGCTAAATGACATAAATGTCTCATCTTGCTCGCTATCTAAGCGCCAAGGTGAATCACCCGTGTGAGAGGGTCGATTCTTGCCTGGTGACATATTTCAAAGATGTGCTATCAACAATATTTCACATAAGAATAAAGCTGATAAAATGAATACTCATATCATAAAACAATAACAATAATGTCGATACAAAAACAAAGTATCTAAGCATATCATATCCTACGGAGTCCCATACTCTTAGTATGAGAGAAGAACAAATCTCTAGCAATAGGCTTGGTCAAAGGATCAGCCACCATGCTACCAGTAGATATATGTTGTAAGATCACTTCCCCTTGTGAAACCATATCTCGAATGTAGTGGTACCGAAGCTCAATGTGTTTGGCCTTCCCATGGTACTTAGGGTCTTTTGCATACGCTAGGGCTGATGTACTATCAGAATATAGTAATACAGCATCCTCTGCATGAGCTGTAACACCTAAACGTTGCAAAAATCTCCTTAGCCAAACAGCTTCTTGGACAGCTGCTGAACAAGCCACATATTCTGACTCCATGGTAGAGAGTGCAATGCATGACTGTTTCTTACTACACCAAGAAACAGCTCCACCTCCTAGTATGAATGCATAACCTGAGGTGGACTTGCGCTCATCCTTGTCACTGGCCCAATCAGCACTGAGTTCGAGCCTCGCCGGGACCATCATATTTCCTTTATTACATCTATTAATTATATGTGCTGTTTTTTTACCCACACGGTCCAAGAAAATACTCCAACTCATCAACGGCCCATATATTTTTCACCCAAATCCAACAAAAATCCGTGGGACACACAAAACACAAATTCCAAATCACAATCAGCAAGATTTTTTTAATTTAAAAAAAAAAAAAAAAAAAAAAAAAAAAATCTAATTTATATGATTACATTAATTCATTTTGTTCATTGTGAGTGAAACTCATATCAATTATTAAAAACACCCTTTTGAGAAAGGCAACCCACCACCATCAAGATTCAAGCATGTTTATTTAATATTTATTCAACCAAAAAAAAAAAAAAAACATTGTCACTATTTGTTCATCTGTCGCTTTAGCACACCTTCTGTCGAATTGTCAAACCTCAAATTAATAAAAAATTCCAACACCTACTACATTCACTTATGACTTACCAGTTACCACACTAAACAACAACACAACATTCACATCCACCTGAGCTGTATAGCGTTGGTTGAGGCTTTGATTGAGGATGAGAGACAGACAGAACAACAAATAAGAAAGAAGAGGGTAGTTTTTATCGTATTATACTAGATTTTTTTTGGTTGAACATCTTTTGAGGATAAAAATTAATTGAAGTAGAAGTAAAAATAAAGAAAGAAAGAAAGAAAGAAAAAGCTGGTGTTGGGCCATGGCGAGCTATATTGCACACCCACCTGTTGTTCTTTTTCTTAACCTTTCCTTCTCCTTTACTACTACTAATACTGTTGTCACTTCACCTTTTTGCTCCAAGATCTTCAGTGTCACCACCTTTTTGCTCCAAGATCTTCAGTGCCATTTTTTTTTTCAAAAGGGTCTGTTGGACCTTTTGGAGCCTATTCTCTGGTATGTCAATGCTTACTTACCCACCTACTCTTTTGTTTTGTGTTGTTTTCTTTTATTTCTGGGATGGTAAATGTGATTCTGGGGTATACCCAGTTGTTATTTTGGAGGGATATGTGGGATCTGGAATTTAATTGTAAGAGAATTACCAGGACTAATGTATATTGTTTTGGAAACAAGTTTGTTACTTTTTATGATTAGTTGGTTGAAATGTGTTTTTTTGTATGATAATGTTGAATTTTTGTTGGGTATATGATAATGTACTTATGATTTGTGGACTTCACAGTTAGTTAATGATGAATTGGTGAAAGCTGTGTTGCTTATTATGATAAGATTATGAAGGCTCTTTGATTCCAATGTAGTTAAGAATGAAATCTTGTGGAATTTTTTTTAATATATTTTTGTATTTATTACTTGAGTTGTGATTGTTTTGTAACAAAATATGGCAGCCTCAAAAATATTATTGATGGTCAAGAGCATTGTAGCTGGACTGATTCTGATACCTCCTGGTGTTTCCAAATGAGACATCTAGTATTCAAATCCCCCTCCCCTAACTATCAAAAAATATATATATATATATCTATCTTATTGATTACTATCTGGTTGGCTGCTGAGTAGTAGAGGAAAAGAAAAACTAAAATTTATAAATGCTTAAACTTGTGGATGTTTTCTTGATGCTGATTTTGACTAGATCTACATTGGAATTACTTTCAGGGTATGTTAAGTTAAAGACAGATTCTTAATAGCAGGGATGGGTTCTGGACATTGGTTCAAGGCGATAATCAGCTCAAAGAAAGGGAAACGTGGCAGTTCAAAACAAGTAAAGGTATAGAACCCTTCCAATTCAATAATATTGCTAAATGGGACTACCTCCCATTGTGTCTATAGGCGCAACATGCCTCCAATGGACTAAAAACTAAATTGTTATCTTCATACTAATTTGCAATCCCTTAGCTGTCGCATTGGCTTCTTACTAATTATAGGTTTAGAATTGAAATTAATGAGTTGTTGTTGCTACACTATATTTTGTTACTTGGAAGACTGAAGAGGGAATTGAGTTTAGGAATTTAGGAAACCT